>OX459036.1:44254306-44854306 GCA_949775005.1 Orthosia gothica
TATAGCCTATGTCCTTTCCCAGGTCTCAAACTATCTTCATACCAACTTTCATCTAAATCGGTGCAGCGGTTTAAGCGTGAAAAGGTAACAGACAGACAGACAGAGTTACTTTCACATTTATAATATTAGTATGGATTTAATAAATAATATATATAGAGGGAGGCCTTCCAACGCAACATCTTCTGGTTCACGGTCGCCACTCCAGAACTTTTCCACCCATCAGCAATGTGCCTTGGCCACTGCTACTTAAAGCGGTACCCCGAGCAAAACGCCGCGCAAGCCGTTTTTGTGCTGTTTTTAGGAGCTATCTACTCGTTATTTAAAAAGAAATATCAATTAATAAAAATACATTAAAATTCTACATAATATTGATTCTAAAATGGTAGATTTAGTTTTTTTTTTATTGTGTATATATTTCACTAATCTCCTTCCAAAAAAACATAAAAATGCGAAATAATTATTGATATTATGCATCTCCTCGTAAAGTGTTCATTAATTATTTTTTGTACTAAAACTAATGGATAAAGACCCAAATTCGATTTTATATAGATTTTATTCTAAAATCTGGGCGTATTCACTACTGTAATTCATGCGCCACCAGTGCCGCTAGACCAATAGGAATGCTCAAATCTCATGCCGATTTTTTGGTCAGGGTACCGTCTTAAGTTTGGAAATTCTGCGGGCTATGTCGGTAACCTTGGTTCTGAGTCGGGAATTCCTAATGTTAAAACCCAATAGCCGACCCGGGAAACGAACTCGGGAACTCCTGCTTATCAGTAGCATTTACGACCACTACACCAACGAGGCAAGCAGTCATAATTATAGGTAAGTAAAACTTAATTCTTGTTCATTAATCTAAGAAACTATAGACAATGTCTGCTCTAGTAACAAGGGATGTGCTAATACGGGCCATTCATCACATTCCTAATTCTATTGTATACGTTTAATGATACGGAAAGAATTAGACGGGATTAGAAATGATGAGTGGGAGGCTTTATCGTAGGATTAGCGCTGGTTGGGCGTTTTTTGATACCGTCTTTCAGGTTTCGCTTTTCAAAATAGTGTGGTGGTGCCTACACTTGTGTATGGAAGTTAATGTTAGGTGTAAAAAGATAGGAATATATAATAAAAGATGTAGAAATACGTTCTTTGCGAAGTGTGTGTTTTAGGGTTCCGTACTTCAAAAGGAAAAACGGAACCCTTATAGGATCACTTTGTTGACTGACGGACAGACAGATAGACTGACAACATAGTGTCAGTAGTGACATCCCTTTATCTCGGGAATACGTGGAGGTATCGAGTGAAACTTAATAAAGTTTACTCAAATTTGCAACTCCTTGCAGCTGTGAAAAAATGAACTACTTTAACACAAATTAACTTCTAGCGCAATCAAGAGATACTGCGGTTAATGACGCATATTTTACATTCGCAAGGGAATCAAAATCTACAGGGTACTGTCCGTTGACCTGGAATCATAAAATTTGGTAAGAAGCAATGTCTGATAGCACAAGTAAAGTGATAAATCCGAAAACCGTAAATTTGTACCTAGATAAAAAAAAAACTTACTGACCGCAAATCTGACTGCGACTTATGTTGATGTATAGTCCGACTCGCACTTAGCCAGTTTTTGTAATATTTGATTGAATAGGAATGATGTAATAGGAGAAATTTGTGGTTTAAAAGAAGATGTAGAGACAAAAATTTAAAAGAGTTATGCTTAGAAGGTTTGGTAATGTTAAGAGGATGAATGAAAGGCCACCAACAAAAGATATTATAAGGCAGACGTGAGTGGACGCGCTGGGAGGGATTCACTAGCTAGAAAGACATACAACGGATCTTATTATTGAGGTTCTTCAGAAATGAGTGCAGCACTCATAACTAGCATACGTGTAGGACTTGAAGTATGAACGCTGATGAACCAAAAGGATTATCGGTCTGCATTTCATCAACAGCTCGTATAATTCCTGCCGACACGAATAACGACTGAAAACCTGCAGAACCAAAAAGAGTTGCCCCATTTTAAACCGGCGCAAACCATCATGTAGAACTATTGAAAAATGTTTCAAGACGGCAAGCAAGCTGAACGAAAATGGTTTTAATCAGTATTACAGCTTGGAGAGCAAATCTAATTTCGGGAACCGACAAGCGACTTCCACAAAATGCGGTTTGCCGAGCAAACGGGTGCGGGATGGGGGAATGTCGATAGATAGGTACATGTCGATGTTTTTTTGTGTTCATGTTATGCAGAGCCCTTTGTGTTAGATTTCACTGTTTTTTTTTTTAATAGTTAAGATATATAAGATTTATTTACATAGATAAAATATAACCGGCGTGTAAAATGCTTAATTAACATACATTAACAATTCAATCTGAAACTACTAACTAAACTTAAAAATAAACTTGTTTGATACTTAATTAGGTATCTTGCAGAAAGATTTTACGGTCTCTATAAAGATGGCTGGCTAAACTCACGCCTTTCTTCTATGGAGGTAGGCAAAAACTACAGTACGCCACCAGCTACGATCCTTACATCCTCCTTTTGCTTAATTTACGTTCATACATCAAGTCATACACGCACGCTGGTTAAGAGTACTGCGCACCTGGCCTTTCTGAAGAACATCACCAATAAGATCCGTGTATGTCCTTCTAGGGCGTCCCCGGCCGGCGTCTCCACTCACGTATACCTTGTTAATAGCTTGCTTTTGTTAGTCGCCTTTCAAAAATAAATTCAAGTTCCCAAAATCTATCGACACCTACCCGTCCCTAGCACAAAGTAAAGAGAAGCGTCTAACACGGAACGTCGGCAGGAATCTGACTTGTCAACATAATATGAAGCACAAGAGCGGTCGGACTCGGCAGCTAATGCTATTAGGCCTATCATAGACTGGATCCTATATAGTTAGCTGTGCTGGGAGAAGTTTCAGGACGAAGTTTGGAATTCATATGAACGATCATAATAACTTTAATTGTGATTTTTAATTTCGTAGACTGTGACAGCTGCCAACGAGCTTATTTTTTTAATGTTGAAAGCGCGGAGCATAGTGTTGTAGGTAAAGCTCAATTATAAGTGATTCATCGAAGCGATGTGACATGACTCCTCAATTTCATTTGACTAATTGGTGTAAATATATTTAAATATAACAGTGTTAATACACACCGGAAGACGTTGCGTTGGAAGGCCTCCCACCAGGTGGACCGATGACCTGGTGAAGGTTGCGGGGATCCGCTGGTTACGAGATGCACGGGACCGGTCAATGTGGCGACGCTTGGGGGAGGCCTATGTCCAGCAGTGGACGTCTTTCGGCTGATATGATGATGATGATGAATACACACATTACATCAACTTTTATTGTAACAAATAAGAAATCAACAATAAAATAAATGCGATCGATACAATGAAGACATAATAAAATCATGACCGCTAGTTTCTTAACAAATGTTATTTTTGGTAGTGCAATAGTTAATTTTTTTATCTACTTCGATTTCAATCAACTTTCGATCACACAGGATACGACACTATTTTTTATGCCCCCAAATGTCAGGTTAGTCTACGAAATTAAAAACCGACCAAATGGAAGTCGGACTCGAGCAATAAAGTTTCCGTACCATTGTTTAAAAAAAATCGGCCAAGTGGGAGTTGTACTCGCGCACGAAGGGTTCCGTACCATTATCGCAAAAAACGGCAAAAAAACACTTTTTTTGTATGGGACCTTACTCAAATATTTATTTTATTCTGTTTTTAGTATTCGTTGTTAAAGTGGCAACAGAAATACATCATCTGGTGGGGTATAGTTGTTTAAAACTCGTTGAGTAGATAAATAATGTGATTTTGTTTAAAAAAATATTGGAAAACAAAGGAATGAGAAGCCACAGATCAGCAATTTTTACAAAAAAAAAGTCCGAAGAATTTTAACTTCCCATTGACATATGAGCAGTATGAACTTGAAATTTGGCGATAGTGTTTATTATTTCGTATATTTTACTAAAAAATACCAATATATTGATAAATCTGATGTTTCTTACATTTTTTCTATTACAATCAACTTATTTTTTTTAATCTTTTGACTGCTTTTATAGTAAATCAATCTGCCGAGCCTTTTCCCAACTGTATTGGGGTCGGATTCTAAGAGGATGCACATGTGTGATAGTATTACGGGTTGGGCAGTATTTGAATTACTTGTTATTAAAATACGTACCTAATTGAAATACAAATACGTATTTGGTATTTGTTATTCAATTTCTTCTTAGAAATGTAACTTGTTTATTGGTATTTCAAATATCTGACGCTGAGGTATTTTGTAGTTAGTATTTAAAATACGTATGGCTTTAAAATACATTTGAACAACATACATTTAGCAATCTTATTATGGGTGCGTTTTGCAGAAAATAGCGTTCAATAGCTTTCTTAATCAAAATGGCGACCGCGTACATCAAATCGTAAATTATCTTGTCAATAATTGTTATTATCATTCCAAATGGTTATTTTCGTGAAGCTTTTGTGTATTAATTAAGTTTATTAGTACGCATGTCACGATTAATGATCGACTGTATTTTTTCATCTGTATTTTAAATAAAAATAATTGAAATGGTGCTGTATTTTATATTATAACTTACAAATATTAAGTATTTTGTTTTTAAATACATGCGGGATAGTATATTGTAATTTAATTAAAGCAAAGCATGAATTTTGACCAGATCTGCTAGTAATTTACATGGAGCGACAGCCTTTTTGCCAGCTTATATAGTAATACCCTTACCGTTGCTGTTGCTGTAACTGAATTCCGGACCTGACATAATATTATTTATTTTTATTTGTTATCGACACGCTAAGGAGAAGATAATAATATCAGTTTTTGCTTTTCACATGTAGGGCAAAGTCCTCTTCTGATACAAAAATTTGGTTGAATTATGAAAAATTGGGGGAATTTCAAAGAAAAATCAGATTTAACGATATATTGGTATAAAATAAATTAACATAATATTAAACATTATTAACAAATTTAAATTTCAAAGGTCAATTGGGAAGATAAAAAATTCTTCGTAACTAAATTTTGTAAAAAAAATTAACTTTATTGGCTTCTTATTCCTTTGTTTTTCAATATCTTTTAAAACAAAAAATACAGTATTTATCTACTTAACGAGCTCTTAACAACAGTGGCCTACTCGATGGAATACGTCAAGCTATTTTTCGCGCCCTCCTCTAAAACATTTAAAAATATTTTTTGTATTTTTTTTTGGGTTTGGGTCAACTGTTGGGGTTAATAAGGTGGACACCAAAGAAAATAACTGTTTTAGGGTTTGAATAATAACAGTTTAATTACCCTTTGTTTTATATATCGGAAAGGTGTGTGTAGCACATGTGGCCTCTACTAAGATTGACGGAATACTGTACCGAGACTAGCTAGCATTTCAGTTTCAAGTGTTGACAAGGGCTCAAATAATAAACTATATAATTAATGGTTAGAGAGAGAGAAGGCTATAGTGTTGAATAGTATTGGATTATTTTTGATAAACTCCAACACGCCCCCTCAAAAATAAATCCCTTTCTCTTTAAAAACATCATCGTAATAATACGTATCTCCTACCATCTTTATACAATAATAAAACACACACCTTTCTTTCTGGGAAAACAATATCATCATGGTCCAACATTCATTGCGCAGGATTAGGGAAACCCAGAAAAACCTAATCAGACCAATCAATAATTTCATCTCTTGTAATAAATGAAATATTAAAGTTATTCATCTACTTATTACCAAACTCTTATAATTAAATATCCGTATAATTATAACCAAGCTTTTATTATTAACACATTATCTACTTATATAGGTAATCATCTTTGTAGTTATAACCAAGCCTTTTATAATTAACTTATCCTTTTTATTATAACCAAGCCTTTTAATTAACATATCCTTATTACCACGTTGCATATACATATTTGCAACACCACCCCGAACTTCATACTCATTCAGAGACACACCGCGGGGAATTTGTCAGGATAACAGACAGCTGGTTAATAGAAACATAAAACACATTCACACACTTTTTCTCAACTTAATTTTTATAGTTTAAATGTGTTTAGATCGTCTGTGACTGGTAGGATTACTGGTATTTTTTTTTTTTTGTATCCTTTATTATCCTTATCTATTTAATTATAATCTAGTAGCACAATTCCAAAAACTAGACATCAATTACTTTAACCACAGAGTTTCCTTTACAACTTAATGTTGAGCTATGTCAGTACCTGCTCGGCTTCCATGTTTACTGTATATTTGTGGCATACAAATCACATTGTGCCATGATCAAATACTACAATTAACCCGTAGTACTTTTCTATCAATTACGTCATAGCCTTTTGTCACAATGAACAAAGCCACTTCCAATAAATTAATTTGGTTATTAACTTGAGATTTATGATTCGTTTTAAATTTCTCAAGAGTCAAGACCCTTTGAAGTGTGACCATAATGAACTATTGTTTTTGCTTGCATACTGACTCAGAATGTTTATAGAAAAACTTAGGTCAGGTTAAGTGGCCAGCATGATAAGCTTCAAGCACTCAACGAAATTTCTATAAGGGACACTTGTAATTTCACACGACTCTAATACTTCGTGCTTCATAATATGGTTTATTTTCCACTTTGGGTACAAGTATTAACTTATTTACATTACTCATATTTAAACTTCTCAATAACTGTTTACATATATTATCTTGAACAAAAGTAACTTTGTTTTCTGAGTTGGTTATTTTATTTACCAGAAAACCTTTTATCACTTTTCTGTCTACCATACTAAAAGTGTTCAGTCAGAATGTTTTAAAACTATTCATAGTACTAATCTATAATCAAGAATTTATAAATCAGCGATCGTCACAAGATCATCCACATGTAAAACTTAAATACAATTTGAAATATAACTTAACATACATAACATCACGCCTGTATTACCTAAACGGTTAGACAGAGGCTAAGTACACTATATTATAATACACACACATTGTTTTCAGTTATATAAATTCTTTTCAAAACATAACTTAACATAACATCACGCCTGTGTTCCCCGAAGGGTTAGGCAGATGAACATAGTACATCAACATGTCACCAGTTATGTTTAGGTCTTATCGTATAGGGGCGAGTCTATTGCCGCCAACCGGGCACAAGTCCAGACTCTAGGCTTTACTTCATCTGCATTAAAAATATTAATGCACCGATTTACTGATGAGTAATGAAAACCCCTTACTTTTAAAGCGTGTCCCAACATTTGGAAGTTTCGGAACTAACAGCTTTCAAACTGCATCAACCAATGGACATATGGCATATACATATAAACGTATAACATATTCAGTCAGGATTTGCTTCGAAATTTATTTATAAATATGTACTTTTCTTGATAAATTTCCATTTAAAATGATTTAACACCCATAAGATGTACTAGTAAATTAAATTGAATTGTAAGTAATCTAAAACCACTAGCTATTTATTCATAGGTTTTCCAAACTTTAATCGTAAATGTCCCACTTACAATCGATCAAAATATTTATTATACATGATTTTAGTGTTATACATCAGGCAACATTTATTTACAATAAGTGAATTATATTCCTGATTTATATTTTTCCCATACATGTTTATTATACATAGATTCAATTTCTGAATAAGTAAAGATTGAGCACACAACAAATCATTAGATAATATTTACCAAAAATACAGTCTTCATAATATTAATTATTTGAAACAGATAACTTATTTTGCATCCTAACACTTAATCATAAATTTTCTGTTTCATTATTTTATGGTAAAGTTAACTCATAATTATTTTGATAATATGAAGATCGGTTCAAATGCTCCACTGTTTCTTTAACAGTTTTATTAGCAATTATACCAGGAATGAAATCCTATTTATTCACATATACATTTTGATCTATTGTTATCAGCTCCACACCACTTCCTCAGGGTGTAAAAACTCATGCCAGTTGCATGCAGTTATGCCAGGAATTAAATCCTATTTATTCACATGTACAATCTTATTTATTCTTATCAGATCCACACCACTTCACCAGGGTGTACCAACTCATGCCAATCGCATGTAGTTATGCAAGGAATTAAATCCTATTAATTAACATGTACAATCTGATATATTCTTATTAGATCCACACCACTTTGCCAGGGTGTACCAAGTCAGAATTATCAACAGAGTTATTGCTACTTTTAGCCATAATCCGTTCGGGCTCAGGTTTCACTGGCCTATTTGATAAGATCCATTATCACATCACTGACTCTCACAAACTAATTGTTTACCACAACCTATACCTTAGGTATACCATTTCGTTTATAACCAACGAATTATTTTCATATTGACAACACTGCCAAATTTCGTTTTCTTCTACTTATTACAAAGTAAACAGTAAAACCAAAACATTTAAATACTTTTGTGGCGTCTTATTATGCCATAACACATGGTGTGTTATTAACCTCAGTGCTCTTCAGAACAATCTTATCCCTAAATGATTTGACACATTAAGACCCTAATAGTAATTAAAACTTATTACTAATTACATGTATGACTCCGTTCTATATTATTCATTGTTCTTATCATCCATTCGACAATTCCATTCAATGCCGTTATACAAAGCACTGTATTGGTAACTAATACCATTTCGAGTTCAGAACTCTTTCATTTAAATGGATACAATTTCCGCTTGATTATCATAACATAAGTTAGGAATAATGCTCAGATCAAAATTAAATCCCGAAACATAACAAAAACATATGGCCTATCACAAAAACAACAAAATTCAGTTTTTGTTTTCAATAGACTCAAGTGTCGTAACTCATCAGTGAGCACTTTAAATATCTACTTTTAACAAAACTTTTGTTTTCAATTTGTCAATTGCCAAACAAGTTTGTTTCACATAAATACAAGCTTCACACAGTTTTTCGTAAGGCACAATATTATTTATTGCATTACTATTTAATATAATTTGCCTTTATAGCCTTACATTTCGTTCCACATTAAATCGTAATTATTATTAATATTTACGAAATTATTTACAAACATTTGCAAATTAAAGCGTTTATAAAATGCAGACAATTAACGTCAATTAGATTATTCAAAGACTTACCCTTCATTACCAGTTTAACATCTTTGAACACAATGACGCCGCCGTTTTATCAAAAACGACAGTCTGCTTGCTGCATTTTGCTTACCGATATTATGGAATACATTCTGGAGCACACCTGGAACGCCCATCTTACAGGTATCCGGCAAATCTCCTCCCTTCGTCGCGTGTATAAACGCGCCGTCATGACTGTCCGTCACCCAGTATATAATAGTAATCTTTGCCCGTCACGAAGGCAAATCCAGACGTATATCATGTGGTTCTGGTTTTGAACTAAACATCAGCACCGTTGTATTGTTCCTTCTTTTGTTTCCAATGAATTAACATCTCTCGGGTTCTTGAACGGTTTATTGACTTTTGCACTTGTTGATGGTCTCTTTAATTGTTTCAGAAATGTGACTTATGGCCTCGAAATTGCAGCCTGAACTACTTTTAGACTTAGATCATGATCTACACTTTGTAAGTTTGATTTCATGATCGAACAATCCGTTTTCACAAACGCTAGTATTATATTATATTTAGTCAATTGTCATTCAGTCTCGATTGCGGTGACAATATTGCTTTTTGTATTCGCTAAAGTCATGAAAAAGGTTTATAACTTTTTAGAATTTTAAAAACCTTTGACTTTACACTTGTAGCTTACAGTTCAGCAATCTTTTTCAAGAGACAGCTACGTCGCACTTCAGCATATATTTTCGTTCGAACTTCACTGTCGATAACGTTCAGTAGGTACTTCAAGTTCACTTAATAATTTTCGATATTTGAAATGTCTACACACTTTACTTATTTCCATCAAAAATGTTAAATGTTCATATTACTCCTTTTGATTTTAAACAGTCTTATTCCTATTTATTTGTTTCACTAGATGCACAACTCGTTTTTATTATTTAGTGTCCAATAATTATTTTCACTGTGGCTTAGCGCTCTGGGCCCATAACCTGTTGGGGTTAATAAGGTGGACACCAAAGAAAATAACTGTTTTAGGGTTTGAATAATAACAGTTTAATTACCCTTTGTTTTATATATCGGAAAGGTGTGTGTAGCACATGTGGCCTCTACTAAGATTGACGGAATACTGTACCGTGACTAGCTAGCATTTCAGTTTCAAGTGTTAACAAGGGCTCAAATAATAAACTATATAATTAATGGTTAGAGAGAGAGAAGGCTATAGTGTTGAATAGTATTGGATTATTTTTGATAAACTCCAACATCAACGAGATGATAATACAGTGAAAATTTTAAAACTGTAGCTCCAACCATTTTGCTGTAAAATCTGTGTGACAGACGACGGATAAACAGACAGACAGACGGGAACCTTCAGGTACGGAACCCTAAAATGGAACGGAGTTTAATCACCGCACTTGCACAATACGGATTGGCGGTACCTATATCATCATCTGCCTAGCCTTTTTCCCAATTATTGTTGGGGTCGGCTTCCAGTCTTACCGGATTTAGCTGAGTACCAGTGTTTTACATGGAGCGACTGCCTATCTGACCTCCACAACACAGTAATTGGGTAACACGATACCTCTTAATAAGACTGGTGTCCGATCTCAGGCTTCTGACTACCCGTAACGACTGTCAAAGATCGTCAAATGACAGCCGGGACCAACGGCTTAACGTGCTTTCCGAAGCACGGAGGAAACTCGGTATGTTAAAATGGTCACCCATCCACGGACCGACCTCGTCAAGCGTTGCTTAACCATGAAGATCGACCCGTGCTGCTGTTATCATTTAGCCACGAGCGCCTAGTAGATATTGGCGGTACCTATATCTACTTTAATATTGTCAAGAGATATAATTTGTGAGTTTGTATGGTGATCGAATATGTGAACTACAAATGAGGCAGGCAACTATATCTCAAGATAAACAAACATAATAAAAAATATACATCTGGAACTCTCTACCACATTCACTACGCGATAGCCCTTCTCTGAATATCTTCAAGAGGAAAATCAAGGATAATTTTCTTTCGGAATGACATAATATTAGTATATGTATATAGGTATTTATATTTTATACTTATTTATGTATGTATATTAATGATTTATTTTATATTATTCTAAAATTGTACACTGGACTACTTCTCTTCTTCCTTTTGTAAACTCTCTCTATCACTCTAAGGTTTGCTGGTAAAAACTCTTCTTAGAGTTAAGCTCGCCTTTGTACATCAACATTATAATCACTCATGTTGTATATGTAATTTTGTTTTATGTACAATAAAGAATTAAGATTAAGAAAAATATTAACAATAAAATCAAAGAAAATGCTACAAAAATGTTCATTTTCTGTCACACTCATACTAGTACCGTAAATGGTTTCACATCCGCCACACAAAAAATAATTTGAGAGGTTGCTTGTCTCTCTTCTTAGGTATTTCTTCATAACGGCCATGACTTGACGCATTCCTTAATTCAAAAGTCGTAAAGTCTCGCCAAGGTCGAGGGTCAATTCTAAAAACTAGTAAGACCTTGAGCAGTACGGACGTAGGAATGATTTGCCTATTATTTTCATAACCTTTAACACACAATATAACAGCACGCTTGTTATTCCCGAAGGGTTGGGCAGAGGTGCACCTTCAGTACACACACATTTCACCAGATAGCTTTAAGGACGCTGTTACATTTTCGACGAACTCAAATTTAGGTATCTAGTCGCACACAGCAACATTACGCGTACGCACACATTGAAACTACTGAGCGCTCGATTTTATACATCACGGA
Source organism: Orthosia gothica (assembly GCA_949775005.1). NCBI lineage: Eukaryota > Metazoa > Arthropoda > Insecta > Lepidoptera > Noctuidae > Orthosia > Orthosia gothica. The sequence goes on from OX459036.1 coordinate 44,266,146, forward strand.
AACAATCTTGGTCCTTGATATTATTTTTGAATTTTATTGTTTTTATTCAGGAAGGTAAGTTGGCACTTTGAAAATGCATTTGATAACTGTTACAAACCGTCGTCGTAAAAAGTAGGTTATTATTTTCAACCGACTTCAAAAAAAGGAGATGCTCTATCTATTCGGCCAAACTACTTATCCGATACTTATCGGGTTTTCATCGATAAATGTATGTGGTGGTATTTTCAGGGAAGGTTTTATTGTATAATATATTAGGATCTGTTAAAGATCTTCGGAGATAGACAGTGGAACTCTTTAATAACAAACAGCAAATGACCTGCGATTACTGTGATAGTATGTTTATGTTGTGTTGTTGTTTTAACCATACCATAATAAATCATCACGCTTGTACGGTTTTAGGGGGTAAACAGATGTATTTAGTATACCCAATATTGGGTACCTACAAAAATTTAAAAGAGAAAAATAATAGCTTTCCTGTGACGAGAAACAATAGGTACCGACACCGACTTCCGAAAAGAATTTTATTTTTCACTTTGTTGTAGTAAGTAGGTATTTTAAAAACCGGCCAAGTGCGAGTCGGACTCGCGCACGAAGGGTTCCGTACTTGGTAAATTGCTGTTAACGATTTATGACGTATTAAAAAAAAACTACTTACTAGATCTCGTTCAAACCAATTTTCGTTAGAAGTTTACATGGTAATGTACATAATATTTTTTTTTAGTTTTATCATTCTCTTATTTTAGAAGTTACAGGGGGGGACACACACATTTTACCACTTTGGAAGTGTCTCTCGCGCAAACTATTCCGTTTAGAAAAAATGTGATGGGCAAAACGTATTTGTGCGAAAATTTTGTATGATGTCATACAATTTTTCTGATGCTTATCTGGAGCTGAATATATTATCTTTAAATTAAGACCATGATATCTTCACATCGGTGATTGCTTATGCATTAAAATGGTACCTCAAAAGTACTGTTATTTGTAGAAAAATGTAATAGCGTCCTTAAGACGACGACTGTCACGAACGACCATCAGGAAACAAAACATGCACTCATTTCACTCCCGTGTGGCTCAAAATTCAGTAACAAACATACAGCGCCATCTAGTCTAACTTATCCAATGCACTACGCTGAACGGCTTCATAAACTAGAAGACAGCAACTACAAACGAATTGTGAAGACAAGTGATGCCATCTACAATCTACGTGTGGAACGATCTGTGCAAGAGCCACCCCGTGAATTATCTGCACTACAACTGCCGACAACTATGTATAGATACAGCTGCGCACACTTGTATACTATCCGACTTTATAAGCAGAGCTGTCTTCGAACAAATCTTCATTCACTAGCTAGAGGTTCTGAGCTCGGTAGTCACGCAGCCAGCTATGATCCTTAGTACGACTAGTTCCTGCTTCGATAGCAGTCTTCAGGAACTAGCCAGTTAGGGGAGGTCTGAAGTTGCCACGCAGTCCCTTTCATCCCTCCACTTAGGGTTGTCATATGATACATTAATTAATGTAACGTGTAACATAAGTTGGCAATAAATTATCATCAAGTTCAACGGGGCTTTAGTTTCATAAACAGCAACCCTACAGTAGTTTTTCGGACTTTCCTTATGAGTCTATAACTTAAAAAACAGATCAAAATGTAGATGGTTAAATGGTCTATGAGATGGTGTCAAATTCTTTAAAAATACGACCGGTGGTTTTGGTGCGATTGTCGTGTTTTTGTTCGTGTTAGGCATAGGTTTACAAATTAATTACACTATGTTATACGGATAAAAATGAAAATTTTCTCAGATTCAATTCATTAAAAAAATTATCTAATGTAGCATAATTATATTTTTATCAAAAAATTACGAATAGCCGTTTAGACGTGATTCTCATTTTAAAGTCAGCTTCTGAGGGGTATCTGGGCCTTAAGCAAAAACAACAGTGGAAAGCAGTGGTGCAGTAACTAGGGCCCCGACTTACTAGTCGTAGGTTTGAACCCAGGCAGGCAAATTACTGTCTTTGTTTAAATTAATTCATCACCACTGTTCGCAAAACGATGAAGGAAAACATCATGAGGATACCGGTATGTCCTACAAAAAAAAATTCGAAGACATATGACATCTACCAACCCACACTGGGCCCGTTTGATTGATTACCTATTTCCTCTTACAGAAGAGGCCTGTGTCCCAACAGTGCGAAAATTATAGGTTGATCGTGCTTATGCTTAATCATCATCTTCCTGCCCTTGTGCCATGTTACTTGGGATCGGCGCAACACATTTTCTTCTTCCATACCGTCCTATCCCCCGTCACTCTATCACTGACGCCCTTTTCTTTCATATCACTCCTCACACAGTCCATCCATTTTTTCTTCGGCCGTCTCTTCCCTATCCATCTAGCCACATCTATATTCATAACTCTTTTAGTAACATTCATTTCATCCCTCTTCATCACATGACCATACCAGGACAAGTGGTTTCCTTTCAACTTTTCTGTCACTGGCGCCACTTTCAAACTTCCTCTAATATACTCATTTCTCACTTTATCCATTCTCGACACTCCGCACATCTATCTCAACATTCTCATCTCTGCTACATGCAATCTCTTTTCATCCATCTTTTTCACAGCCCAACATTCTGATCCATACAATACGACAGGTCTAATCACGGACTTGTAATTTTTCTTCTTTAACTTGAGGGGCATCCGTGGCTCACAAGTTGTTCCAGTGACTGTCACCATTTCATCCTTATCGAGTTGATCCTGTGCGATACGTCTCGGTCTACCTCGCCATCCCCTTGGACAAGCGACCCCAGGTACCGGAAGTCGGAGCACATTGGTATGGGTGTTCCAGCGACAACTTTAGGCACGGAACTGGAGAGACCGCCAAAATCGCAGAACAGGTATTCAGTTTTGGTTCTGCTCAATTTTGAGCCAACACTCTCCAGTCTGTGCCACCACACCTCTAATCTGCTCTGAACTTCTTGGCCACTCTCGGCAACCAGCACAATATCATCGGCAAACAGCATACGCCAGGGTGCCTCGTAATGCATGTCCGACGTCAGAGCGTCCATTATCATCAGGAAGAGGTAAATACTGAGAGCCAACCCTTGGTGCAAGCCGACATGCTTAGGCTTAAAAACTACAATATTGCTCGAACAAGAAATATGGTGATGGAAATGTGGAGAAAGATGTTGTCACTTAACTACTCTTTCCCCAATTGTTAAGGTTGGCTTGCAATCTAACTGGATGCATGATCGCTACGATGGATCTAATTTTTGATTATAGGAACTTCATGGTAAAGCATCAAAGGCATTGGTGGGAATGATCACGCCACAATTGCGGAGATAAGGCCCCTCTTTGAGAAGTGACGAGTTGAACGAGTTCCAAGGGGTACGTGGATACAGCACGGTCTCCAGTGAAGCGGCGAGCCACCATGGGATCTGGAGGCAACGGTAATCGCGCACGTATGGAAATGGCTCGAAGAGACGAAATACCGGGACGAAAGTCCGTTGCCGCATCACAGCTCCGGCAAGATCTCATGGCGACTGTCGCAACCCAGCGCTGGGCACGCCATAATTTCGGCGTTAAGGCCTCTCTTTTAAGAGTGGCTTGAGAAGCGCCACGGCGTCCTCACCTTCCGCCTGACGCAAGCCCGTGCCTACGATGGCCGGGCATCGGCTTGTGACTTCGGACGCCAAGGGCATCTCCTGCGGTTGCTAAGGGTATAGTGTTCCACGCGCGCCTCAAAGAGGTGTCAGCAAAAACGACGGGGTCCGCTAGGGCCGCGGATACATTTGAAAAAGTGTTACCGCGGCCCTGGCTCAAGCAACTGAAGGACGGGTGGGTTTTAGTCAATAAAAGTCTGACACGCACTCCCGCTTCACCTAGTGAGAGAAGTCATTGGATGATTTAAAAGCCCAAAAAAAAGGCACTGGAGGGAACAAGGGATGGGCGACCAACTAGAACATACCTACCGAGTTTCCTCCGTGCCTCGAAAAGCATGTTAAGTCATTGGTCTCGCCTGCTATTTGATGACCTTTGACAGTCGTTACTGGCAATCAGAAGCTCCGAAGTCTGACACCCAGTCAAGGGTCGTATCGTATTAACCAGTTACTTGGTTGTGGATATCAGATAGGCCATCCCTCCATGTAAAAAAATTAAAAAAACGCCACACACAAACCTCTAAAAAGTAATAAATAATCCTCGTACTCGCGTCGGGAGATCGCCAAAGTTAACAATACCTACTTACTTATTACTAAAGCTTTTATTTAAATTTAATAAAAGCCTTACTTTTTTTTTTTTTTTTAGGGTTTCGTAACCAAGATTTTAAAAAGGGGCCATATTACTAAGACTCCGTGGTCCGTCTGTCTATCTGTCTGTCACCAGGCTGTATCTCATAAACCGTGATAGCTAAACAGTTGAAATTTTCACAGATGATGTATTTCTGTTGCTGCTATAACAAAAAATACTAAAAACAGAATAAAACAAATATAGTAAGGGGGGCTCCTACACAACAAACGTAATTTTTTGCCGTTTTTTTCGATAATGGTACGGAACCCTTCGTGCGCGAGTCTGAATCGCATTTGGCCGGTTTTAAACTACAATTACCTACTAGTAGATACGCTTCGATTGAAAATCTATCGAAACACGTAATTATGACACGATATCTTGTGAAAATCACACATGGATATAATTATTCAACTAAATAATTATTAATTAAAAACAGAGCAGTGGTGGCCCAGTGGTATCGGCCGCGACTTTCAAGTTGTAGGTCGTGGGTGTCGAACCCAGGCAGGTGCTTTACTTTGTGTAAATTATTTCATCACCACTGCGCTCAAAAACGGTGAAGGAAAACATCGTGAGGAACCCGGCATGACCTAGAACCAAAAATTCGAAGACATGTGACATCCACCAACCCGCACTGTGCATGCGTGGTGTATTACGGCCCATCCCCTCTCACAGAGAGGAGGCCTGTGTCCCAGCAGTGGGAACATTAATAGGCTGATGATGTGATGTGATTTGAATTATTAATTAATAAAATTTTTGTAAACGAATTTTTAATTGAATTGAATTGGATAATAACAATATTTTTTTTTAAATTATTTTCCTGGAATTGTTTTTATTTAATTTATATTTGAATTGAATTATTTAGAATTGAATTCAATATTTATTATTTCTACTGTTTTTGTTCTTGTAATCTGCTTATGTTTGTATGTCGTTTTGTGGCAATTAAATACTTTATCTGTCTGTGTTCTTTTTCTTTTTTTCTATATTTGCACGTTTTTTTATGTAAAATGATTGTAACTAATGGAATAAAAGGCTTTTTTATTTTTATTTAATTGTTTATTTTAGCTTATGAAAAACCCCTGATTTAAAGAGTAAAAATATCGCATAACTTTTGAACGACCGAACCGATTTTCATCAAACATAGCTAGAAACACTCTCGACACTGATAATCGGCTTCTTTACTGAATTTTCTACAACTGATACAAAACAAACTGCGTCGTTGGTATAATGGTTGCAAGCGCTACTGTACAGCATTAGATCCTTGGTTAAATTTCCAAGGCTGTCAAAGCGATATTTGAATTTTCTATTTGGAATGTCTCAGTACCAAGGGCAAAAGCAATACAGACGTGAAGTATGTTATGTTTGATACAGAGCAAACTACACTAAAATCGACCTACATACATGTTGCCTCTTAAAGCAGGATTATCCAGTCTTCAGCCTCCTAATTGGCTCGTCAATACACTAATAAGGGTTACCGTATGTTTGTTTGTTGATCAAATAATCTTGCTTTAAACCCTGTCGCGTGATCTTTAACTCGTAATCCTTGCTCTAATTTCTGTTTACATGTTGGGATCGGTAAGTTGCGAGATGGAGTAGCTTTAATTAACGCAGAAAATAATAATTACACATACACATTCTTACCCATTATTCACACCTATTTCTCATGGGGTAGACAGACACTACCGAAAGCCATCTTATTTTTGTTGCAGCGGGCATCCTTCAAAAGGCGAATGGACTTTTTGAAAAATACCAAAAGGGTTTGTGGGATTTTTATCTCACTAAAACCACCCCGGTGATCACCATCAGCACGTATAAGGGGTCCTGTGACCTCTCCGACCACCCCGGAACCACCTCTGTGCAACGCCTGTTAGGGCACAGCCCTGGAAAGGCAAAAAAATCGCGTCCCTGAACCTCGCTGTAACACGTGATCGCTTTGCTATCGTCTTTCCTGGAGTCGCTTGGTGTCCCCAATATGCGCGCCCGTGACCCCGGAGTTCTGCCGCCTACTTATGAATAAGGCGAGGTTTTGGCGTTTTAGGCATCTAGGCGGATGTCTCCCTGAACTCTTCTTCTCCGAATGGGATAGGCCCTGTCACGAACGTGCTCGGCGACCTCCTTCTTGACTATCACGGTCTCACAAAAATATGGCCTCCATCTGTGAGACCGTGATGATGATTCCTTCTAGTTTTCTGTCTCTGCCAGCTTGCCCACCTGCTACTGTCCTTTCATAATTTTGCTTCATTTTCGTTCATGCATCTAGTTATACACATACGTCGGTTAAAAGTACTGCGCACCTGGCCTTTCTGAGGAACATCACCAATAAGATCCGTGAATGTACTAAGGTTATCCTCTCTCGGCGTTTCCACACACTGTCCCCGCTTCTTGTTAGTCGCCTATCATTTGTAGCGCGTAAGCATATTAGATATATATATCTTAAATATCAAATGTATGACGTAGCTCATAAGTTAAGTCCGAGTCCTCTTAACCTCTGTTTACAACGCCAATCGTTCAGTAAACCTTCAACTGAGAACACGCTCTTTCAATAGCCAAATCTTCTGATAACACTTTCCAGTCTTACTGAATATTGCTGAGTACCAGTATTTCACATGGAGCGACTGCCTATCTGACCTCTACAACCCAGTAACTGGGTAGCACGATACCTCTAGGCAAGACTGGTGTCAGAACTGCAGCTTCTGACTACGCGTAACGACTGCCAAAAATTTATATGACAGCGGGGACGGAACCAACGGCTTAAAGTGCTATCCGAGGCACGTTGCAATCTCGCTAAGTAAAGATGGTCACCCATCATCGGGCCGACCTCAGCAAGCGTTGCTTTACCTTGAAGATCGACCCATGTTGCTGTTACTATATAGACACGAGCTAGTCTAAATCCTCTAAAATGTAAATTTCAATTTACTTACACAGGTCAAACCCGCCATGTGTCCTCAAAAATACAAAAAAATTGATTCGCAATTTGCTAAAAGTGTACAGTGTGGTTCCATGCATAAATATCCATACATTTTACATACGAGCATGTATGTAGATTCGTGTTCCCGTGCAGTGCACTGAGGGTGCAAAATGCATATATTAAAGTTCGTCCTTGAGTTTATATGCCAGGCTTGTTTCAAGCGGAGACATATTCTGGATTTTGGTATCTGTTATTATTATTGTGTTATTTCCAACGGATAAGGAGCTAGTGGCCAAATAATAAAAGTGGCCCGGGTCTGTCTTCAAGGTTAAGCATCGTTTTCTGAGGTCGGTCCATGGATGGGTGATTATCATAGCATACAAAGTCTCCTCAATGACTCGAAAAGCACATCAAGCCGGTTATTAATTTATTTAAAACTTCATGCAAAAGGTAAAATCTTGGGTTAATGCCTTACGCATTCTCTAACAGTCAGCCAAGGGTGGTGAAGAGGCAACATAGCAGGTGCATTGTTTAAAACATCGAAAGTAAAAAATAAAGCCAAGTATTAATATAATTAGCTTAAGATACACATACATATTTATTTAATACTAGCTGACCCGGCAAACTTTGTTTTGCCATAAAAACACCAAACATTTATCTACCCTACCTAGCCTACCCTACCCTACCCTACCCGACCCTACACTACCCTACCCTACGCTACACTACGCTACACTACGCTACACTACGCTACACTACGCTACACTACGCTACACTACGCTACACTACCCTACCCTACACTACCCTACCCTACACAAAGCAATATACAATAGCAGCATATATTAACAGGTATGAGAAAAGGGGAAACCGTGTTTATAAGTCGAATCAAAACAATCCCCACTGAACTATCAGTTCAATTCAAAAGACTCCAGTTTCCAGTCAAACTTAGTTTTGCTATTACTATTAACAAAGCTCAAGGGGTAGCAGGTGCGTATTTGGAAAAGCCATGCTTTACCTACGGCCAGCTACATGTAGCTGCTGATGTTCGCGTTTGTTCAAGGCCCAGAATGTTTATGTATTAGCTCTAAATAAAAGGACATACAACATAGTATTTAGCAGCGTCCTAACATGTTGTACCCATGATTAACGGCGTAATTAAGGAATGTCAATTAACTGGAGATAAAAATTATTATAAAGTGGTATCTTCAATTCGCAGAAAAGCAGAACCTATGACTCTATAGTATTTTTTTTTAAACATTGCCCCGCACTAGGAATTTATTCCTGTATCGTGGGTGCGTTTACAAACATATAAACTCACATACACAACGATCCGAAACAACTGTCTGTAGGCCATACAAATATTTGTTCCGTGCGGGAATCGAACCAGCGACACGCAGCGCAGCAGTCAATCACTCAACCACTGCGCCAACAATTTGTTTCCTTTGTAACCTTCACCTGTACTGACCCACGTTTTCAATGAAATAAGTTAATCGGTTTTACGTCGAGCTTGCTGTATATTAACAGGCTGTGTTTTCCAAGTGGGCGTGGATGGCCAAATCATCACTATGAAGAATAGCACAAAACAATCAAAGGAGCCAAGGGGCCGATTTTGATTAAAACTAAAACTGCAACATTGGATATTTCTCACCCTGTTTGTCGACAACCACAATTGATTGACAAAATCTATATTAACGCGAGCGAAGCTGCGGGTAACAGCTAGTGCTACATAATTTATCTAGTACATAGTAGATACGCTTCGATCGGCAATTTATTGAAAATAAATTGTAATTATGACACGATATCTTGCGAAAACAACCCGATTCAAACAGAATCAGAATCAGAATCAGAAGTCTCTTTATTTTTTATCATTTCGTGTTACAGTTGTGTCCCGCAAGCAGGGTGTGTGCTTATTTTTATTGTGTAGTACATCGTAAAAAATAAATATATCGAAACAAGAGCCTAAGCTTTTATTTCATTTGGCCACTGCCTATGCCAAAGCATTAAGCAGTAACCGTTTTATGTGCGATTTGTTCCGTGTCCTGGTCGCTTGCTGACTGGGACCCTCCGTAGCGCTTTATTAATGTAGTTTATTTCACCTACACGTTGGTCGTACAATAGCGGGTTATATCGCCCGTATCTTGCGTATGCTGGCCCAGGGACTTCTAAGTCAGGGACTTGTAGCTCATTCATACGATCAACCATATCATGGTGTAAGTACGTCGCCCTCTCGGTCCACTTATCAACATCCATCAGTTTCCAGAGGATGTCAGACTCCAGTCGCCTCGGTAAGCCCGCGGCTGCTTTAAGTGCCATCTTGTATTGTGGCTCAATTTTGTTTCGCAGGTATGGCGCTATACAGGGCCACAACTGAACTGTTCCATAGTCAAGGATAGGTAGGAGGCACGATTGTATCACTGCCATCTTCGTGTCGAGGCTTGCGCGTGATCGGTACCCGATGATAGGTGCTAACGCGGCGCGAGTGCGTCTCGCTTTTTTGATTACCAATTCAACGTGCGGCTTCATTCGCATTGTCTTGTCCAGTATAACGCCGAGGTATTTTACACTATTTTTGTATTCAAGCAGTCTGTCTCCGACTGCTATTTTCTTTTCATAGTTGTGCCTACGGCTGGTAAACATTATGCAATCTGTCTTTTCCACGTTGCACTTGAGCCCCCATCGTTTGTAGTAGGCTAGTATCTCTCTCGCTACCCAGGATGTTTTGTTAGTGGCGATATTCGGTTGTTTGGAGGTGTTCAGCACACAAAGGTCATCTGCATATTGGGACATCAGTAGACCGCTCATTCGACTGGTGTTGATGTCACTGACGTATAGGTTAAAAATTAGCGGCCCCAAGATCGAGCCTTGTGGGACGCCGTGTGGCACGGGTTTCTCGGCGCCGGTCGTGGTGCGAATCTTACCTCTGATTCTGCGCCCATCTAGATAGTTCTCGATAAGTTTTATTATGTTGTTAGGGATGTCTGCAAGTTGTAGCTTTCGCACAAGACCTCTATGGTTTATGGAGTCAAACGCCTTACTAAGGTCCGTAGATATCATTGAGACGCTATGGCCGTCATTGAGGGCGTCTGTAATGTATTTGCCTGTTCTAAGTATCTGTGTAGCCGTCCCGCGTTGCCGAGTGAAGCCATGTTGATGCGGTGGGATGAGCTTGTTGCAATGTTTTGTTATTCTGTCGTGCATGATACGCTCGCACAGTTTGCCCATGATGTTAAGCAGAGTGATCGGCCGATATGAGGATGCAGATCTGTGGTCTTTACCGCTCTTGTGTAGAAAGATGCAATCGCCCAGTTTCCATCTTATTGGGTAGTATCCCGTCGTAAGGTTGTAGTTTATAACTCGCATAAGTGCCCGGAGGAAGGCTGGTCCAGCGAGTTTTAGTATTTCAGCCTTAATCCCGTCCGGACCAGGGGCTTTTTTGTTTTTAAAGAGAGCTAGTGCTTGCTTCATTTCTTTCCACGTAGCTTCTTCTATTGACTGAAACGGTGTAGTGAACTCTATCCCCTGGTCATGTTCGGCTATTGGTGCTTCGTGTACTATGGCTGCGTTTACGAGACTATCGATTATTTCCAGTTCCGAATTACAGCCCGTGATGACCGGTAGTTTAGCAATGGGGCGCTTCATAGCGCGTTGGATTCTCCACATCTTAGCTCTCGAGTCTTTCGGGTCGTCAATGATTCTAGTCCAGGTCATCTCCCGGTACTGTTCTAGGACGCGAGACGTGTGCCATTTGGCTTCCCAGTACGCACGCGCGTGATCTTGATTGTCAGGGTGTCTACGGTGTAATCTTTTGAGGCGATTTCTTTCTTTGATTTGATGTTGTATTTCTGTGGGTAGCATATTCCGGCGTTTGGTCTCTTGCAATGGGGCCAGCTCGTTCAAAGCAGTCACGACTGCTTCTTCCAGCATTTGAATGTACGACTCGCATTCGTCATGGGTGGTGATCCGACGACTGAAATTTATGTTTTGGTTGACGGAACGGATAAATTCTTTCCGCGTTTCAGATGTCTGTGTGATGTTAGTTATTCTTCGTGATAGTTGGACGTCTACCTCAGTCTGGATATTCGTGACCATAGTCCATGGGATATGGTCCGACGTGATGGCGTCGACTCTGCGGCATGTCGTAGTGATTTCAAACCTCAAGTCACCTGTGACTATGGCCAAGTCGAGAATACCTTGGCCGGAGTAGCCCGGTCTTGACGGTAGGTTGGTATGGTGGAGTGTAAGCAGTCCGTCGTCTAACTGCCGACTTACCACCCCACCAGCTGTTGCGGTTCGGCGTTGGCCGAGCTGTACCATTTGTAGATTGAGGTCACCGATGATGATGTTGTCGTCTACGTCTAGTATTTGTTGGAGCTCATCGGTGACGGCTGCTGTTTGTTGTTGTGGGATGTAAATACCGCTGATAGTGACGGCTCGGCCGCGCGTGTGATCGATGACGAGTCGTACCGCCACTCCCTCAATGTCACGTTGTTCGTCATTGCTTTGCCCGGGTATGAGCTCCGTTTGTGCCCAGCGTAGACCGCGTTTTATGTACATTACAGTTCCGAGGTGGTTTTGGCGCTGGTCGGTAAGCTTGTCGTAATCGTTGAGGTTGTATTTATACTTCTCAAAGTCGACCCGACATTCGTTGAGCACTACAATGTGTGGATTATGTTTGTCGATCAGGAATTTCAACTCGTTATGTTTTCCTCGGTAACTTTGCACATTTGCGTGAAGGAACCGTAATGTTGTGGTACGCTTCTTGTCATTATTGCTGAGCATTAGTGAGCAGTTGAGCAAACATCTGCAGCATGTTGTTTTGCTGCTCCATTATTTTTTGGATCATCGACAGTAAGTTATCAGTATTATCCAGCCCTTTTATAGTGGTGGCTATTTGTGTTTGCAACGCCATTGTGGCGCTTCGGTTCGATACCTTTTGTGCAAAAGTGACTCCGGGCTGCACTGTGTTCAAAGGTTTGGTTGCCGTCTCAGTTTGTGTTTGTCTGAAGACTTTTGACTGTTCACGCTGTTGTTTGTTGAAGGCCTCTCTGCGTTCCTTCTGTCGTTTGATCTCTTCCCGAAAAATTGGGCATTTTGCCTGTCTTGCTGTATGGCCCGTTTGACTGCAGTTAGAACATGCTTCATAGCTGTTGCCGTTTTCGTTGTTGATAGTGATAGTGGCTTCTCGTTCTCTTTGGCCACAGTGTGAAGCTACATGACCAAAGTGCAGGCATCTCTTGCATTGTGTTACCGCCGTGATTTTCACTTTGTATTTCTCAATCTTAACTTTATGTGCCATGATCGTATCTATGCTACGAATATCTTCCATTGAGACGTCACCCGAGAAAATGAGAACGAGCGCCGATCCCCGTAGGGGGACTACTTTCTCAGGACAGATCCCATGATACTGGCTGATATCTTCTATGATTTCGGCCGGAGTGAAAACAGATGCAACAGCGCATCCTTTGGCGACTACTTTTCGTGAAGGCGGCCTTTCTTGTTTTGTGCCGTATGTGTAGTATTCGGTTTCGGTTAGTTTTAGCCATTCCAATACTTTCTGACGATTGTCCATTGTACTCGGCGTAAGGAATGCTTTTTTTGACGCATGGTTTACTTTAAGCGTACAGTTGAAACTACGTGCCTTTTCAGCCATAAGTTTTGATTTTTCCCCACACTCTATCCATTCAGCAGCTGTGCAGACAATAGGCGGGAGTTTTTTCTTTGGTGGCTTGTTGGTAGCTCGCGTACTTGCCTTATTTGCTGTGGCGTTGTGGGTGTTGGGGCCGGGCATAAGATGCGTTGTCTCACGTCCTGTGTTTTGGTCGCTCTTAGTAGCTATCAAATGTTGCTGACCGTTGACCGACCGTCGTTGGTTACCAGCGTCGGTTCTTGCTTGTTTCAATAAAAAAATACCTTCTCTTGGTGGGTCGCTTGATGGCCTTCGTTTCCTCGCACTGTTGTTGCTACTGCATGTGGAAATAGCATCTAATTTCGGTTCGTTAGCATCTGCGACGTCAGTTGCGAGCACAGAAAACCGGTTTTGCCTGGCAACACCAAGGCGTTCAGCCTCAAGTTTGGTAAATGATTTCAGATTTGCTTCGAGCTCATCCTTTCTCTGTTTACGTATTGTTTGTTTAGTTTCGGCGTTGTGGGAGAATATTCTCTCTGGGTTAGAGATGGCTGCTGGGCTGTAAATGTTAATGTTGTTAACCTCACCACAGGCACAAGTTCTTAATTCACGGTTAATGAATCGCCGCTGATTTATTACGGGGATTTTAAAAATCCGACCGCAGGATGTGTTTCCACACGACGGGCCTTGTGCCACTATCGTGCTTCGTGAACGAAATTGTTCGTAGCTTGTAACTGTCATAATTGACATTTTGGTGTTATCAAATGATACCCTCGTGTTACAGAATATTTTTACTGCTGTATTTTTTTTGCATGTAATGCATTTAAAGTTCCTGAGGGCGGTTTGGTCTTCCACCCACACGCGGCGGTTCTTAAGGATGTTCCTAACATTGCAGTGGCAGCAGAACTCAACATCGTCACCACTTTCCGGATCCACAAGTGTCTCTTCACTTCTAGTGTCGTGTTTCACAAGCGTTTCACTAGCACTCATTGTTTGTACTAGTCGACGCGCAAGGCGTCTATTGTCTATTAAATACACTTCACAATAAGTTTTGATAGAACTATGGTGCACAAATAAGTGTTTTACATCGTAAAAAATATTAATAACAATCACTGCGTCATGTTTACTTTTTCGCGAAAGCGGGTATCTGTCGCTGCGATAAGATCAGTGACGCGCGTTTGAGTCGCGGAGCGCAGTGGACTCGACCGATTCAAACAGTAAAACGCCCATAACTTTTGAACGGCTGAACCGATTTTATTCAAACGTAGCTAAGAACGTTGTCGATGAAATCACCTTTCAAACAAATGAAGATCGGTTCATCCGTTTAGGAGCTATGATGCCACAGACATACAGATACACAGATACACAGCAACACACCTCAAACTTACAACACCTTGCCGACCTAAATTTTTTCGGCGGGGGTTAAAAAAAATTGGAAAATATTGTTTTTTTACTTTATGACCTAAATAGCCCCAAATATATGTTTCGTTTGATCAACGATTTTTGGCCCACCCTTTATATATTAATAAAGTAACGAAAATTAGTTCGTGAAAACAAAACCGCAATTTCCCCTTGAACGCATATCGGCTGGTGGCCGTCCTGATTTCGAGAGGAAGCGCGTTCCGGAGAAGAATAGACTGAACAAGAAAGCATAATGAATGAAACCGTAGTATGAGAAGGACAGAGTAGGAAAAGATTGTTGGAAGAACGCAGATTCCTAGCGTGAGAAGAACTTAAATATTGAAATTGAGACAAAAGATAAGAAGGTGGGATAGGTGATTTGTGAGTTGAGAAGGGAGAAAAGCGTAGATAGAGCATGCAAACATCTTCTCTGGTGAATGGGCATCCATTTCAGCTCAAACTTCAGAGCCGTTGGTTCTGACTGCCATTTGTGCATACGGATAGTCGGAAACCAGGAAAACTGATACCAGTCAGTCTTGCCAATGGGATAACTTATTATTGATAGTTTAACTAACCTTGCTGTAACACGGCAGCCCGCAACCTTCGTCCGAACAACACACGAGCAACACTTGTGTATTACAAGCGCACGCACACATGGCGCCGCGCGCAAAGATGAGTTCAACTATCAATACCCAGTTATTGGGTTGTGGAGGTCAGATAGGCAGTCGTTTCCTGTAAAATACTGGTACGCATCCAGTTCGACTGGAAGCCGTCCCATATATGATCCAATATATGATAGTGTAATACCCTCCTAGGAAGGCGACGAGTCGCTAGCTGCGGAAGGTATTTCATAGAAATACATAGAAACTATGGGCACTAGACAAGTGGCATTTCATGTCAACGAAGGCGATAATCGAAATGTCACAATGTAAGGCGTTGAATACAGGCCTGCGGATCACAGCCAAGAAGTGACACTTGGGCCCATGAGCAATGCTGCGACTCTTGTATTCTACAAGGTAATAAGATGATACCCGCGAAACCGCGGTACGTGGCAGCGGTAACTGGGGGTCTGTTTTTGGGTTACCAATTCCCGTATAGGTGGAAAATGATGCAAGCTTGCACAACTTACAACTACTACTCACCTTTGTCCTCGTGTTGGTCTCCTGGTCTTCGTTCAGTCGCGTGTCAGGTCGGGGGTTATAGGGGGGTAAAAATAAAAATATAATAAGTTTGGGATAACGAACGTAGTCTGGGCTGATGTTCCCGGCGTGACAACCAGACATGTTCTCGACAAAATACCTCGCTGCGCGTGAAATACATACGCAAACAAACGCACGGTTGACTCACAACACCACTCGCGGATCACCAACGTAATTTCCAATAACGATTGGTTGGTTATATATCAATTTCAACAAAACTAAATCAACACCATCATTTTACGTCCCGCGATTTGAATCACATTTTTACCAGTGCTGTCAACTTCAACTCAACCAAAAGCTGTCAAATCGATGACAGCGAGCCGACACTGTGTTGCATCAACATAACAAAAAAAAGAACGAAACGCTTATTGGTTTCGAACATAAGGGATAATCACGTGATTTTTCGATATCGCTTGTTGTTCCCATACAATTTTGCCTTTTCGATAAACGCTATCGCCACGCTTTCGATGATAGAATCTAAGGCCTCTATAGTATCGTGGCGACACGTCACCACGTTGCAGGCGGCAGTAGCGAATTTTTATCTTAAATCAAAACACGCTGTAATATTTGTCCTATCAGAAGAAAAGCTAAAAAACACAACATGCAAAGGTTAATAAGCCCCTACTTCGTTCACCCAGAATAGGGATATTTGAAAGGATTTGTCTGGATTAAACTTCTGTCTTAAGCGTTCATAGGTGAGGGGCTTATATCTCGATGTATACCTTTTTTGTTCGAGAATACAAACCGTGCAAATTTTTCTTGTACCTACGGGCTTAAGACGGCTCATGATGTTTTATAGGGAGGAATTAGCTGCGTTTAAATTCTTTTAAGCTTGCTTTAATAGTGAAAAAGGTCTATCCGTTTAGTATTTTTAAGGTTAAATACTAAACCATTTTCGATTGGCACATAATCACACTTATATTATAAGGGCGAAAGTTTGTGTGTTTGAAAGTATATATGAATTGAAAATTCACATTGGAGATGGAAAAATTATTGCGTTTGCTGACGACACCGTCCTTACCTTCTCTGGTGACACTTGGAACGATACTTTCAATACAGCTCAAAAAGGACTTAATAGTGTCCTAAAATGGCTCAACACACACACACTTACAATCAACACCGACAAAACTAAAATTCTTACGTACAGCTTACGAAATTCCACTCAACCTCCAGATTCGTACGCCTTGGTAGCGCACTCATGTTTTCTGTCTGGCAATGTGACATGTACCTGCCCTAAATTAGAGCGTTGTCGAGCTATCAAATATCTCGGAGTAACTCTTGACGATGGCTTGAGCTTTTCAGTACATATAGATTTACTAACAAAAAGAATCAGAAAGCTCATTTTTGTCTTTAAGACTCTTCGCCACATTGCAGAAGCACAAATAATCAGGTGTACATATTTTGCTCTTTGTCAGTCTCTTTTAACGTACTGTGTTTGCGTTTGGGGAGGTGCCCCCAAAACGGTGCTGTTGAAGCTAGAACGAGCTCAGAGAGCCGTGCTGAAAATTAGTACCTTTCGGTCCATCCTCTTCCCAACTGAAGAACTGTACAGGAACTGTGAAGTCCTTACAGTCAGACAATTATTTGTGCTAAACACAGTACTACATCAGCACCAAAAAACCTCCTATGAAAAAATCACCACAAGACGCAAAGACAAGGTATGCCAACACTTCCGATGTCAATACTCTTTTACAAGAAAATTTCCCTGTTTCCAAGGTCCTCATCTATACAATAAACTCAACAAAATATTAAACTTTTATTCACTACCTAAATTGTCACTTAAAAAGAAGCTACATAATTGGCTACTAACTCTCAACTACAACAATACAGAACAGTTATTGATGACTCAAAATAGCTCCCGTTAAAACCTTTCCTATCACAATCGCTCATCACAACCCTTACCCACAAACATAGAAAATACTCACTATACACTCAGAATACATACAAACAGACTCACAAACACACACACACTCACAACCACACATACACACACACGCACTCATGCACTACACTGCTCCACTCATTTCATAATTGCTATTATTTCCTTTTGTAAATAATTTATTTGTTTGTGTACCTACTCAAAGCAAAAAATACGCTATAATCATAATAAATTATTCGTATGCTTACAAAATATATATGTAACTACCCAAATGCAATATCAAGAAGCATCTACTTAAGGGTCGGGCCCAGCATCTTTAACACAAGTTGTCTTGTCAACTTAGTAAGGGTGTTGGTGTCGCCACACTAATGTGCAACTTGACTAATGTTATGTACTACCATGTGTTTAATGAAAAATGTAAAACTTGTTATGCAAATAAACTATTATTATTATTATTATTATTACATTAGTAAGTACCAATATGAACTCACGACCTCAAGTACGAGCGGCGAGGTCTTAGCCACTGCACTGTGCGACAACTTTGATTGGATTGGCTTATTACCTGTTGTAAAATTATTCAGATTGAATATTGTAACAACTTTTTTTGTTAGAAAGAATGCTTGTTAAGGGAAAATTTGTAACCTAGTTCGTAGCAGAGATACACCGTCTTCCATTCCTTTTTTTGACATTCCAGTGTTTCCACCTCGTCGCTAGATTGTGTAACCACATAGGCCCTTTAAGTGTATAATCTCATCCTACCATACCATACCATACCACCACCACAATACCACCACCGGTGTATTACCATATTTTTTTATTTATACCGACTTCCAAATAAGAAAACAACAAAGTGAAAAATAACTCATTTTTGGAAGTCGTTGTTTTTGATAGGTACCATTTTTTTGCGTTATGGACACAAACTTCCAAAAATAAGTTAACTTTCACTTTGTAGAACAAATTATTAATAATGCCAGAATATATAAAATTACTCGAATATGAAACTGAACATAACCGGTGAAATGAAAGTGTACCAAGGTGAACTGTACCCCTTAAGAGCATACTGGCGTGATGTTATGTTATGAAATGGTATAAACAATAAACATAAATGCGATTGCAGTAATCCCGAGAGATTTGCCGTTATTTATTGAAGAGTTATGTTGTATATCTCCGAAGTTCTTCTTCGGATCTTCACCAAATTAAAATGGGACTAATTTCGGAATCGCATCGCATCGCATCGTCAGCCTATTAATGTTCCCACTGCTGGGACACAGGCCTCCTCTCTATGAGAGGAAATGGGCCGTATCCACCACGCGGGCCCAGTGCGGGTTGGTGGATGTCACATTTCTTCGATTTTTTGGTTCTAGGAGATGCCGGTTTCCTCACGATGTTTTCCTTCACCGTTTTGAGAGCAGTGGTGAAGAAATAATTTACACAAAGTAAAGCGCCTGCCTGGGCTCGAACCCACGGCCTGCAACTTGTAAGTCGCGGCCGATACCACTAGGCCACCACTGCTCTTCGGAATTCGGAATTTCGGAATATGTTTATTTATTTATTTATTTAAACTTCATGTACAATAGTGGTACATAGGCGGACTTAATGCCACAAGACATTCTCTACCAGTCAACCTTTGGGTTATAAAGGACAACGATGTGAATGGGTAAAACAAAACAACAAAAACAAAAACAAAAAAACAAAATAGGATTTTCAAAATCAGTCCACAAATGACGGAGATCTCGGTGAACATAAAAAAAATATTTAAAAAAAAAACATAAAGTCGAACATAGAACCGCCGCCTTTTTGGTAAGTCGGTAAAAATTACTTGAAATCACTTAACATTAACTGTACAAATTCCCAAGCCAAAAAGTTTGAGGAGCCTTCACGGCTGTTCACGGTTTGCATCAAGAAAACGCAGTGCTCAGAATGAGAAAAAAATATTCTTAATATAAACAAGGGGGTCATGAAAGCCCTGAAAATCTTAACACCACGATGTCGCGGAGAGCCAAAAATGTACAGCGCCAAAACAAAAGTGCCATTCTTCTTTTTTTTTAATCTTAAGATTCCGCCCACCACGGACAGTGTGTCCATATATTAACACATTATAAAGTTCCGTCTGTAAGCTAAGTACCTATACCTTATCTTAAACATTTTTATTTCTTTTCAGGTTGCGTTCATATTTGGTATTAATGGTGCATGTAGACGACAAGAGCTTCACATTATTACCACAAATGACAATGAAAAACAAGGCAAAATGCTTTTAATTAAAATCCCAAACACTAAAAACAAAATACCCCGATCTTTTATTATCAACGGCCCATTTTATGACGTGGTCAAAAAATATGAAGCTCTGCGTACGACTAAGGCAAAAAATAATCATTTCTTTCAGAATTACCAAAAGGTAAATGTACTGCGTAACCTATTGTCCACCTGTGATGCGGTTTTAGATCTCACGAATGATATTGTGTCTCAGCTAGATAATAAACAGTGTGTTATTGGCGTCTTCCTAGATCTTGCAAAAGCCTTTGACACTATTTCAATTCCTGCTCTCCTTGCTAAGCTTGAGAAGATTGGTGTCAGAGGTGAACAGCTGTCACTCTTTACGAGTTATCTTACGGGAAGACGTCAATGTGTCAAGATAGGCGACTGGATGAGCGACGAACTTCCTATTACTTACGGTGTGCCCCAAGGTAGTATCATTAGGCCGACTTTGTTTCTCATCTATATTATTGACCTCTGTCGTCTTGAACTGCCGAATGGATCCATCTTTACATACGCCGATGATACTGCCTTAATATTCCACGGGTATTCCTGGGAGTCCGCATTTCAATGCGCGCAACTTGGGCTCGACACTGTTACCGACTGGTTGTCGCAAAACCTACTCACTCTAAATGCGGAAAAATCCAAATATCTGACCTTTTCTCTTTCAAAAGCTGGTAGACTTTTATCAACCCATTTTTCATTGACTGCACATTCTTGTAATGTATCACCATGCAGCTGTCCTCATCTAAGTCGCATAGACAGTGTAAGGTATTTGGGTGTTCAGATAGATGACTCATTAACATTTTATAATCATATAGACTTACTTACATCCCGTCTGCGCAAACTGATATTTATTTTTAAGAATCTCCGTCATGTGGCCGACATGCAGGTGCTTAGACAAGTATATCTAGCTCTCTGTCAGTCAGTTGCTCAGTACTGTATAGTTGTTTGGGGTGGGGCACCAAAAACTCATTTGTTAAAATTGGAACGTGCCCAAAGAGCCATCCTTAAAGTAGGTTGGTCACTTCCTTATCAATTTCCTACCACCGAACTTTATAAAATGTGTAAGCTCCTCTCTGTTCGAAAATTGTTCGTACTAAATTTAATTCTAACAGTCCACTCCCGCAATTCTTATACTCCCGAAAAGTATAAAACCGTGAGACGAAAGCATACAGTATGTCCGTCTAATTCCGTGAATTCAAGGCTAGCCCAGCGATTCTTTTATTTTCTTGGTCCTTATGTATACAACAGAATTAATAAAACCTTACATATCTACTCAATGATCAAATGTAAATGCAAGACTACTGTAAGGGACTGGCTGATGGGTTTGGACTACGATGGTACAGAAAATGTCATCCAAACAATTAAATTATTGTTACATACGTCCCGCTTAATTATACTGATACCTAAGCACAAACACTCGCACAGAGATTATACTAAAATACTCTAATCACCCCCATACACTCACACACTACACAACAATCCTGCAATACTTTCACCTTACATTACACTCCACAAATATGATAACCTTTAATATACATTTACTATCATAATTGTTTGAAATATTGTTTAAAATAATCTTAATTATGTTGCCGTCAAATGTGAACATTTTAAAGGGGCCTGAGTGAGCCTGGAGATCTGTCATACAGGTCCTGAACCTAGTTCAGACTCCAGCTCTCACAAAGGTTATAACTTATGGCAAAATTGTATAAAATTTCTTATTGTGTAACAATGTCAACCTTTAGGAGAGAAAATAAACAAATTTTGTATTTGTATTTGTATTATTGGCATAAATAAATTCGGTGCCATGCCAAAGGAAGTCGCCAAGTTTTTAGGATTGCCGGACGCTGATTGTTATACAGGGCACAGTTTCAGAAGAACGTCAGCTACATTACTTGCTGATTCGGGAGCTGATATATTGACTTTAAAGCGGCATGGCGGGTGGCGTTCTAACGCAGTAGCAGAATCTTATGTAGAAGATTCCATCCAAAACAAAGCAAATATAAGTGCCAAAATAACTCAGGCAATAAATTTGGAGCCACAAACGAAGAAGTTTTGCCCTGAGCCGCGCCCCTCTACTTCTACTGAGGATATTTTTTTATTTACATCTAATGACGAATTACAATGCTCTTCTGCCGCCTTTCAAGAAGTTTCGTCGTCTCCAACATTTACCCTAACACAAAACAATGACATTATGAATAGCAATAATAATAATAAAAACATAGTTGAAAAACCAACTACAACTACGTATCATTTTAATAATTGTAATTTCACTAACTGTTTCAATAATTAGAAATGAACAAAATAATGTTAAATAAATGTTTTTTTTTTTGGTTCCTCGCAAATGTGTAAAAAAACGTCGTACGATATACGTGCGTATTGGTTATAATGCACTAATATCGTAATGTACTATTACTTTATGAAAACGACGTTTTAAACAATGCACTTGCCATATTGTCTCTTCACCACCCTTGGTTGACCAGAAGAGAATGCCTAAGGCATCAAGTCCACCATTGTACCTTTCTGCATAAAGTTTTAAATAAATAAACGGCTTGATATGCTTTCGGAGGCATGGAGGAAACTCTTTATGTTAAGATAATCAACCATCCATGTGTTATGGTGCGTGGACGGGTTTATACTTGAAATAAGACGACTGGATTCTGGTATTAAATTATACGTGTATTCATGACGAGCGGGTGGAAGGCAACAACGGAAGGAACAGTGAACCATAGATACATAATATATTATTTTGTAAGTTCGGATACGTAACATCTCCCTTATTAAAAGAAAACATTGCTTGAAGCGGAAAATGTACGCAAATTGTAAGTATACACTTTTTTTTTTTTTTTATAATTAACAAATTTCAACTTATATTATGAATGAAACGGAACGTTTATCAAGTTGACTTGACTGACATTTTCAATTGACAGTTCTATGACAGTGACGTCTGACAAATCAACTTGACATTGACAGCTAATAACAAACAAAATGAGGTTAGAAATCATCAATGATTTTTCTTTGTTTGAACATTAACACAATAACTATAGTTTTAAACTAAACTTAAGTACATTAAGAACTTAATCTAGACTTATGACTAACAGAATCTTTGGGGCTTTATTATAGCTCTGCCGAATGAAGAATATGTTACTGCTGAACGGTTTGTATGACTATTTGGTGTCTGTGTATGTAATGTGTTTGTTTTTGTTTCAGGTTGTTGGACGGGACTAGCTGAACAAGGGGATTGACGGTTGGATGTTGATGACGGCTGTGTACTGGAAGACGGCGGTGAACTTGTATCAAGTGGAACTGATGGGAATTGTAGTGGACTACTATTTGGAGCAGAGAAAGTGGCTGAAAGTTTTGGTTTGAAGATATGTTGGCGATTACGACGGAAAGTACCTTCTGGGGAAACTATACTATAAGATCTAGGCTGTGGACCTATGTCTGATATAGTACCTGGTGTCCATATACTATCTGGCTGTTTCTTAAAGTATATTTTATCACCTATGTTTAACGAAGACAATGGTTTTGTATGTTGATTATAATAAATCTGTGATTTTTTATCTTTTATTTGAATTTTATTTGTTACAGACCTGTAGTTAGGTAATTTAGGTTTCAGAGTCTGTTCTAAGACTGGAAGTTTAGTTCTAAGTGCCCTGGACATAAGTAATTGTGCAGGTGAATACATGCCTTCTTTAGGTGTATTCCTGTACTGTAATAATGCTAAATGAGGGTCTGAACTATCACTAAGACATTTTTTTAATATGTTCTTAACCGTGCCTATGGTTCTTTCTACAAGACCATTAGACCGTGGAAGATAGGGACTTGATGTGACATGTTGTATTTGCCAATCTAAAGCAAAATTATGAAACTCTTTTGAGTTAAATGGGGGACCATTATCTGAAATTAGAGTATTGGGAATTCCATGTCTGGAAAAAATTGACTTTAAATGACTAATGACAATTTTACTAGTGGATCCACCTACTAGCTTACAAATCTCGACGTATTGTGAATAATAATCAACGACTATGATGTACTTGTCTGAATTGAGATCAAATAGATCAACACCGACTTTATTCCAAGGGATTGGTTTCACTTCATGTGGCTGTAGTGGCTCTTTGGAATTGCTGCGTCTGTTGGTCAGACAGATATGACAATTATTAACATACCTTTCTATATCAGAGTACATATTGGGCCAGTATACTAGGTTTCTAGCTAATCTTTGGCAACTGTGAATACCCTGGTGACCTTCATGGATCTGTTTCAATATGTCATTCCTCATAGCTACTGGTATAATAATACTATTATTTTTAAAGATAATACCATTAATAATGTGTATATCTGTTTTTAAAGGAAAAAATGTCCTAAGGATGTCTGGAAGTAATTTTTTATGTTCAGGCCATCCTGATATGCAATATTTACTTAAAAATGACAATTCCTTATCTTGGAAAGTCTGTTCTTGAATTAATTTAAGTTTATTTGGACTAACTGACAGTGATTTAATAACTAAATTGACATGCAAATCTAGGTCTGAATCTAGATCTTGTAATGACTGTTCTGGTAACGCTGCTCTAGACAGAGTATCAGCTACAAAAAGATATTTGCCTGGTTTGTAAGTTACATTCAGGTCATATGGTTGTAATCTCAGCATTATTCTTTGAAGACGGGGTGGAATGTTATAAATTGGTTTCTTATACAGTGAAACTATTGGTTTGTGGTCTGTTTCAACTAAGGTGTGGCGACCATAGATATATTGGTGAAACTTTGTACAGCCAAATAAGATAGCTAAGAGCTCTTTCTCAATCTGAGAGTATGACTGTTGACATGAGCTTAATGAAGCTGAAGCATATGCGATGGGGTGTTTGTCATGACAAATCACTGCACCCATGGCATCTTTAGACGAATCGACAGACAGTGTAATTGGTTTATTTTGATCATAATATATCAAGACAGGGGCTTTAGTTATACATTCCTTTATTGTATTAAATTCTACATTATGTCTATCTTGCCAAGACCAATCATTATCTTTAGACAGAAGTGTTCTTAAATTTGAAGTTTTTTCTGATAGATTCTCTATGTATGAGCCTAAATATGTGACCATACCTAAGAAACGTTGTAATTCTGTGACATTTGTAGGGGGTGGCATACTGCAAATGGCTTTGACTTTGTTTTCATCAACTCTTACACCATCTTTAGAAAAGATGTGTCCTAAATATTTGACTTCACTTTTACATATATTATGTTAGACTTTTCTTTATTAAATTTTATGCCTATTTCCCTAGCTTTTTCTAAGACTTGTTTTAACCTAAAATCATGTTCTTCTTTTGTTTTACCATAAATTAAAAAATCATCCATCATGATTTTAATTCCTGAGATATCAGAGAATTTCTTTGTCATAATGGAATGAAACAGTTCTGGGGCTGCATTTATACCAAAGGGAAGTCTTAGGAATCTATATCTACCTTGAGGTGTGATAAATGTACATAGCTTTGAAGAAGCTTCATCTAACTTGAGCATATAAAATCCTTTGTTTGCATCAAGGGTAGTAAAATACTGTGCACCAGAGAGGCTGCATTTAATTTCATCTATCGTTGGAAATTGATAATGAGGACGCATAATTGCTTTATTAAGTTTTCTTGGATCTATACACAGGCGTAGTTTACCATTTTTCTTTGATGCAATCACAATAGAACTTACCCATTCTGTTGGTTCCTCGACTTTGACTATAATTTGATCCTTTTCTAACATAGCTAATTCTTCTTTTAATTGTTCTAATAGACTGAATGGAATTCTACGGCAGGCATCAACAGATGGAATAGCATCAGGCTTCATTGACAAATGACATTCATAATCTTTAAGACAACCTATTCCTGTGAAGAGATCTTTGTATTCAACAATCTGTGATACATTGACTGACTCATGAAATTGGACATTATGGACTCTTTTAACTAATTTTAAAATCTCACAACTGTTACGACCCATAATATTTCTACAAGGTAAATCTACAACATGAAAATTGACTTTGTATGCTATGTTGTTATGGTTGACTGACAGAATGCATTGACCTACAGTAGGTAGTATTTCACCACTAAATGTTGAGAGTTTGTGACCACTTTTCACTATACTACTCAATGGCAAATTAAGTTTATTGTATGTATTGAATGATAAAATGTTAGTGTCTGCACCTGTATCAAGTAAAAAGTCTACATTCTTACTATTTATGAATAAAGTTGCATTAAATGGGTTTCTTTGGCTGACAGAAATCTCATTCATGAAAAGACTATTTAAAAAATATGTATCAGATGGATTACCCTTACTTTCTTCTTCTACGAATCTCACTTGCATGCTACGGCAACATTTGGCAAAGTGGTTCGGCTTGTGGCAGTTGTTACAGATGACACCTATGGCTGGACATTTTGATCGGTGAACTTGACCGCATCTTGAGCAGATCTTGGTTGACTGTTGAGGTTCTTGACTGGACGACGTTTTGTTTGTTCGACGATGTTGACTTTCTTGTGACTGACGATTTTGACTTGAGACTGCTGACTTTGACTTCCTTGACGACTATGACTTCTTTGACGACTGTTTGTTTGGTGACTACGACGCGATTGACTGGCGACAACACTTACTTCGTGGCTTGCTATCGCTCTAGCCTCTAACCTTGTGTTTCTCAGTGTTTTAGCGAGACTGACGGCGGCATCGAATGAAGTTGGTTTCTCGATCAGGATACGTTCTCTGATGTACGAGCAAGTTAAATTTAAGTTCCATGAAAATATGTCCTTTACTATGTCATCGGCAAGACCTTCGAAATTGCATTGGATACTTAAATTCTTGAGATCGGTGGCATACGTCTCAATTTCTTCATCTGGACCTTGTTTTCTGTTGAACAGCTTATGCCTTTCGACGGAAATATTAACACGTGGCGTAAAATAATCTTCAAATTTGGCGAGTAGATTCTTATAGGTGATCTTCTCCATATCCGTATTGAACGAGTAAAATATCTGAAGAGCGTCCGGACCCATTGTTTGTAATAAAATGGCTACCTTTCTGTTGTCGGATTCGTTCTCCAAACTGTTAGCGATCATATAAATGCCAAGACTGGTTTTAAAATTTCGCCAAGCCAGTGGCATGTTCGATGCGTTGATATTAAGGTAGAAATTACTCGGCGGCAGGGGACGATTTGTACTTGCATTTTCGGCCATCTTAGGACTGGAGCACGCGGCGACGTTACAGGTGAAAATTTTCTTTGCGACTTATTGGATTTTGTGTTCTTTCTGGCATCGACTTCTGAATACTACTGCTGAATACTTCTGACACCATGTTATGGTGCGTGGACGGGTTTATACTTGAAATAAGACGACTGGATTCTGGTATTAAATTATACGTGTATTCATGACGAGCGGGTGGAAGGCAACAACGGAAGGAACAGTGAACCATAGATACATAATATATTATTTTGTAAGTTCGGATACGTAACACCATGGACCCACCTCGGGCAAGCGTTGCTTTACCATGGAGATAGACCTATGCGGACGCTTTTATTTGACCACGAGATCTTCATCCGAGGAAATAACACGATACTATTAACAGCAACCAAAAGCCGACAAAAAAATATTTATCTCAAAATCGCCAGAATACGTCTCCGCTTCAAACAAGCCTGGCATGTAAACTCAAGGACGAACTTTAATTTATGCATTTTGCACCTTCAGTGCACTGCACGGGAACACACGAACAAACATAAATAAATGCATAACATACATACATGCTCGCATGTAACATGTATGGATATTTATGCATGGAACCATAACTCCCTGACTATAACTTGTATTTAGAATTGAGAACTAATAAAAGAGGAGGGGGTGTGCTATTGTATGTACATAAGTCTGCATCTTTTATGAGATATGGTAACTTGTGTACACATGAGTTTGAATGTGTGACCGACGAGATAAGTATAAATAATATTAAATACGGATAATGTGCCGTGTACAGACCGCCCGACACATCCAAACCTCGATTTATAAAGGAATTGTCGTCCTTAATAGCGAAATATCCTGCAAAACAGGATTTTGTATTGATGGGAGATATAAATATAGATCTGAAAGTTTGTAACCCCGTGGTAAAACAATATTTGAATTCACTGTGCACTCTGGGATTTGTTAATGGCGGTAACTCCTACACACGCATAGAAAAATACGGTGACAGAGTTTCTAAGTCATGTATAGATCATGTGTTTATTCACAATTCTAGTGCATATTTATTCAGGTAACTTACAAAACCCATTTTACAGTAAAAATAAACATCAGAATAATAAAAATAAAAATAATATCAGATAAATAACGGTCAAAAACAAAAAACCGGCCAAGTGCGAGTCGGACTCGTGCATGAAGGGTTCCGTACCATTTTCGTAAAAAACGGCACAAAAATCACGTTTGTTGTAAGGGAGCACCCCTTAAATATTTATTTTATTTTGTTTTTAGTATTTATTGTTGTAGCGGCAGCAGATATACATCACCTGTGAAAATTTCAACTGTCTAGCTATCACGGTTCATGAGATACAGCCTGGTGACAGACAGACAGACAGACAGACGGACCGCGGAGTCTCAGTAATAGGGTCCCGTTTTCACCCTTTGGGTACGGAACCCTAAAAAGTAATGTCACATCAAGTCACAAGCAAAGTCAAATCAAAATAAAGTAAAGTAATGTCAATGTGTAAACATTTATACATCTGTTGTTAACACTTCACCGGCCGACCACTGCATAACCGGTTGTGCGATAATGAGCGTGCTAAACAAGAATGACTCACACTCGTGTAGTTAATTAATAACAAGGATAGATAGTCGCCGAGTGCACAGTGAACTAAACAACATTGACTGGAGTTTACCCCTTCAATACAAATGCCCAAATGAAATAACTAAGTTCATACATACTAGCTTTAATAATGTATACGATAAAATGTTAATACACAATTAGTAAAAGTAGCTTAAGTAAACGTAACACATGTACTTGGGCCAATGAAAAACTTAAAAAGATGTGCAGGAGGCGTGACTCATTGTTTAATATATGGCTCAAATTAAACAATAAATATAGAAATAAAACAAATAAATACATAAATTACATAAAAAATAAACATATAATGATGGAAGTTTCTCAAAATTTCATAAACAGCAAAAAGATTTGGAGAATTGTCAATAGTTTAACCGGCAAAATTATGCAATGTATTGAACACATTTTACTTACAACTTTTCGAACGAATCCATTAGCAGTGGCCAACACTTTTATGACTGAATTTAATTCGAATATCATTAACCTAGGCAACTTTTGCGATGTCCCTCTTTTAGACAAATCAACGTATGAGATAGTTCCTGATAGGTCGATAAGAGCGAAACCTGCACGAGAAGAAACGGTGGAATTCACCATAAAACAAATGAATGATAGGTAAAGCCCGGGTTTTGACGGGATAGGTGCTAAAGATGTTAAGTATGCTTCAGCTAATTTAGTCCCAGTTATTACCCATTTGATCAATTGCTGCTTACAGACTGGTATATATCCCGACCTATTGAAGATAGGGGTGATACGTCCAATACACAAAAAGGGCTCACGTAATGACTTTAATAATTATCGTCCTATCACTATATTGTCTTGTATAGATAAGATCTTAGAACGTTATATTGGTAATGAGATAAATAAGTTCTTGCAAATAAACGGCATAATTAACAATAAACAATTTGGATTTCAGAAAAATAAGAGTACGACACTTTTTTTGAGAGTATTTACCGATGAAGTGAATAGACACTCAAATGAAAAAAAACATGTCTTGACACTGTTTGTAGACTTTAGCAAAGCATTCGATATGCTCCGTAGCGATACACTGTTTGAAAAGTTGTCACGAAATGGGATACAAGGGCCACTATTAGAATTATTAAAAAACTATCACACAAACAGATACAACACGGTCAAAATAAAAGATGAGTAGATGAGTAAAGTACTAAGCTTCCGGCAACGCAAGGAACGGCCCAAGGCTAAATTATAGGTCCAACGGAATACTTACTTTATGTTAATGATATGAGAAATGCTATAAAGTCAGATTCTTAAACCAATTTGCAGACGACACGTGTATTTCAGTCGCTAATAAAAACATCCAAGATGCTCAGGAATCCTTACAAAGTAGCTTCGATCAAATGAGTAAATGGGCTCATGACGTAGGACTGGTAATAAACGTATCTAAAACTAAAATTGTTCACATACATTCATCACACAATAAATGTTCGACTATACCTACAGTTATAGCACACGAACATGCTTGCTTACATAGCTCACCTAAGACTTGTAAATGCCCGTTATTAAAAGTAGTAAACACATGTATATCGGTGTAGTGGTGGATAGCCGATTCTGTTGGGGACCTCACAAAGACTACGTATGCAACAAACTGAGGTCTATCCTAGGTAAACTTAGCATACTAAAATATAAACTGCCTTATAAAACGCTTGGAATGTTATACATGGCCCTAGAAGACTCGGTTATCAACTACGGATTCAGCAGCTATCGGAGAACTTATCATACATATTTTGTAGCCTTTTCTAATTGTTGAGAGTGAAGTAAATAAAAGGTGAAGTTGGAGGTAAAACTTTGTGTCTTTATTTCACGGTCACTTTACAGTACTTTTCTAGACTATATACGACTATCCACTACACACTACAGGAGAACACTGCGCTCCCTGCGCGGCGTGGCAACCGTGCTGAAAACCTAAAGTGCTATGTCATCGATAGTGCAACAATGTGTCACCACAGTATTCCCCCCCTATCTTTATAATTTGTTAAAATTATACAAAAATATTTGGGTACATTCTCTTTTACAATTTGTTTTTACATTAGTTAGTAACATAACGTCATTGTTTTCAATGTATTACTCCTACATGCCTTCGCGTCACATGTTTATGTTTCTCTTATCAGCAAAAGTTCGCGCCGTCCGTCCGGCGTTACAAATAACTAAGCTTCGACTTATGACGACATTGACAATTTATATTTTACACATCATATGGACTTTTTACGTTTTCCTTACATTTATTGTTAACATGACAATTTTTACATGAGAAACATAATCACAAAAACACATTCTAGTTACAATGCTCCTATATACCGTTACAAAAATGGTGCTTATGTGCTACACAATTTACCTTAATTACTAACACTAATAAGTATCGTTTTCTCGAGTAGAAGTTGCCCGTGGTGCGTTAAAGCCTTTATTTACCCCAGCCAATCCAATAACTTCTGCTTCTTTGCGGAACCAGTTCCGCACATGTTTTTTGCATTGGTGTCTGATTAACCATAATAACACGATGCCGAAAATGATGGCAATTGCTATCATAAACATTTCCACCGTACCGACTCGTTGTCCCATGACCTCATTTGACACACTTTGGGACACTGCCACATTATTCTGTTGTGGTTTAGCCTGGCTGTTACACATTTTTTGTATTGTTTGTTTCGTATACTAACAACAACTGGCTTGCTCTTAATGTCTAAGTAAATTTACAAATATGATGTTATAAGGCATTCGGTTCGTTTAGTTGACCTACTGACGTATATGCTGACTTAACTAACTGGTTTTATATTACTGTTGCAACCTTACACTATACATTTTCTCAATAGTTGCAGTTTTGCTAAATGTTGTTACTACTAAATTACTTTTTTTATTACTACATTTTTATAAGGGTATATACGGATGGCTTAACTAAATTACCTATAACTATTCCAACTTTTCCGACTCCCAATGGACAGTGTCGATATTAAGTGATACATATCTTTTACGTATTTCTAAGGGTAGTGGGCATGTTCAATATTCTGCCATAAAAATAAACATCCCATCAGGATCCACAATATTTTGCATGCCCACGCCATACAAATGATATATAAAATCCTTTTTTTGTTTTGCTTATTCTAAGGCGCATTCCTCTTACATATGGTACCTACTATGTTGTATTTGTGCCTAGTTATTCATCAAAAAATCTTACCCTTTTGCTAACGCGACCGCTGCGAGTGACGATTTGTTCTTTAGTTAAGGGTCCTGCTGCGTTTGTTTTTGTTGTTTGCGGTTTTGTTTTAGTTACCTTTCTCGGCATGTCGTGCACGGTACTTTCTTGCCCGTCTTCTTTTTCATTGTCTGTTATTAAAAATGCTGGTTTTAATCGGTCAATTGAAATACAAGCTTGTCTATTATTTAATTCTATTATGTAATTTTTCTCCTTCCGACTTATGACGCGGTATGGGCCATCATAGGGCGGTTGCAGCGATTTACGCACTGTGTCATTGCGAACAAAAACATATTTACACGTTTCTAATTCTGGATGCACGAACGACGAGCGTCCCTTGTTTTCTCTTATATGAGGTATAAAATTCCCTATTGTTTTCTTAAGTTCCTCTACGTAGGAATTTATATCTTGGTTTTGTGTTAAATTGCTAGTAAAAAAATCTCCCGGTAGCCTTATTGTACGCCCGTATACTAACTCGGCGGCGCTGTATCCTGTATCGCTTCTAACGGCTACGCGCAGACCGAATAAAACGGTAGGTAACTCTCTTAACCACGATTCTGTTTTGATTCTGGCCATCAACGATGCTTTTAGTGACCTGTGCCATCTTTCCACCATGCCGTTGCTTTGGGGGTGATAAGCTGTTGTCCTATTTTTTTCGATTCCTAATACTTTCATTAATTGATTGTATAAATTACTTTCAAACTGTCTTCCTTGGTCACTAGTGATTTTTACTGGACACCCATAGTGCGTGATCCAACAATCATATAGTGCCTTGGCTATATTTTCTGCTGTAATTTCTTTCAATGGTATGGCTTCCGGCCATCTAGTGAACCTATCAATTATAGTAACACAATACCTATATCCCTCTGCTGTAACGGGCAACGGACCTATTATGTCTATGTGAATGTGTTCGAACTTGCCGCATTCCGAGTAAACGCCTAATTCTGATACTGTGTGTCTTTGTACTTTTGATTTTTGACATGCTATACATGATTTGGCCCATTTACCTATCTGTGAATTCATACCGGGCCAAAAATACTTTTGTGTGATTAACGTCTTTGTTGCCCTGACCCCGGGGTGACTTAAGTTATGAACGTTGTCAAAAACCATGCGTCTGAATTTTTTTGGTAAATATGGTCGGACGGTGTCTTTAGAAGTTTCACAATAAATCGGTTTATTGTCTGTGGGTCCGTGTATTTTCTTTAAGTTTACACTGCTCTTTTTGTTACTGTTATTTAATACTTGTGCTATATACTCGTCCGTTTCCTGTGCGGTCGCTAATTCTGCGAAACCTATGTTCGTTGGGCAATACAACTCCGCAACACGAGATAACGAGTCAGCAACAACGTTGTGTAGTCCGTCTACATGGCGAATATCGTTTGTGAATTCACTAATGAATAATAAATATCGTGTTCTTCTTGGTGTTTCTGAGTTACTGCTATTTAGTTTTGTAAGGGCATATGTTATTGGTTTATGGTCCGTATATATGGTTAATTCTCGCCCTTCGAATAACTTCCTGAAATACTGAATGGCCATATATATTGCTAACAATTCTCTATCATAGGTACAATACTTAGTTTGGGCCTGTGTGAGTTTTTTTGAAAAATAGCCCAACGGTTCCCAACGGTTTTTAACTTGTTGTTGTAACACCGCGCCTACACACGTATCCGATGCGTCACACATCAGAGCCATAGGTACCCCGCTGTGTGGGTGTGACAATGTAACCGCTTTTTGTAAGCTAAGTTTACATTCTTCGAAAGCCTGGTTGGCTTTATCGTCCCACTGTACCAATGTCTTATCGCGTTTCTTGGACCGATGTATGAACTTATTGAGGCTCATTTGTGACTCTACTGCTTTTGGTATGTGGGGTCTATAAAAATTGACCATTCCGAGAAACCTTCTTAATTCCTCCACTGTTTTTGGTTTAGGAAATTCCATTATTGCTTGTGTTCTGGATTTTAGCGGTGTGATACCTTTTTTGCACACCTCAAACCCCAGGAAATCTACTTTATCTTTTCCAAACTGACATTTTGATGTATTAATGGTTATTCCGAATTGACTGAATCTTTCAAAAACTATTTTTAAATGTTCCTTATGTTGCTCATGGTCATGACTAGCTATGATGACATCATCGATGTATGAGAATAAGAAATCTAATCCCTGTAAAACTGTTGTACTCATGAAACGTTGGAATGTTTGGGCAGCGTTTCTCAACCCGAAACTCATTCTGGGGAATTCAAACAAACCAAAGGGCGTGATAATAGCCGTTTTTTTCTACATCTTCTGGGTTTACGGGTATGAAATGATAAGCCCTATTAATGTCTAAATGTGTAAATACCTGTTTGTTCGCCAGCACATACGTAAACTCGTGTAACCTTGGGACTGGATACCTATCTGGTTTGGTAATTGCGTTTAATTGTCTGTAGTCACCACAGGGTCTAATGTCTCCATTCGATTTCGGTACCACATGTAAAGGGCTCGCCCACGGACTTTTACTGGGCCTACATATTCCCATCTCCTGCATTATTCTAAATTCTTCTTTAACTTTGACATACCGGTCCGGTGGTAATGGCCTTGCACGCGAATGTACCGGTGGGCCGGTCGTTTCTATGTAATGTACTACTGAATGCTTAGGAGGATCTTTAAAAGATGTAGGCCTAGTAATATCCGGGTATTTGGAAATGATATCATGGTAGGGATGGTCCATATTTAACATTTTCAATGATAGTTGAGAGCTACTTACTAGGGATGCCACTGTACTTAGCTCCGTTTCCTGGTCGACCAGTTTCCTTGAACTCACGTCCACTAGCAGGTTATGGTGTCCCAAGAAATCTGCACCGAGTATGGGTTGTTTCACGTCGGCTATTATAAAGTCCCATCTATAAACTCGTCGTAATTTCAGGTTCAACACTAATGTTTTTACACCGTATGTTTTGATTTCTGTTCCGTTCACTGCGTATAATTTATATTCACTTTCCGGATGTAATTGATTCTTTTTGTTTACTGGTATGACGGACACGTTTGCTCCTGTGTCTACTAGAAAGTTTAAACCCGTATCTCGTCTCTTACACTGAGGCGGTTCGCTGGACGTACGGAACAGATTTCCGCCTTTGGCTGTTCCGTTGTTAGTTTTCCGCTTTCTTCCACGCACATGGCTTTACACATTTCCGCGCTTTGTCTGCGTAACGGAAATGGTAGAAGCACAGCCAATCCGGATCCTCTTCTGAACGCCGTGCTCGTGAGCTGCTCCTGCTTCGCGTGCTAGGTGTCTGGTAACGATTTCTGCTGCGTGCCCTGTTTCCTCGGTTTTCCAGTTCATCAAAACGAGCACTTAACTTTGCTATTTCATTTAATATTGACCTCTCTGTTACGCTTGTCGTTGATGTTGAGGGCTGTTGCGATACCGTTGCCACTACACTTGCTTTAGTAACTTCATTCACGTCATCGGCGATATTTCCCAATTTCTCTAAGTCTTTCGTTTCCGTGACGGTGAGTACTGCGCGTACTGTTGGTGGCAGAAGATTTTGCCATAAAACTTTTAATGTTCCGTCTGTTACTTTGTCTCGTGCGAGGGCTTTCATTTTTGCTAAAAGTTGTGACGGTTTCTGGTCTCCCAATTCCATTTCATTGATTAATTTTTCTATCTGTTTTGTTTGAGAGTCCTCGTATATTTTTATTAGTTTCTGTTTCAGCGCCTCGTATCTGCCTGTTTCTGGTGGATTTACTAAAAAATCCGTTAACTGACTTATGGTGTCGCTGTTGAGCTTTGATACCACAAGGTCAAATTTTGAGTGGTCTCCTAGCTTCTGTGGGGCCAACGTCGCTTCCGTTCTTATAAACCACACTCGAGGCTGGTTCGTCCAGAAATCGGAGATCCTTGACGTTAGTGAGAGTGCCGCAGTTTCTGGTAAAATAGGTGGCGTCGTCATTTTGAGGCCGTATTATTTCCGTATCTTTAAAGTTCTTTCACAGGGGTCACCACTTTTGTAGCCTTTTCTAATTGTTGAGAGTGAAGTAAATAAAAGGTGAAGTTGGAGGTAAAACTTTGTGTCTTTATTTCACGGTCACTTTACAGTACTTTTCTAGACTATATACGACTATCCACTACACACTACAGGAGAACACTGCGCTCCCTGCGCGGCGTGGCAACCGTGCTGAAAACCTAAAGTGCTATGTCATCGATAGTGCAACAATGTGTCACCACACATACTTGACAGATATCTATAAGCTACAACGAAGAATATTAAAAGTAATTTTTCAAAAATGCAATGTTTCATTCTACTTTTATACAATGTTTATTATTCTTATTCTTATGTAGCCAATGTTAATAATTGTAATGTATTAAATGCTTATCATTTAAATTTATCGTCAAATTTTAATTTATTTAATGTTTATCTTTTTTTTTATCTTTTTTTTTTATTTTAAGGATATCAATTTCCCCTTTTTAATCTTAGTTTGTATACCTAATAATGTTTGCATGCTATAACTGTAAATTATTATTTTTATATTTTCTGTCTATCGTGATTCTTTTTTATAATATTCCCTGTTTTTGAAGAGGTCTGGCTCTTGTGATACAGGACTTCCTAGTACAAGAGCCAGGGCTGCACTGATATTTGTGACATAAAGTGTGTGTTAATAAATAAATAAAAAAAATAAAAAAAAATAAAAAAAATACGCCTAAACGTATAAACAAGAAGTTCGAAAATAGTAACGAAGATCTTTTTTAACCCCCGCCGGAAAAAGAGGGGTGTTATAAGTTTCACGTGTGTTGCTGTGTATCTGTGTGTCTGTCTGTGGCATCATAGCGCCTAAACGGATGAACCGATTTTAATTAAGTTTTTTTTGTTTGAAAGGTGATTTTGTCGAGTGTTCTTAGCTATGTTTAAATAAAATCGGTTCAGCCGTTCAAAAGTTATGAGCGTTTTACTGTTTGAATTAGTGTGTTTACGCAAGATAAATGTGTCGGGGGTTTTATAAATTTTGAAATTTTACTTGTCAATACTGTAATGTTATGAATGTGTTCAATAAAGTCGAATTTTTCACTCTTACTGAAGTGATGACTTTACCAAAGACCTTATACTTCTTCCTACTAGACTGTGCACTATGGCGCAAATACCGGTCCGCGCAAAAACCGGTCCGCGCGAGAGGCACCCGTTGGTAGTGTGTCTCTTTCTTATGAGGTGACCATGACCAAATAGAACACGGGAATTTATTGTTAAAACGATAATGTAAGTATCCCGATATATTTAAGCTCCCTAACTACGCTATCTCAACCTACCTAATATAATGTAAATTTAAAAAAAATGTGTATATTTTTTGGAATCTACATCACTTACCGTATGGTGTCGGGCGTAATGAATTTCAACATCCCATGTTTTCCCGTGTGTGTCAGTAATAAAAAATAAAAAAAATGATTCTACCGTGCATTCGGAAAGTAGATTGTTATGGAGAAGAACGCACAAGAAACTCCAAACTTACTCTTTTTTTTTAGAAATAGGTGTTTTACAATATTTACATACGTACATATATTAATATATGTGAGGACGATGCACCCAGAATAGCTCTACACACTATACTACGTACAGGTATAAAGTATTAAAAAGCATTAACAGGAAAATTAATTAATTTGATAAGTAGGAACATGGTTCTCACATACTTCTGTTCAGGAATGTAAAACAACATTATTTAGTGATGAAATAGGCTCAGGCTTTTGAAAAATATTACAAAATTACCTTAGCCATAGTTTTACAAATCATTGTTACCATAATATAAGTTTTAAGCAAATGATCAATAGAATTATGAATTCAAATATAGATAATTGTTCTACAATGATTTTGCTATTGGGAAATAGTACTGGGATTACCAAAAAGGACATAATCGCTGATATTGACACCTTGTTAGGGTTAAATGTAGAAAAGCTCATGGTTTGTGCTTTTCCTTACTCGTATAGCTTCTCAGAAGATGAGAACAAGCGGATTTTTAAATTAAATAACATTTTACAAATGTTGACGACTTGTCATTGTGACAAATTATTGTTTTTTGACACTAATAAATTTATTAGTGGACTACAAGTAACGCAGAGAGCTTTCTCTCTGTCACGTAGATGTAGACATAAAATTGCTATGTTGATAGCATATTCTATTAATGAATTGATAGCAAATCTATCAAAATTTATATTAAGCGACGACCCTGTGTTGCCTAGTTCAACTAGCAACATAAATTTAAACTAGTCCATAAGACAATAGAAGTTACCCCTGGAAATAATCAGATATTATTAGTAAATAGTATGAAGGTATCTTCTGGCAATCCATTTAATGGTACTAAGCTGAGGGGAGAGCAATACTCTTTAAAATTATTAAATCAGAACATTCAAGGTTGCTCTTCCAAATTATAAGAAATTGAACTATTTCTAGAAAAAACCAAATTTGATATTATTTGTCTAACAGAACATTGGTTAAAAGATCACCAAGTAAGGTCCATTAATAATTTTTTTTTTTTTTTTTTTTTTTCTATATTAATAAAAACTAATGTTCTTAATAACAAATTACAATCTAGCCTTAATAGACTAATAAGCAATTTAACTCTAATTTATTATTATAATGTAAAATGTTATGACTAAGAATAGTGTCAATTTGCACTTTTATACAGTTCGGTAGCACTTTCTTAGAGTCTGATACGTTAAAAACACTTAGTTCACGTGTTACATGTATAGCACAGTATTCTTTGCTATTATTTTTTCACTTATTATACACTACACTAACTCAAATGGTTTAGTTCTCTTTTGCCTACGCACTATGTCCGTGTTATCTAGCAGCTGGATTGCTTCCACATTCACATGTCGATGAAGTCTGTGTTCGTGGGTTTCAGCAAAGTTTTGAATAACGGTGGTGACGAGTTTCATTTTAGGGTCGCGGTGAAGGTCGTCATTTCTGATGTACCATGGTGCATTAACAGCATCTCTGAGTACTTTATTTTGAAATTGTTGTATAATTTTTACATTACTTTGTTTAGTACAGCCCCATAGTTGGATACCATACGTCCAAATTGGCATAAGAATATGCTTGTATATTATAATTTTATTGTGTATTGATAGACAGGATTTCCTTCCGAGTAACCAATACATATTTTTGTACCGTATATCGAGTTCCTGTCTTTTCTTTTTGACGTGAGATTTCCAACGCAACTTGGCGTCAAGAGTTATGCCAAGGTATTTGGCTGTATTCGCATAAGGCACTTGCATGCCATTTATATAGACTGGGTGATAATCGCAGTGTTTATTAGTGAAGTCAATGTGAATCGATTTTGACTCATTCAGTTTGATCTTCCACTTTTGTGTCCAGTCGTAAACTAAGTTCACAGCTAGTTGAACCTTTTCTACTGCTTCTTTGTGGTTTGAACCAATAGCCATAATAGCAGTGTCATCAGCAAAGGTCGCTATGGTGTTGTTTTCCAGCTCTGGGATATCACATGTGTATACGTGTGGATTGGGCCTAAAACACTTCCTTGTGGTACTCCGGCCTGAATAGTTTTTAGCTCAGAATATGCGTCCTCTTGTCTTATCCTAAACATTCTGTTGCTTATATATGACTCTAGAATATCTGAAAATTCGGGGAGCATGCGTCTGAGTTTGTATATCAGACCCTCATGCCAAACATTGTCGAAAGCTTGTGCGACATCTAGAAATACGGTGGCGCAGACTTCCTTGTTTTCGAGCGTTTTTTCGATGAAGTTTGTTATTCTGTGTACTTGGTCTATGCTAGAATGTTTTTCCCTGAAGCCAAATTGATGGTCCGGAATAAGGCCTCTTTCTTCTATAATTGGTTTTAGCCATTTTAATACGAGCTTTTCAAACAGTTTCGATAATACTGGCAGCAGGGAAATGGGTCTATAAGATGATGCTTCATGGGGTGGTTTCCCAGGCTTCGCAATCATAATGACTTCAGCAACTTTCCATGGCTCAGGTACATGTTTTAGCATAAATG
The DNA here is from genome assembly GCA_949775005.1 of Orthosia gothica. Taxonomy (NCBI): domain Eukaryota; kingdom Metazoa; phylum Arthropoda; class Insecta; order Lepidoptera; family Noctuidae; genus Orthosia; species Orthosia gothica. Next base: position 44,305,700 of record OX459036.1, read on the forward strand.
CTGCGTTAATAAGTCTGGTCAGCTTAACTATGGCTTTGCGCGGGAGGTGTTTTAGAATTTCTCCTGTTATGAGGTCATAACCCGGGGATTTCTTCGAGCTTATATTGTTTTTAATTTCTCTCACAACTTCTTTAGGAGTTACAAGCCGAATTCTTTGGTTTTGTGATACATATTCACTCTCCGATATTTCTATGGAACTTTCATTGGGTTGAAAAGTATCTGCTAAGTATTGGGCAAACCTTACCGCTTTTTGTCCATTGCTAATGGCCCATTTTCCATCGCTGTTTCTGATGGGAGGTTTGGATAATCGGCCTTTTTAGGTTTTTTGTAGCTTTCCAGGGAGAGTAATCCGTTGATTGGTCGTTGGTTAGCTGCACAAGATTGGAGTTCAGAGTTTCATCCTCAAATTGTATAATTTTCCTCTTTAATTGTTTAGTTAGGATATTTAATAGTGTTTTATCTCGCGGGCATCTTGTTTGCTGCCAGCGCTTTCTTTGTTTTCTTTTTTCTGATAGCAAATTCACAATATCCTTGGGATAGATATGCCCCTTGTATTTCCGTTTTAATTGTGGTGTGTTATTCCAAGCACATTGTTGAATGTTAACAACATATTTGTTTACTTCTGAGTCAAGCTGATCATGATTACAAAATCATGATCAGCTTGACTCAGAAGTAAAAACTCCATTACAAAATGGAGTTTTTAGGTCGATTATTTTATCTAGATCAAGCGCAAAGCTGTCCCAGTCTGTAGACTTGTTAACCAGAGTTAGATGGTATTTTCTTAATATAATTTTTTGACCAAGTCTTATTATAATCGGGGAGTGATCGTAATTCATATGAAACTCTTCCTCCAAACTAACATAATTGGTGGATATGTTTTTACATATGAAAAAGTCTACGAGATCGGGTATTTTCTGAAGATCAGTTGGCCAGTATGTTGGTTTGCCAGTGCTCATAACTTCACAATGTGTGTCTCTAACTGCGTTTAAGAGCTGTCTTCCCTTTGTTGTAGTCAGTCGTGATCCCCAATGCATATGCTTGGCATTAAAATCACCGCCTAGGATGAATCATTCATTCATTCAAAAATTGCATATATCGCTCTTTTCTTATCATATGCCTTGGAGGACAGTAAACAGCTGCTATGGAAACGTGACTAAATTTGGTTTTGACTGATACTGCCACAGCTTGAATGTCTGGTTCTTCAAATTTACTGTGCTCGTAATGGTTAAGGTTTTCTTTAATTATAACCGCGCTACCTCCTCTGGCAGAGTTGTCAGGGTGAAGCGAATTATATATCTTGTATCCTTTAAATTTAACGAAAGATTGTTTAGTGAAGTGCGTTTCAGAGATTAAACACACGTCAATATTTTCTGTGTCTAGGACTGCCTGTAACTCATTCTGATGTTTGAGGAGCCCATTAGAGTTCCACGCCATTATTTTTAGTGTATTAGTCATTTATGATTATTAAAAGCAGCTGTTTTAGTGCTGGATTCTAACTTCTCGAGTCTTTTGTCAAATGTAGTAATACACTTTAAAATCTGATTTACCTTATCTTCTAGATTTGAGGGTTGGGTGCCTTGTTTTGCAGCCTGAGCATAGGAAATACTTTTGGTGACTTGAACAGGTTTAACAGTTGACTGGACACCTTCTTTCCGTGTGTGTTGGTCAGGATTCCTTATTGTAGAAAACTGTTGGGCTGTTGGCACAACAAGTTTCTTTTTGATGTTTTTGTTTTTCATCATTTGCATCTCTTTGGCTACTTCACACCCTCTGTAGTTGGCTGGGTGGGGTAAGCCACAGTGGACGCATTTCGGTTTCTCTTGCGGAGATTTAATACTTTCGGCTGTAAGGTGCTTGCCAGTGCATTTTACACACCTTGGCTCTTTTTTTACAGTATTTATGAGTATGCCCATAAGCCTGACATCTCTTACACTGTGGAATGAGTTTCGGATTTTTGAGAGGGTGTAATTCAATTTTACACCCTAAAATATGCTTTGTTGCATAGATTTTATTTACATCTTCGTCATTATGAAATGAAAGAACAAACATATTGAGCGGTTCTTTACTCTTCCAGCTCAACTTGTGGTCAACTTTTTCTATTTTAAGACCTTGCGATATTAAATCATCTTTGATTCGATCTGGCTGGCAAGAAGAATGTAACTTTTTCACTACAACTCTTATTGGCCTAGCCTGTTTGTTTTCATATGTGAGCCAATGATAGTCTTTCTCTGTCAAAAACTTAACAATTGCTCTATAAGAGTCATCAGTTTTAGCGTTGATCTTCACACAGTCTCCATTCATCATTTTGGCGGTGAATGATTCAGTTGGTTGGGTTTCAGTCAGTGAGTCGTAAAACATTTGGTAGCTCTTGACCTGATCTATAATGATTGGCGGTGGTGCACGCACTTTTTTGACTAATGTCTGTTCTTTTTCCAATGTTTTTTGTTGTTGGGCGTTTGTTCCGGGTTGTTGTGGGGGAGAAAGAGAAATGTTTAGCTTCCTTTTTTTCCTACTTTTGGCCCTTATCCACTCAGTCTCTTTTGCGAGTTCTTCCTCGTCTGTGCAATACTCGACGTTTCCTTTTTCAGACTGAGCAAATCGTACGTTGCTCTTATTTTCCAACTCATTGGGGCCGTTATTTCCTTGTTCCATGCTTGAGCTGGGCTTTTCATTTTGGCGGCTTTGTAGTTGATACTGAAGGCTTTCTATTTGGACCTGCAAATCATTAACAAGAAGTGCCAGCTTTTCTCTTTCTGATTTTTCTTGGATGTAACTTTCATACAACAGCTTTTCCAGATCAGTTTTAATTTTTATTTTTGTTGGTGACATTTTAGGGTAAATAGGCACTACACCTTCACAATTAACTGATTGCACTGTTTACACTATAATTAATAAATAACTGGGTCATCGCGGCGACCTTGACCAACCGATTTCGCAACGCGGCGACGACGGCGTTATTTTGATGCGCCAGCGAATTACGCTCACGTAGCGCACTCTCGCGAATTATAGGTATACGACCGTTCTCGATAGAAGTCAAACAACGTCCATTAATTATGAAAATTATCGTGTAGTTAGCCATTACAGCAGCGTATGATACATGGCGGATCATAAATACTAATTAAAAATTCTATTAAATCTAAAGAAAGAAAAGACATTGTTAGACTGTCGGTTGAACACACCATTGAATTGTCCTGTGTTGAGCTTGATAAGCATATTGTAGTTTGTGTCTACAGACCTCCAAGTTACCAGAATCTATCTGTGTTTGACTCTATAATGGAAGATGTGTTAAAAAAAGTTTGTTCTAGTAGTAAATCAATTGTCATATGCGGCGATTTTAACATTAACATATTAGAAAATAACTCTAACACTATCAGGTTATTGGGTCTTTTTAAATCATTTAATCTAGCAAATGTTTTTATGGAGCCTACTAGAGTGACAGCTTCTTCTGCGACTTGCATAGATAACGTTTTTTGTAATTGTGATTACCTAAATAAAGAAATTATAAATAAATTAACATCTGATCACAGTGGACAAACAATAACGTTTAGCACCTACATACCTTTGCAAAAAATGCAAATAAAATTTAGACCAATTACATGTAAAAATTTAGAAAAATTTAATAAAACCTTGACTAGTAAATTATGTGTTCAAAACTTTATGAATATAGATGACCCAAGTGAGTTCTATGCCGAGTTTTTTAAAGTACTCAACACGCAATTCAATGACACTTTTCCACTAAAAGCAAAAAGTATTTACACCAAGTTCATATTTAGCGATTGGGCGACTCCAGGCATTCGTAAAAGCAGGGAAAAACTTTATGAACTCTATGGCCTAAAGCAACATATGAATAGTACAAGTTTTGATAAATATGTTTCAAAATATTCAAAAACCTTTAAGATTGCATGCAAAATAGCTAAAGCGCTGTATATTAGCAATAAAATTAAATCAGCAGACGATAAAATAAAAACTACCTGGAAAATAATAAATAATGAAACAGGTAGGAAAAAACAGCGTAATACTGAATTTAATTAAGCGACTGCACATGGCCAGACACTCAGATATAGAGGTAGCTCAGGAATTTGAAAACTTTTTTGTTAATATTCCACTTAAAACTACAGCAGCCTTAAACTCCTCACCTGCACTGTCTGCTGCCTTACTTAGAAAGAACGTAAATGCGTGCCCTTTGGAGTTCAAGTTTCAACATACAAACCCCCAGGCTATTTTAAAAGCTTTTAAAGATCTTAAAATTAAATCAACAGAAGATCTTTGGGGACTATCTGTAAAAGTGTGTAAACCAATCATTGAAACTGTTGCACCCTATTTAGCTTTCATATTTAACACTAGTGTCGAGCAAGGAGTTTTTCCGGACCTCATGAAACACAGTAACGTAGTTCCATTGTTTAAATCCGGGGATAGCAAAGAAGCCAATAATTATAGACCAGTGTCAATTCTGCCCGTTCTCAGTAAGGTCTTCGAAAAGTTAATGCTCAATCAATTGTTGCGTCATTTTAACAAACATTCCATCTTTTATGATCAACAATACGGTTTTACCAAAGGGCGTTGCTAAACTGACGCAGGTGTCACCCTAATAAAGAACATATTTAAGGCCTGGGAGGAAGCACAGGACGCCATTGGAATCTTATGCGACCTCTCTAAGGCGTTCGATTGCGTTAACCATGAGACACTATTACACGTACAGCCCTTGAGTTACTTATATCATATTTAAAAGCCAGACAAGTTAAAGTTCAGGTAAACGGCGTAAACTCACTAGGGTCTGAAATGACAATGGGTGTGTGCCTCAAGGCTGGATATTGGGTCCTTTCCTCTTTTTAGTTTATATTAACGATTTACCCCAACTACTACAAAATCAACCGAAGATGGTGTTGTTTGCTGATGACTCATTTTTGATATTTAAAATAGATCGGCGGTCACGAAATCTTTATTAGTACTAATAAAATTTAGTACTAAATGAAAAAAAAAACAAATGTATTAGATTCACATTGCCGAATGTTAGAAGTATTGAATGCGATATCATATTGAATGGCGAAAAGCTGGACTTTGTATATCAAACAGTTTTCCTGGGAATCACTCTAGACGACAAATTGCAATGGGGTCCTCACATAACATCTCTTGCGGGTCGGCTAAGCTCAGCCGCTTATTCTGTTAGAAAGGTAAGACAGTTAACGGATGTAGAGACCGCGCGTTTGGTCTATTTTAGTTACTTTCACAGCATAATGTCATACGGTATTTTACTGTGGGGTCGAGCGGCTGACTTTGAATCCATATTTATATTGCAAAAGAGAGCTGTTAGAGCCATATATAAGTTAAGTCACCGTGAATCTCTTAGGGAACTGTTTAAAAATACTAATATTATGACAGTTTCTTGCCAATTTATTTATGAAAATATTATGTATGTAAGGAAAAATATACATCTCTTTAGTAAAGTCAGTGATAGACACAATTGTAATACCAGAAATAAAGATAAGTTAGATCAGCCTTCTTACAGACTAGCTAAAGTACAATCCTATTCCGTATGGTGCCGGACGTTAAGAATTTCACCATCCCATGTCTTCCCGTGGGTGTCGTAAAAGGCGACTAAGGGACAAACCAGAGAATGGGCAGCAGCGTTCTCTGTGCTCCTATAACAACCATACTGCGATCGCCAACCCGCCTGCCAAGCGTGGCGATTATGGCAAAACCCCCCCTATGAATAGCACAAATAAAAAATGGCCCCTAGTGCCCGGCAGCCTGCCTACCCTCGACTACGGTAGCAGTCGAGGTTACGGCATGGCAAGGGGTGCTAAGAATCTCCGGACGAGATCCGGCTACCCCAACAATCACCGACGACTGGACCTGGCAACGTACAACACGCGCACACTTCGGACCGACGAGAAGATCACCGAGCTCGAAGAGGAATTGAGCAGGTTGCGATGGAGTATTATAGGGTTATCTGAAGTCCGAAGAGAGGGGGAGGACTCGATAATCCTCAAATCCGGTAACCTGCTCTATTTCCGAGAGGGTGACCGGCAGTCCCAGGGTGGTGTCAGGTTTATCGTCCACAGGTCCCTCGTGAACAACTTGGTGAAGATCGAGAGTGTGTCGACCAGGGTGGCGTACCTTATACTCAGAATATCCTCTAGATATTCGCTGAAGGTCATACAGGTCTACGCCCCAACGGCACACCCCGACGACGAGGTAGAGACCATGTATGAGGATATCTCCAGAGCCATGCATGGTTTCAAAACTCACTTCACCGTTGTCATGGGGGACTTCAACGCGAAACTGGGCAAACGAGACGAGAATGAGCTGCAAGTGGGGCAATTTGGAGTTGGACGACGGAACCACCGGGGTCACCTACTGGCCAGTTTTATGGAGAAGGAGGGCCTCTATATGATGAACTCCTTCTTCAAAAAGCGAGAACACCGGAAGTGGACCTGGCAGAGCCCCGATGGTGCAACAAAAAATGAGATCGACTTCATCATGTCAACCAAGAAGCAAATGTTCAATGATGTCTCTGTGATCAATTCGGCAAAAACCGGGAGCGATCACCGCATGGTAAGAGGCACATTGAACATTAATATTAAGCTTGAAAGGTCTCGACTGATGAAGTCCACGCTCCGTCCAGCACAGGTCCAGGTCCAAAACCCCGAGAGCTTTCAGCTCGAACTTCAGAATCGTTTCGAGTGCCTGGGGAGCTCCGTGGACGAATACAGCGACGGGTTCGTGGAAGCTGTCCATACGGTCGGGTCTAAGTTTTTCAAGACCCGTCGTACAGATAGAAACAAAAAGCTCTCTGATCATACCCTCAAGCTTATGAAGGAGAGACGTGAGATGATCCTGCAGTCTTCAGATGAGGCGTGCAAATACCGGCAGATCAATAGACAGATCTCTAAATCCTTGAAAAGAGACCTCCGCCGCTTTAATACCGAGCGTATTAAAGACGCGATAGAGCGAAATAAAGGCTCCAAGGTTTTTTCAAGGGATCTGGTTATTGGTCAGAGCCAGCTCACGAAACTGAAGACCGATGATGGCAGGATATTATCCGCAAAACCGGAGCTTCTGAGGGAGATCGAGAGTTTCTATGGGCAGTTGTACACGCCAACCAGTAAACCCGTTGCGAATCCTGTACGAGATTAGGATGGCTCTGAAACAGCTTAAAAACAACAAGGCGCCGGGTGATGACGGAATCACGGCTGAACTCCTGAAGGCAGGTGGAAAACCGGTAATCAAGACCCTTCAGAAGCTGTTTGATTCCGTCATACTCGAGGGCAAAACGCCACAGGCATGGTGCAGGGGTGTGGTGGTACTCTTTTTCAAGAAGGGCGACAATGCCCGGCTGAAGAACTATAGGCCCATCTCGCTTCTTAGCCATGTTTACAAGTTGTTTGCAAGAGTCATCACGAATCGTCTCGCGCGCAGGTTTGACGATTTCCAGCCTCCCGAACAAGCCGGATTCCGAAAAGGCTTTAGCACCGTAGACCACATACATACGCTGCGGCAGGTTATACAGAAGACCGAAGAGTATAACCTGCCCCTCTGTTTAGCGTTTGTGGACTACGAGAAAGCCTTCGATTCGATCGAGACTTGGGCTGTACTGCAGTCTCTCCAACGGTGCCAGATCGACTACCGGTACATTGAGGTGTTGAAGTGTCTGTACAAAAACGCCACCATGTCAGTCCGTCTTCAGGATCAGACCTCGAAACCAATCCTTCTCCAGCGCGGCGTAAGACAGGGAGACGTCATTTCTCCGAAACTGTTCACTGCTGCGCTGGAGGACGTCTTCAAGGTTATGGACTGGAAGGGTCTTGTCATCAACGTTAATGGCGAGTACATCACTCACCTTCGGTTTGCCGACGACATAGTGGTCATGGCTGAGACCATGGAGAGCCTCAGTAAAATGCTCGATGACCTTAGTAGAGCTTCCGAAAGAGTGGGTCTTAAAATGAACATGGACAAAACCAAGGTCATGGTGAACGCCCATGTTACACCCACTCCTATCAAGATCGGGGACTCTACACTCGAATTTGTAGACGATTATGTTTACTTGGGACAAACGGTCCAGTTGGGTGGGTCCAACTTCGAGAAAGAGGTCAACCGTCGAATCCGACTCGGCTGGGCGGCGTTCGGGAAGTTGCGTGGTATCTTCTCGTCCAATTTACCGCAGTGTCTCAAGACAAAAGTCTATGACCAGTGTGTGTTGCCAGTGATCACCTATGGGACCGAGACGTGGTCGCTCAAAATGGGCCTTATCAGAAAGCTTAAAGTCACCCAAAGGGCAATGGAGAGGGCTATGCTCGGAATTTCCTTGCGTGATCACGTCAGAAATGATGATATCCGCAAGAGAACCAAAGTTACCGACATAGCCCGAAGAATTGCCAAACTTAAGTGGCAGTGGACAGGGCACATTGCTCGCAGAACGGATGGCCGATGGGGCCGAAAAGTTCTGGAATGGCGACCGCGAAATGGAAGACGATACGTTGGAAGGCCTCCCACTAGGTGGACCGATGACCTGGTTAAGGTTGCGGGAAGGCGCTGGATGCGAGACGCACGGGATCGTTCAATGTGGCGACGCCTGGGGGAGGCCTATGTCCAGCAGTGGACGTCTTTCGGCTGAAATGATGATGATGATGATGAAAGTACAATCATCTTTCATGGGGTACTGTGTTAAATTCTATAACAAAATACCTTGTCATATATTAAAACTAAATGAAAGTAAATTTAAAACTTTAGTTAAAAGCACCCTTTGTAAACAAGCATATTACAAATTAAATGATTATATTCAAGATAAGAATGCTTGGAAACATGCTGGTCCTGCTCCATAGGGCAATCTTTGGTGTAGACAAAATCAAATTTGTTAATTTATATTACCATTCATAGTTATTGTATTCATTTTTTTTTTTTTTAGAAATTGACTCACACTCTGTTACGTTGTTGTTGAATTAGGTATTTTACCTATGTTTGTAATATTTGTAAAGTCAAATATATTTATTCAATTAGGCCAATAAACGGCACTTTTGAACGTATGAAACTTTTGAAATGATTATCCAGTGAGCCAGAACGGTATCGCGACTGATTGCACAGGATGTAACGACCATGGATTCGTGGCATTATCACTGGTAATGGTTTATTTGCGTCACTATTATCTGCAAATATTTAGGCAGGAACCAAATACAATTTAATTTTATTTATCAATACATATACACATAATACTATTGGAGTGTCTGTTTGTAATATTGAAATAATCGTTTTTTACTACATGTATATGTATGTATATATATATACGAGACATACACCAAAATATTTTTTTTTGTAATTTTTGTCTGTCTGTCTGTTTGTTCCGGCTAATCTCTGAAATGGCTGGCTATAATTGTATCGGAAGCGAAGCCGCGGAGGTCAGTTAGTAATAAGTATTAACACTCCATTGAATTAATATTTAAAACTAGCTGACTCCCGCGGCTTCGCTCCCGTCAAAATTATAGCCTATGTTACTCGGGAATAATGTAGCTTTCCATAGGTGAAAGAATTTTAAAATCGGTTCAGTAGTTTCGGAGCCTATTCGGTACAAACAAACAAACAAAAAAATCTTTCCTCTTTATAATATTGGTACAAAATCATAACACAATAAGTAGGTCATCACCTAATCGTAAGATAAAACATTCTTACATCATTTATTACCTAGGAACAATATTTTTAGCTGCCTGTGCTCCAAATTCACCCTGAAATTTATACAAAAATTGACTAAGTAAAACCAATAAATTATTAACAAATCGTCTCAACATCTAAACTTCATCGGGTTCATTTGAGGACTCTGGCTGAAAAAAGGTGAATTAATCTTATGGAGAATGTCACTTTGTTGTATACTTTTTTATTCCGCAAGTGACATTCAAATCAATTTCACTGACATTTCCAGTTTTGCTATTTAGTAGCTACTTAATAACACCACTGGAAATACACGTAGCGTCGGTCACCACGGTCTGTCATGAAGCCGAAGTGCGGGTCGCATAGCGCGGCACGGAAACTTAAGGCGGTACCCCGAGCAAAACGCCGCGCAAGCCGTTTTTGTGCTGTTTTTAGGAGCTATCTACTCGTTATTAAAAAAGAAATATCAATTAATAAAATACATTAAATTTCTTCATAATATTGAAATGGTAGATTTAGTTTTTTTTTAAATGTTGTATATATTTCACTAATCTACTTTCAAAAGAACATGAAAATGAGAAATAATTATTGATATTATGCATCTCCTCGTAGTGTTCATTGATTATTTTTTGTACTAACACTAATGGATAGACAATGTAATAACGAACATTTTTGTAGAATTATTTTTTTCAAAAGACCAAAATTCGATTTTATAAAGATTTTATTCTAAAATCTGGGCGTATTCACGACTGTAATTCATGCGCCACCAGTGCCGCTAGACCAATAGGAACGCTCATATCTCATGCCGATTTTTTGGTCAGGGTACCGTCTTAAACGACATACTCCGACGTGCTCTCGTCGCCGTCGGCGTTCCGGCCGTATTAAAATCCCATGGCCTGGCACGCGACGATGGCAAAATGCCGGACGGGATGTCTTTGTTCCATGGAAGATAGGTAGGCCTTTAGTGTTGGATGCTACTTCTGTCGATACTCTTACGCCATCCCATCTTCCTAGCTCGTCATGCTGTGCTGGCGCTGCTGCTGCGGTTGCAGAGAACCTCAAGCGGCGGAAATATAATAATTTAATCGGTAGTTATATTTACGAGCCGTTTGGGGTTGAAACCATTGGGCCATGGGGTCCGCGCGCTCAATTTTTGATTAAAAATCTTTCCAAACGCCTAGTTCACGTGACCCAACGGCTGGAGTTACCTTGGTCAAAGAATAAGCATTGCCATACAACGTGGCAATGCTGCCAGTCTTTTGGGCACATTACCAGTGGATAACGATGTGGAGGAGCTTTTCGACACCATATTTTAGTTATGTACGTGGGACACTCAGAAAGTTTTGCGAAACTAAAAAAAATTGTTCTATACGTACATATATTTTTATTAAATCTTTTCAAAGTACTTTCCACCAGCCTCTATACAAAGATTCATGCGCCTAAACCAGTTTTCAAAACACTTTTTCCAGTCCGCCGCAGACACCTCGTTTACAGCCTGCTCGAACGCAGCCAGCGCATCTTCCGGCGACGAAAATTGTATCCCTTTGAGCTGATTTTTTATTTTTGGGAATAAAAAGAAGTCACACGGTGCTAGATCAGGGCTGTAAGGAGGGTGACCCAGGAGTTTGACTGGCGTGCTGTCCAGGAAGTCCCTCGTTTTGAGTGCGGTGTGCGCAGGTGCATTGTCGTGGTGGAGCAGTAGCCCGCGGAGCCCTGTGTTTGGTCGCTTGTTGCTTATAACAGAGAAAACTTCTGGCAAACATTTGGTAGTATACCATTCGGCATTAATGCTTCTTTGATCCCGTAAGGGAATTGATACCAAGTGGCCAGTCAAATTAAAAAAGCTAGCGATCAAAATCTTACCCCCGCTTCTAGATCGCTTCACTTTGGTAGGCGTTAGCTCATTTTGAAACACCCAAACAGTCGACTGGCGCTTGGTTTCTGGGTCGTATTGATAAATCCAGGACTCATCACCTGTAACGATGTCGTAAACACGCCGAGACGAGCCTGCTTCAAATTTGTTAAGCATATCACGGCACCATTCCACCCGGGCCTGCTTCTGAGCATCGGTGAGGTTGTGCGGCACCCAGCGTGATACTATCCTCCTCACGCGAAGATGGCTGTGTAGAATCTCGTGAACGCTTCCCGATCCAATCGTTGTGTTGAATCTCCTGATATGTAATTCGCCTATTGTCTTGGATTAAATTTTTCACTGCTAGCACGTTTTCTTCGGTAACAGCCGTCAAAGGGCGACCGCTTCTTTCGTCATCCCCCAAAGTTGGTCGACCGCGCTTGAATTCGTTATACCAACGATACACGGTTGCCTTGGAAGGGCCTTCATCCATGAATGCCATTTGAAGTCTATCGTACGATTCATCCGGTTTCAGGCGACACTTGAAATCGTATAAAATCATAGCTCTAAAATGTTCCCGGCGCAGATCCATATTTCAGTGAGACACAATACTTTGAATTAACTCGCAAAAAATGTGGAGGGAAATTTTGAAATTGGAACTTACTTATTTTTACTTATAAATAATCATATTTTCGAAAAACATTATAACTGGCCAGTCTCCCATATATAAAAACTTTTTTTCGCAATACTTTCTGAGGGGCCTGGTATATTTTTAGGTTTAGTTAAAGAGTAGTTTGTGTTTTAAGTGTATACTCGTATGTTAGTAGTCTTAGTCAATTAAGTATTTTATATACTTTTATCTATGTAAATAAATAAATTAGTTGCTACTTTAAATTGGATGATCGTAATTTGAATAAATCAGAACCATCTATACTATCTAATCTAACTAATATAATAATGCGAAAGTAACTTTGTCTGTCTGTTTGTTACCTTTTCACGCCGTAATGGCTGAACGGATTTGGTAGAAACTTGCCAAACTAATAGAGCATGCCCTGGAGTAGGACAAATTATAGTTTTTATCCGGAGAGTACGTTCTCTTGGGATAATTTTCATGCAGAAGCCGTTAACAATAATCATAATCATCATTTATTTGTTAACATAGGTGTTTATAAATACAGATCTTAGCTTACATGAAATAGAGCGCTATGTTATGCCAGGAGGCGTACAAATATGGTGTACAAATTTGATTTAGTACAAATTAGTCAAATTCAATAAACCAATGTCAATTTAAAAAAGATTGGTACGTTTAGTGTCAAATATTTATGTCAAACTTAGAGTAGTTACTAATTGAAAAAGAATAAATGAATATTATAACAATATGGTGATGTCATGTTAAATTAATTTATCATCTGAGTATTCGTCAACAGTATAATAACATTTATCAACAAGAAATAATTTAATTTTTTTCTTGAAATGTATTAAATCTAATTGTTTTATGGCATCTGGAATTTTATTATAAATACGTGGGGCCATACCCAGAACACTCTTTTTTATTAAAGCAGTTTTTTTACATTTGTGATTACACAAGGCATTTTTGTATTGACTACGAATTGGAACATCTCGTACAGTAGATATATTTTCGAAAAGGTTTGGATTTGTTTTGACGAAAATACTAATTTCTAATATGTATAACGCCGGCAATGTAAGTATTTTTAAGGATTTAAAGTAAGGTGTACAGCTATCATCTGTTTTCAGACCACACATGGCTCTTATACCTCTTTTTTGTGCCCTAAATATTAGTAATTTATCTGAAGAATTGCCCCAAAATATAATTCCAAATCGTAGAATCGAAGCTACTAGACCGTGATAGGTAACCAGTAACGCATCTCTGTTTACTTTTTTCGATAGTTGAAAGAGTGCGTAGGCAGTTTTTTTTTTGTACATAATTGTTCTATATGTGCCTTCCAATTAAGATGGTTGTCAATATGAATACCTAAAAACACAGTTACTTTTACCTCTTCTATTTCGTTATCGTCATAGTTAACACATATTTTCGGTATATTTGTTTTTTGGTGAAAATGCATTATTTTAGTTTTATTAAGGTTAATTAATAAATTATTCATATTGAGCCAATTAATAATGTCAGTTATTGTATTGTTAATTTCAAATTGATAGGAATTTAATTTTTTGCATTTTACTATGGCAGTACTATCATCTGCAAACAAAATCATTTGTTGTTGTGTCACTTGTGGCAAATCATTAATGTAAATGAGAAATAGTGGTGGCCCAATGCACGCTTCCTTGCGGCACTCCATATTTTATAGTCCTGAATTTGGACAGATATGTTCGTTCTAAATTTGTCTTTGAGCACACTCATGTGATTTCAGAACATTGCAATCTGTTGCATAGATATGATTCCAGTAATCTTAAAATGTTACCTCTGATGCCATAACTGCGTAATTTATCTAATAGTATGTTGTGATCCACATAGTCAAAGGCTTTAGTCATGTCTGTGTAAATAGCGCAGATGGGAGTCTTTTGGTCAACTGCAGGCATAACATTATTTAAAAAATCAAATATATCCATGTTAATTGTCTTATTTTTTCGGAAACCATTTTGTTCTTTGCATAAAATGTTAAATTTAGTAAAATATTGGTGTAATGAGTTATAAATGACTTTTTCAAAGATTTTTGAAATAACGGATATTTTGGCTATTGGTCGGTAATTTTTTATATCTATTTTGTCTTCCTTTTTGTGAAGCGGCTTTATTATAACTTTTTTCAGGTCTTCTGGATACACGCCTTCGGTAATACTTAAGTTAATAAGGTGTGCTAGCACAGGTGCTATGATCTCAATAACAAATTTAATTACTTTTGTGGATATGCCGTTAAACCCTACAGCACTTGAATTTTTAAGCGTTTTTGTGGCTGAAATAATATCTGAGTTTAGAACAGGCTGCATAAATATTGATTGCGATGTGAAATTACTTGGCTTGTTATTTAATTCAATGTCATTAATTATACTATTCTCAATGTCGTCAATAAAATAATCATTAAATGCATTTACTATGTCATTCGGATTTGTATATGTCAATTTTTTGTTTTTTATTGTCATTATTTGTTCTTTAGGTAGATAATTTTTAGATATATTAACTATTTGCCAAGTTGCTTTAGATTTGTTCTGTGAATTTCTAATGAAGTAATCATTTTGAGCTTTTTGTGTTAATTTAATAACTTTTTTGTACCGTTTATTGTAATTTTTAAAGTTACTTTTATTTTTATTTGTGGGGTGTAGTCTGTAAGCCCATAACAAACGTCTTTGGTTTTTACTACAGGTTTTAATGCCACGCGATATCCATTTGACCTGTTTATTAGTGCTTATCGTAATTATTTTATCTGGAAAGCAAAGATTATAAAAAAATGAGAAAAGGTTATAAAAACTTGTATAGGCTACATTAACATCATTGCTTTCATATACTTCTTTGAAGGATAACTTGTCTATGCAAGATTTGAATTTTTCAAGGTTCACTTTGGTGTAGTCTTTTTTAATTGATTTCCAAGATTTTAGGCGACAAGTTTTATTTATAGGTACTTTAAGTATTTGTGATGTGTGATCCGACAACATAAGATCAATAATTTTTGTTGTCCATCCTTTACGAAGATTATGTGCAAAATTATCAATGCACGTGTTACTATGAAGCCTAGTAGGCTGATTTAAAGCTAGTGTTAAGTTATAACTAAGTAGGAAATGTTCCAGTTCCAAAGTAAACTTATTTCTTAACAATACATTAATGTTCAGATCGCCACATAATAAATTTTTTTTATTCGTTGATAAACATACTTTTTTCAATATATTGTCAAGTTTTTCATAAAATGTCAAATAATTATATTTTGGTACTCTATAAACACATATAATAATAATTGAATAAGATGTCAATTCTATTGCACAAGTTTCAAACACGCCTGATACAGATTGCTTTGCTACTTCGGGTAATTCCCTGTACTGATGCCCCGCTCTAACGAGAATACAAGCACCTCCCCGATTAGTGCTTCGTGAAAAGCAAGCAGCTAGGTGGAAATTCGGAATGTACAGCAATCTCTCATGTCCACAGGTTATTAAATGCTCTGTTAAACATAATACATCCAAGGTTGTGCCTTGTTTTTGCAAATTTTCTAATTGTATAGTCAGCAGGTCTGATTTATTCAACAATCCAGCAATGTTTTGATGCAATATGTTAACTTGATTAAAGAAAAAACTGCTCGTTTTCTTCTGGTTCCATTACTGTGTTCAT
Source organism: Orthosia gothica (assembly GCA_949775005.1). Classification (NCBI taxonomy): domain Eukaryota; kingdom Metazoa; phylum Arthropoda; class Insecta; order Lepidoptera; family Noctuidae; genus Orthosia; species Orthosia gothica. Next base: position 44,321,482 of record OX459036.1, read on the forward strand.
CTGGTTGTCAGATTGAGAAAAGTCAATGTTTGAGAATTGTATGTCTATAGTCATGTCCAAAATATCCTTAAAAATTAATTCCATTCCATGGTTATTTATCACACCAGTTCGTCTGTTGAACATAGTGTCGTCATACCTTAGGTTCTTATTGCTGTCCAGAAAATATGCATGTCCGTGAGTTATTATGTCCAGATATAATAAATTATTGAAGGTTTCCACTCTAGAATTATACAGGTAGTTGTTTGTAAAGAATTTGTAAGTCGGAGTGCAGACGATTATATTTGTATTCGATATTCCTTGCAATATTTGTCTAATTAGTAAGATGCTATTAAAATATTTATTTGTTTCTTTAAAGTCCTCCTCACCTATCAAAATAATACAGAAGTCCTGGAAAGTATAGTTGGCCAACTTTTCTTTGATGCCTTTTAACAGGAATTCTATAGTTCCATGTGGTGTGATGTAATGGCAGAGGCCATATTTTTCGAAAGTATTCTCTGCAATATAAAGCAATTTATTTTTATTGTCTGTGCTTAGTATTCATATTTTATTACGTTTAGGTATATGTTTTGGTATCATCTTTTGGTGGTCATCGTTTATGAATCCTTGATGCATATTTTTTTTATGTGATTTTGAGCTTTCGGGTTCCTTCAAACGCTGTTCACTGTTCACAGTCTGCAGTATAGGAGGCGTATTAGAAGACTTCGGAGTTTTTGAAACAAATTTATTTTTGACAGATTTAGATTTTGGTGTGCGAATAGGTTTTTCGGCTGTGCAGATTTTTTTATAATTATTTATAACTTGTTTACATTTTTCTAGTTCTTGCTGTAATATAGTGTTTTCTGAGTTTAAATTTGTTACTTCTTGGTTTGCAATGAGTAATTGTTCTTGTAATTCATTAATCTTATCGTATAGCTCTTTGTTGTTCTGTGATTCGATGATCGATGTGTTTGGTAAACTCGTTAAACTTGTCGTTGTTGTGTCAAAGAGGGATTGGTTCGATGACAAGTCACAAAGTGAACTCGAACGCTGTCGTTTTCGGAATGTAATATTATCTCCTTGGCCATTTTCCATCTTGATGATGATAATGAAGTGTTTCGGAACAAGTCAAGCAGTTTAACAACACTAACGAAATTTATTAAAATCCAAAAACTTTCGTCAGATGCTAGACGCGAACTTGCGACCTCACGTTACCGAGATACACTCTTCAGCCCCTCAGCTATTTGAACTGTTAGAGAGTTGACGGAAGTACGGCACCGGGTCTCTCATGTGCTATTTTTCAAACAAACGAAGTCGTTAGAGAATTAGTCATGAGAAATAATTTTGTTTCCCTGTTTTTTTTTTGCACTTAATTTTTCTAAGACAATTTATTTTAATCACTATAGGTACACTTTGCTTTAGTTTTACTGCACTTTAACACAATAACTTCGTGTTACTTAATTGTTTTTGTTGACAGATCGAACATTTAGCAGTTTAGTTTGTTTTTCACTAGTTCTTTAATTTATTTTGAAGATAACACTCACACGTCGTTTTTGGACTATTAGGAGACGTTTTACATTAATATTACGATAAATACAGTACATTTACCGAAAAAAATACATAAAAATATAGCGGAGCTTTTACATTAGTTTTTGAGGAGTTGGTAGTAGCTATTCTTTTAATAAATGTGATCAAAATGATTTTGAAATTCATTACATCCAATTACATACATACGTGAACTCACGCCTTTTTCTCACGGTGATCCGTGAGATGGTTAGTCCGTGACAGGTTAAACGAGCAATATTTGTGTATATTATATACCTATACTATGACCCCCGCGGCTTCGCTCCCATCAACTGGCTACCTACCTAAATACCACCTACCTACCCTACTTACCCTCGCCACCTACCCTACCTACCTACTCAATAGTTTTCTCAGCGCACGCCAAATTTTGCTACTTTGGGTTGCATTATTGCAAATTTGATATGGATGTCTAATTTACCTGAAAATAAATTACTTGTTAATTCGGAATAATCTAGCTTACAATAGGTGAAAGAATTTTTAAAATCGGTCCAGTAGTGTCGAAGCCTATTCGGTACAAACAATTAAAAAAGGTAAAGATAAAAAAAAATCCTCCTTATAATATTATTATATATATATTGTATTATACTAACTGACCCCCGCTGGTTCCTCCTGTCAACTGGCTCTCAAACTACCTACTAATACCTACCTACCTATCCCACCCTATTTACGCTATCCTACCTACCTAACCACTTACCTACCCACCTACCTACCAACCTACTAACCTGCCCTACCTGTTGGGGATTCTTCGAGGTGGTAGAAATAAAATAGCGGACTGTATGAAAAGGAATGGTTCCGTATATTGGACGTAAGAACGCGAGCTATCTGGTCCGTGTTTTTGGAGTAAGTGGCGGTGCAGGTCAGCGGCGTGCGGCGGTCGGTGTTCGTCCCGCGCTCCCCGCTCGCCGCCGTCGCCCTCCCGTAGTCGCAGCGGTGGCCGGTGCCGCGTTTCATTAAACTACCTCCCCTACCTTATCCTACATAGCTACCTACCCTACCCTACATACCCTACCCTACTTGCCTACCCACCTACCCTACCTATCTACCTACCAATTTGTTAATCTATTAATTTATTTGAATAAGAATTAAACACAATACTGCAATACGAATGTAACCAATATTTGTTCCTGCCGGCGATCTAATAATTAAATTTTAAAATACAAAAGCTGCTATTGTGACTTAACTATGATAGTGAGATATATTCTCTCGCAGACTTTTATGTAGGTAATAATGAATACTTTAATCATAGTTTTCTCAGCAAACGCCAAATAATGAATTTTATCTACTCTCATATCGTAATATTCGAATTCAAAACGAGTTTATATTGCCAGACTTTATAAGCACAATACTGAAATTTAAAAATAGAATGTTATTATAACACTTTTTCTCTGACAAAATGATGCTAAGGAACAATTTTTTTCTGTTACGATACAGGCCAAATCCAAGAAGTTAATCACTAAGGAGTTTCCATCAATTATTTTTTTTGTAATGTCATTTTTATAAAAAGATTTGGTTCCAATTTTTACTGCCGGCACAAACCGCGATTTTTATTCGCGCGAATTTCGTCTCTTTGTACATGTTCATAGAGCTTAAAATATTCGTGCGAATTAAATTCGCGCCACAGTGCGGTGTATTCTATGTCAAAACATGGATTTCTTGCTTTCTTCCTTAAACAGTTCCCTAACAGAATCGTGCCGAGGATTGTTTATCGCTCTGATGGCTCGTTTTTGCAGAATAAAAATTGACCGAATGTCTGCAGCCCTTCCCCATAGTAATATACTGTAAGACATCATACTATGAAAGTAACTAAAATAGACCAGCCTCTCTATTATCTACATCAGTAAATTGACGAATTTTTCTAACAGCATAAGCTTCCGAACTTAGACGCCCCGCAAGTGATATTATATGAGGACCTCATTGTAACCTAGAGTCTGAGAGAGAGTGATCCCCAGGCAAACCGTTTTGTCGACGAAGCTTCTCGTTGTTTAATATATTGTCACAATCATACCTTTTGATATTCGGCAAGGCAAATTTTACACACTTAGTTTTATTAGCATTTAATACTAAATTATTAGCAGTGAACCAATTCAGAACTTGTTGCAATGCATTATTTACGTCAGCAACGATACTCGTATGTCTATTTATCTAAAAAATCAAAGAAGTGTCGTCAGCAAATAACACAATAGATGGTAACCCCATCTATTGAAAAACAAACTAAACAAATAAGAAAGGATCTAAAATTTAGCCCTGGGGTACCCCATTTTCACGTTCAACCCCGACGAATTGACACCGTTTATTTGAAGTTTTTGCTGTCTATCATCATCATCATATCAGCCGAAAGACGTCCACTGCTGGACATAGGCCTCCCCCAAGCGTCGCCAAATTGACTGGTTCCGTGCGTCTCGCAACCAGCGGATCCCCGCCACCTTCACCAGGTCATCGGTCCACCTGGTGGGAGGCCTTCCAACGCAACGTCTTCCGGTACGCGGTCGCCACTCCAGAACCTTTCTGCCCCATCGGCCATCATTGCTGTCTATCATTCAAATAGGATTTTACTAAACTTAATAAATGTTAATGCTAATAGGCCTAGCCCGTAATGCTCAAGTTTCAAAAGAAATGTTTCATGATCAACGTAATCAAACGCCTTCGACAGGTCGCAGAAAATACCTATGGCATCTTTCCCCTCGTCCCACGCATCAAAGATGTGTTTTAATAAGGTGACACCAGCGACGGTTGTACAACGTCCTTTGGTGAAACCATACTGTTTCTCGTGTAAGATTTTATTCGTATTAAAATGAATGAGCATTTGATTTAGCATTATCTTTTCAAATACCTTGCTGAAAACCGGCAAAACGGATACTAGTCTATAATTATTTGTGTCTTTACTGTCCCTGGATTTAAAAAGTGGTATAACCTTACTATGTTTCATTAGATCCGGAAAGACTCCTTGATCTACACAGAAATTAAAAATTAAAGCTAAGTACGGCGCTATAGTCAGAATAATGGAGGTACAAACTTTGATGGATATTCCCCATAGATCTTCGCCGCCGCCTCTGCTACCGGTGCCAGCAGATCTAACGACAGAATGCTGAATCGTTTGTGTACGCCCAGGGAATTACCTAATTACTCTGGTGATCCGCTTGAATGGCTGCAGTACAAGCAAGCATTTGAAGAATCATCTCAAGTGTGCAATTTTAGTGACAAAGAAAACCTGTGGCGTCTGCGGAGGAGCCTACAAGGGCCAGCAAAAGAAGCGGTGACGGCCTTACTCATTGGTGCTACTTCCGCAGTAGATGTAATGAACACACTGGAACTTCAGTTTGGAAATCCTGACGTAATAATTTCCAGGATCCTGCAGGACATAAGTGAATTGCGCCCCATGCCACAAGAGTATCAGCGGGACATTATCCCTTTCTCCGTGAAAGTAAGAAACTGTGTCGCCTCTGTGACTGCCATCAGACGCGAAGAATACCTAAAAGGAATGAACGTTGTATCGGTCATCCTCTCGAAACTACCGATGATATTGGTTTCAAAGTGGGCTGATTACTGTTATCCTCTTGTCAGTAATACAGAAAAACCAACACTGCTTATTTTGTCCGAGTTTCTGAGCGATGAAGCTGTAAAAATTACAAAAACTTCTGTGAATTTATCAAACATACAATACTATGGTAAACAAAGTCACAACGAAAACTCTAAACATCGTACTCTAGTGGTAAATGAACAAGTGAACAGTGAACGAGTGAACAATGAACAAAAAGGTGATAAGGAGTGTCGGTACTGTCACGTTTCCGAACACTTACTACAAGACTGTAAAAAGTTCAAAAAATCTTTACGCAAAAACCGCTAGTCATTCGTAAAACGACATGGTATTTGCTACAAGTGTCTGACGTCACAACATAAACAAGACACTTGCACCGCACCGGCCTGTAACGTTGACAACTGCGGACTATCTCACCATCGTTTGTTGCATTATATTGCAAATAAAAACTCAGTGCCGCGTAATAGTGTAAATATTACAGATGTCACGGAGGCCGAAACTGAGACTGAGTCGCAAGTGGAAACTGTCAATCATCTTCAAGTGAACTGCCGTAAAGTTTTCCTAAAAACTGTGCCTATTTATCTACACGGACCTAACGGTACTTTTCGTAGTATCGCGCTTCTTGATGACGGTTCAACGGTGAAGTTGATAAGCGCTGCGCTCGCGTCGAAAGTAGGACTGCGCGGAAATAAACAATCTATACGTGTGTGCGGTGCATGGGACAATAGCGAAGTGGTATGCCATAGTGAGGTACTCTATCTTGAACTTTCTAACTGTGAAGGAAATAAGTTTACAATTCGTGCGCGCAGTGTAACAAATATGAACTTACCAGTACAAAATGTTACTTCCGTGGACATGAGTGATTATGAACTGATGACACCTGAAATGAAAAATGTGGTTTGTGATGGACAACACAGACCGGAACTTCTGATAGGGCAGGATAATTACGATTTAATGTTACCGTTAGAAGTAATTAAGGCGAAACCTACGGACCCCTACTTCACCCGTACTCCGTTAGGGTGGTGCATGCACGGGTGCATGCGCACTAAGCCTGCCGTCGATCACGAAGTGAAGCGGCAATCTGCTCTGTTCCTGTCAGAAGGAGAAACTGTACTTACACAACATTACGCCGACGATTATATAGACTCCTTACCCGATGAACAAACGGCTAATCAACTTGTGAATGACGTCACATTCGTCCACAAACAAGGTGGATTCGAGATTAGAAACTGGACGTCTAATATGCCGTCTGTACTTAAAGATTTACCCAAAGAAAATCTGAAATCGACGTCTGTGATATTCAAAAATGGACAACTGTTTGACGGAGAACGTACACTCGGTCTAATTTGGTTTCCAACTAATGATAACCTGGGATTCGATGTGTCATTCAAAAGAATTCTCAAGCCAATATTGCTTGGACAAAAGAAACCCACGAAACGGGAAATGCTACGTGTACTAATGTCTATCTTCGATGTCTATGGATTCCTTTCGCCTATCACGATAAAAAGCAAGATCATTTTACAAGATACCTGGAGATCTGGAATCAGTTGGGACGACGAACTAACAGACCAAATATTTACAAAATGGATCGAATGGCTGAGCATAATGACAAACATTGATAAAATTCGCCTACCTCGTCATTACGAGTCGGCGACTAGAAGTACGCGCCACTCGATTACGTGCGAGAGCGAGACGCACGACCTCAGTGCAGATGTACCGAATAGCTCGCCACCGGCGCCGATTACTGAGCGCTATGCGAACCTACAGTTACATGTTTTCTGTGACGCTTCAACTCAAGCGATGTGCGCCGCCGCATACTGGCGCTGGATCGATTGTAAACAAAATATTCAAGTTGCCTTCGTATCCAGTAATTGTCGAGTTGCGCCTGTAAAGTACGTATCGATGCCACGATTGGAGCTACAAGCAGCCGTTTTGGCGGGAAGGTTGGCCGATAATATAATAACCGAGCATAGAATAAAGGCTGAAAGAAAAATATTCTGGTGTGACTCATCTACGGTTTTACATTGGATACGAAATAATGCGCGAAGTTATAAAGCCCACATAGCTCACCGCCTTGGCGAATTAGACGAACTGACGAAAATTGAAGAATGGAGATACATATCCACGAAGTTAAATATCGCCGATATTGCCACACGAGAAACCTGTGAAATAAAAACATTGGAAAATGAGTGGTTATACGGGCCGTCATTTCTATATGAAGAAGAACGGTCATGGCCTAGAGAATCAAACATACACCTACCTGATATTTGCGATGTGGACCTAGAATGCATAAATAACATTCACGTTGCACCTGTGTGTTTACCTGCCGTTCCTAAACCAGAAAGGTTTTCTTCATGGCTTCGACTAGTGAGGTCCATGTGTATGGTTTTATCTTTTGTAAACAAATGCAAGAAAGTTTCTAGTGTTGGTGTAGATGGCGCGATGATGGAACGCGCTGAAAACATGTTGTTGAAGTACTCCCTGTGGTATCCTATAATAAACGACAGAGCAATACGTGCCTGCGTCTACTTATTAGTAAGTGTCACCCACAGCGGGGACTGGACGTATCCATGTAGAGCTCTGTGCCTACTGATAATTTGATTGTTTTATTATAAACCCCAACCCCTAATTAGTGAACACCACATTGGCGACGAGTAAAAGCGCAGTGAGTAAAGTGATTATATCAAATAATGTCCCACTTAAGGCAATTGGTCAGCAACAAAAGTATTATTTTATTGCATGGTTTTGGAAAAAATAAAAGATTAAATGTGTAAATGGACTTGTAGTAATGAAAATGTGAAATTTAGTAGAATGTTTATTTTTATAATTATTTGCCTATCCATGAGCGATCCTCGTCGGCGATAAGCTGAGGGATGTGCTACATAAATCATTGAAATCATTACTTGACTTGTGTAAATAAACAAAACCGTGTTCCGAAATGTGGTTATGAAATTAAAATAAAAACTACATTTCGACAGCAATAAAAACTCAAACCCGGTTTAATCCGGTTGACCAAACCGTTTGCTAATAAGGCGATGGAGCGTTGCCAACGTATATAGTTATAAAACGATCCATCGCACAAAACAATAATCACTAGTTATTCAAGCAAAGCAAAACTATCTATTTTCTAAACTGTCTAATTGTCAAAACGATATATTTCTCAAACATCACTCGTTATTTATGAAACGAAACCAAAGCTGTGTCAAAACGCTATAAATCCCCGCAAACTATAACATACCCACTAGAATAAGCCAGAAGATAGAGCGTTTTGATGCGTGCGAGTAAGAAAGCTATATTCTTTAGGGTGGATGATCAGCTGAATTTGACAATGCGATAATGAAGCTTATTCCTAAGTAACTTAGGACGATATTATTATAATGTAAAATTTCGTTTTGAACTTTGACTTTGTCGCATACGTTGCGATTGTAACCTGCGACACAATTGTTTCGAATTTCGATTTACTATCTCGATATGTACTAGCAATCACATAAATGCAATGTTAATAGCAGGACGTGGAATCCAGCCAGTCCTAAGCTGGGTAATGTACTAAGGCTAACTACCATCTGGAGGCTGAGAAACCAGCGCTCTTTTTCCTTACGGAGACGCAGATAGCGAAACCGTCAGACGTGTCGTACTTGTCTTACCCAGGGTTCACCCTGGAGCACAATTTTAGACCACGGGCGGGCGTATGTATGTATGCCCGTGACGACGTTTGCTATCGGCGTCTCCGTAACCTTGAGGACTCCAGATTCTCAACGCTCTGGGCTCTGGTGGACACAGGTTTGGATAAAGTTATCTACGCCTGTGTCTACCGTTCGCACAGTGGAGATCAGGAGACATCCAGGCTCACAGAGTACCTCAGTGAGGCGGCTGATGCGGCACAGCAGCGGTACCCTTCCGCCCAATTAGTGTTACTGGGGGATTTTAATGCCCACCACCAGGAGTGGCTCTTCCCATACCAGTGCACTGACCATGCTGGACGGGAGATGCGTAAGCTTGCGCTTGCGCTAAACCTCACCCAGCTGGTCCAGGGGGCAACGAGGGTACCGGATGTTGATTCGCACACAGCGAATTGCTTGGACCTTCTGCTGACAACAGATCCGGACAGATACTCTGTGTCGATAGCTTCACCTTTGGGTAGTTCCGACCACTGTCTGGTGAAGTCTGTGTCCGTCTATTCCCCGCCCGATCCCAGCCCAAGAGGTACCCGGCGGGTTTGGCGGTACAAGTCGGCAGATTGGGATGGTATGCGATCATTCTTCGCATGCTATCCTTGGCAGCCTACTTGCTTTTTTTCGACTGATCCATCGTCGTGTGCAGACGCCGTGACCGATGTGTTGCGTCAGGGAATGGAGTACTACATTCCGTTCTCTGACGTAACAATGTCCAGCGTTGACCGGCCATGGTTTGGCGCCGAATGTAGGCGCGCTGACGCGCTTAAACATGAGGCGTACCTGGCTTGGGTCGGAGCTCGATCGCGCAAGGCGAGTGACATGGCTCGGAAGAAGAAGGCCTTCAACAGGGCTGCCAAGTCCTGCAAGCTGGTGTTACGAAGGGCTCGGTTCGATCACATTGGCCGAATAGGGGCCAAACTTGCTTCTTACCCAGCAGGAAGTAAAGCGTTTTGGTCCCTGGCTAAGTCGGTCGAGTCGAACTTTTGCCGTCCCTCACTACCACCACTGCTGAAACCCGATGGGTCGCTGGCACACTCCGCTGAGGAGAAGGCAAATTTATTTGCCTCTCTTTTTGCGGAATCTTCACGTCTGTATCCTGGTGACGCGCAGCCCCCTCCTTCTCCTGATGGATGCGAGACGAGTATGTCGGACATTCGTATCCACCAAAAGGACGTCCGTAGGGTGCTGAGCCACCTCGACGTGAACAAGGCTAGCGGCCCTGATGGCATTCCAGCAATTGTTCTTAGAACCTGTGCGCCTGAACTGTCTCCGATCTTGACACGCCTATTCCGCCTTTCGTATGAGGCTGGAAAAGTGCCGAATGCTTGGAAGCAAGCTAACGTACAGCCCGTGCCCAAGAAAGGCAGTCGAGCTGACCCGGCCAACTACAGACCCATATCTGTAACCTCCATACTCTGTAAGAGTATGGAACGTGTACTTAATATAAAGCTCCTGGCATACCTAGAAGCTAACGATATCCTTAGTGACCGCCAATACGGCTTCCGCCGAAATCGGTCTACTGGGGATCTTCTAGCGTATGCCATTCACATCTGGAGTGAGGCCATCGAGAAGCACGGGGAAGCGCTTGCCGTCTCCCTCGACATCTCGAAGGCTTTTGATAGGGTTTGGCACGAAAGCCTTATTGGTAAGCTTCCTTCATTCGGTTTGCCCGGTGGTCTGTGTGATTGGATTGCAGACTTCCGGGTGGTTATCGATGGCTGCTCGTCGGACCAATTGGATATCAATGCCGGGGTCCCTCAGGGGTCGGTACTCTCAGCAACTTTATTCTTGCTGCATATTAACGATCTGCTAAAACCCGGCACCTTTGGGTATGCAGACGACAGCACTGTTGCTGAGAGATACATGTCCAACGCTCGTGCTACCGGACCTCAGATCCAGTCTCTGCGGGAGGCTATGGTGGAGCGCTTGAACCTGCCCTTGCAGGCAGTCTCCGAATGGGGCGATGCCAATCTGGTCAGGTTTTATGCTGCTAAAACCCAGGCGTGACTTTTTTCCGCTAAAAAGAGCCAATTTCAACCGGCTCCAACTTTCCGAGATGTGACCGTGCCAATAACTGACCATCTTGAGCTTCTTGGCGTTACGTTGACATCGACTCTCAATTTTGGCCCATACATTGAGGCAAAGGCTCAGCTGGCTGCCAAAAAGCTGGGGATCCTTGCAAAGGTTAGAAGGTACTTCACGCCAGAACAGCTGCTCAGCTTGTATCAAGCGCAAGTTCGATCATGCATGGAGTACTGTTCTCATCTCTGGGACGGATCCGCCAAATACCAGCTTGATGCACTAGAGTCGATCGAAAAGCGGGCCAAAAGGCTCATCGGCGATGAGGCACTGGTTAAGTCTAAGCTCCAGAGCCTTGAACATCGTCGCCGAGTTGCCAGCTTGTCGGTCTTTTATCGGTTGCATTTCGGGGAGTGTGCGATGGAATTGCATGATCTAATTCCAGCAAGCCCGTTTCATCATCGGACTACAAGACGTACGGCGATGCGCCATCGCTACATGGTAGACATACCACCCATACGCACTAAACGTTTTGGAAATACTTTCATTATGCGTACAGCTAAGGAGTGGAATTCCCTGCCGGAGTCTGTGTTTCCCGATAGCTACAATCTAGGAGTCTTTAAGTCAAGAGTGAATAGGTTACTTCTAGGCAAGCGTGCTTCACCGTCGACCACATCATCGCTTACCATCAGGTGAGATAGTGGTCAAGCGCAAGCCAATAAAATATTAAAAAAAAAAAAAAAAAAAAAAGGGGAAGTTCACCGAATACTATAAAAATCGTTTGGTAAACGTGTTTAAGTTAAACCGTAGGGTAACACATTAAACATTTAGAAATAGATAGTTGCCAAAATAGATAGTTTTGTTAAAGGTTAACCAATGATCAACGGTGTTGTTACGTTGTTTGAAAAACGATAACGACACATCAATTGCCAATCATATCGAAAGATATTATTGGATCTAAAGAAATAAATGATGTCAATCATATCGAAAGATATTATTGGATCTAAAGAAATAAATGATGTCAATCATATCGAAAGATATTATTGGATCTAAAGAAATAAATGATGTCAATCATATCGAAAGATATTATTGGATCTAAAGAAATAAATGATGTCAATCATATCGAAAGATATTATTGGATCTAAAGAAATAAATGATGTCAATCATATCGAAAGATATTATTGGATCTAAAGAAATAAATGATGTCAATCATATCGAAAGATATTATTGGATCTAAAACAAAATATTTGAACGGTGAACCGTTAATTGATGCCAATTAATCGAAACGAATTATTGGGTCAAAACAAGATGTTTCAGCGATGAATCGTAAATTCATTCATTCAGTTATTTCATTGAACAATAAAAATGAAAAAGTTCCACTTCGATAAACTCGAAGCAATGTGATGCCAAATTAGGTATAAACTTGTTGTTAAAATTAAAAAAGCATCATGAAATTTGTTAAGGCTAAATAAGAATCAAATCGAATGCATTTTTTACTGACTATTATATTCAAATAAGAAAAAAAAAGAACCGTTTCCTGAGGTGATAGACTGAGACTCGAGTTAACTGGCAGTCTGGCACTTAACAGGTACTTGAGGGACTTTTGTGCGGCTTGCTAGCTAGAGTTTGTTAATTTAAACATTCCTACGTAAACAGAGCCACACTGAACTCTTGTTATGAATAGAGCACAATCAGTTTAAATATGTAGTGACCTACACATTATAAATAAGCATACGAGCACATCACACGTCCAGCCGGCAGCACAGCGCGCAGCGTACTGAGTCACTAGACTTAGCGCGCCCGCGCCGCCGCTACCAACCAATGCGGCCCGCGCCTGCGCTGGCGAGCCGTACGGAGAAGCAAGAACATCCCAGCGTCGATGACGAGCGGGCACTGAAGGCCGGGCGCCGAGCCGCTTGTATTTACGTGTCGCAAAGCGCACGTTTGCTACGTCATCCTCTGCCGGTACCCGACCACCACTTCCACTATTCATATGCTACACTGCTGTGCTATATTAGCGATGTTTTATGTAAATAAATGTCATTTGATTCGTATTCTTATTCGCCTTTAATTCCAAGAAACCTCACACTGTTAGAAACCTCTAAATTGGTGACCCCGACGTGATTTAACAAAGTCATGGAGAACGCAAGTCAAGTGCCGCGAACGATGCTGTCTGAAGAAGATGTCGAGATGATCTCCGTCAAGTCTCGGATACCTCCATTCTGGCGAGACAAACCCAGATTATGGTTCGCGCAATTCGAAACAATGGTAGCGAACCAAAAACTCGGCGAAGAAGCAAAGTTTGGACTTGCTGTGGCACAACTCGACAAGTTAGATGTTGAACAAATCAGCGACATCATATTATCATCATCCAGGACGGGTAGATTTGAAGCGCTAAAGACCCGATTGTTATCCGTCTACGAGGAGTCGGAGAATAAGCAGCTACAGAAATTGCTCAACGAGGTTGAACTAGGCGACCAGCGTCCTTCTCAGCTGCTGCGGCGTATGCGTGATTTGGCCCGTGACAAGATGCCCGATGAAACCCTCAGAATGCTGTGGATGAGCCACCTACCCTCATCGACGAGAGCTGTATTGGCGGTCAGCGAAGCATCAAAATTAGACTCGCTAGCGGCTATGGCGGATAAGATGAGTGAACAAACCAAAGAGGTCAATTCTTTGTGTTCCTGCAGTCATGCTAGCATCGCGTCACAATCTTTGACGCCGTCACCTAACGATCGAATTTTTAATATGATCGAGGCGCTTACGAGGGAGGTCGCTGCGTTGAAAATGGACAGATCGCGTAGCTACCACCGTGGATCGCAGCGAGGCAGATACCGTTCAAGATCTCGTTCCAAGTCCACGAATCGTGACACATCGGTATGCTATTTCCATCGCAAGTTTGGCAAGGAAGCGTTTCGCTGTCAAAGGCCCTGTAACTTTGCGAGCAAGTTGAGTACGAGCCAGGAAAACTAGTCCCGACTTTGGCTACGACGGGAGCCGAAGTCAACAATATAACCCAGCACCGTCTTTTCATAAGGGAGTTGGGAACTGGTCTGCATTTCCTCATCGATACCGGCGCAAACGTCTCAGTATTACCTGTCAAGAGGGTACGCAAAGAAAAAATTACGCCAAGCGAATATCTTTACGCCGCCAACGGTTCACGAATACCCTCCTATGGCGAACGCACAATGACGTTGAATATCGGATTACGTCGACCGTATATGTGCAATTTCGTCGTCGCAGAAGTGACTAGACCGATATTGGGCGCCGATTTTTTACATAAAAACCAACTGACGGTAGACATACACGGACGAAGGCTAATCGACAAAAAAACAGGCCTGTCCGTCGTCGGCTACGTAACGTCTACTTCAGACTCCAGCATCAACACCGTAGATGACCAGCAGCCATACCACGACCTACTCGCAAAGTACCCCGACATCACCCGACCGAATTTGAAGCTCTGTGACAGCGAAGTGGAACACCACATACAGACTACCGGCCCGCCATTATATGCGAAATCACGACCGCTGCCACCGCACAAGTACAAGGCAGCCAAGGCAGAGTTTGACGCCATGATCGAGCAAGGCATTTGTCGGCCGTCGAAGAGTCCCTGGGCCAGTCCAATACACCTTGTCCTCAAGAAGGACGACAAATACAGAGTCTGTGGAGATTATCGTCGTCTCAATGCGGTAACCGTGCCAGACCGGTACCCCATTCCAAGACTGCATGATTTTACCTACAACCTGCTAGGAAAAAAATACTTCTCCATAATAGACATGAAAAAGGCCTATTACCAAGTGAGGACTCGCGAAGAAGACATACAGAAGACAGCCGTTATCACACCCTTCGGGTTATTTGAATTCCCGAGGATGTGCTTCGGTTTGCGCAACGCTGGGCAAACGTTCCAACGACACATCGACAACGTTCTACGGGGACTTCCTGTTTTCCCATTTGTCGACGACATTTTAGTGGCTACTGAGACTAAAGAACAGCACAGAAAAGAGCTAGAGGATGTATTCAGAAGACTTAACGACCACGGGTTACAACTAAACGTGGCTAAGTGTACATTTGGCCAACAAACACTCAACTTTCTGGGCTACACTATAAACAACGAAGGAATTAAGCCAACTGACGAGAAGATCGAAGCCATTAAGACATACCCTCGCCCAGACACGGTACAACAATTACGTCGATTCCTGGGAATGATAAATTTTTATCGTGAGAATACCCCACACGCCGCCGAATATCAAAAGGAACTCAACGCTTACCTAAGAGATTCAAAAAAAAACGACAAGACGAAAATTATGTGGAGCGAGACAGCGATTCAGGCGTTTGAAAAATGCAAAGAAGACATCACGAGCGCCGTATTGTTGTCATACCCATCGTCAACACTACCTTTTATGCTCATGACCGACGCATCCGATACTTGCGCGGGGGCGGTACTTCAACAAAAAATTCAAGGCCGTTGGAGACCGCTCGGATTTTTTTCAAAAAAATTCAACGACGCACAAAGAAAATACAGCACGTATGACAGAGAGCTAACGGCTATATACATGGCAGTACGTCACTTTCGTCGGACAATAGAAGGCCGTGACGTCACCATACTAACCGACCACAAACCGCTCACCACCGCACTGCGAGCGAATTACAAAGACGAAACACCGAGGCGCACGAGATATTTGGAATACATCAGCCAGTTCGTCACAGACATCAAGCACGTATCAGGCAAGGATAACTGTGTCGCCGACGCCATGTCTCGGGTGGACACAATCTCATGTCCAACACCGATAAACTACGACGAGTTAGCGAAGTCACAAAAACAAGACGAGGAACTTAAACAACTCATGAAAAGCGACCGTTACATTTTCAAGCGAATAGCACTGCCCGGTTCCGCTACCCAAGTCATATGCGAGATGTCAACAAAAGGCCCACGCCCGTACTTACCGCTACAATACAGAAAGCAAGCTTATCAAGCGATACACGACCTTAATCACCCCGGCGTAAGAGTGACCAGAAGATTAACTACAACCCGTTATTTCTGGTTGACCATGAAGAAAGATGTCACACACTGGGCAAGAGCTTGCGACCAATGCCAGCGAGTGAAGGTTCATCGTCACACCAAGGCACCAGTATCCAGTTTCATGCCAGTAGACCGCTTAAGTCATCTCCACATCGACTTAGTCGGTCCCTTACCAACGTCAAACAACTGTCGTTATATACTAACGATGATCGACAGAGCAACGAAGTGGCCAGAAGCTCAGCCAATTGAAGACATGACGGCAGAAAAAGTCGCAAATACACTGTACGAAACATGGATTGCAAGATTCGGTTGCCCCGCGACCATAACAACAGACCAAGGCAGACAGTTTGAATCTGAACTATTTAACAAGCTAATGCATCGCATGGGTATCCAGCACGTACGAACTACAGCGTACCACCCTCAATCGAACGGTTTGGTAGAACGCTGGCATCGCACACTCAAAGCTTCACTCACCGCTAGATTAAATACAGCAAACTGGACGTACGAGTTACCCACTGTACTACTTGGACTTCGCGCTGCATACAAGACAGACATCGGCGCCAGTACTGCTGAATTATTATACGGAAGAACGCTACGCCTGCCTGGTGAATTCTACGGTGAAGCAATAACAACATGCAACACGTCATCGCACTTTATGAGCCATCTAAGCGAAGCATTGAAAAAAGCACAGGTGCAGCGCGAAGCAAATAAAAGCACAGCTGTTTTCATTCACGGCGATCTGTACAAAACAACACATGTTTACGTTCGCAACGACGCCGTGCGCAAACCACTGACTCCTACCTATAACGGTCCGTATCGCGTCATAGATCGTACAGATAAGTACTTCACCGTTCAGTTGGAGAATAGAAGATCCAATATATCCATCGATCGGCTGAAGCCTGCATTCCAGTGCAAAGAGGAGCAAGCAGATGAAGCACCTGTCACCTTCAGCTACGTCACAAAATCCGGCAGGACATCAAAACCTCCTGTTCGCTTCGCTGAGGGGGGAATAATGTAGTGACCTACACATTATAAATAAGCATACGAGCACATCACACGTCCGGCCGGCAGCACAGCGCGCAGCGTACTGAGTCACTAGACTTAGCGAGCCCGCGCCGCCGCTACCAACCAATGCGGCCCGCGCCTGCGCTGGCGAGCCGTACGGAGAAGCAACAACATCCCAGCGTCGATGACGAGCGGGCACTGAAGGCCGGGCGCCGAGCCGCTTGTATTTACGTGTCGCAAAGCGCACGTTTGCTACGTCATCCTCTGCCGGTACCCGACCACCACTTCCACTATTCATATGCTACCCTGCTGTGCTATATAAGCGATGTTTTATGTAAAATAAATGTCATTTGATTCGTATTCTTATTCGCCTTTAATTCCAAGAAACCTCACACTGTTAGAAACCTCTAAAAAACCATTGGCTGACACGACTATCTGTGCAATGATCGCTGAGTCCATATCCTACATGCCGACAACCATGCGAGCCAAGTCAAGATCCTTGATTTGCTTAACCGTCTCGGCTTTCACGAGGTTCCCATCATGCGGGATGGTAATGACAACAATCATTGCACGCGTCTAGATTCGGTCTACTACCACAAAATCAGGCGTATTAGTTTAAAAAGCATACATAAAAACAAAACAAAACAAAAAGTAAAAAGCATTACGTCTTGGCGTGAGAACTAATATTAATATCCAAACGTTACACTCGGAGCAGTGGACGTCTTTCAGCTGAAATGATGATTATGTACTCGTTTGTAGTGAACGGGGGAAGTGGTCCTAGTTTTAGGTATCCTAACTTTAGATTTCGAAGCTTACGAGTTTCCTTCTGAGAAAGTGTGGTGGTGATGACGTGGATGCTCAAGGATCTGTTATTTTAAGGTATAGTTCTCGCTTGACTTTTTGGCCGCCCTGAAGTTGGCTACAATAGCTGCGCAGTAGTAAATCTCATACAAAAACAGCACCGTTTTGAGCCTTACGCATCAAAAAGCTAACTGCAGGGCGGCCCAGAAGTTTGGCGAGCACTATATACCTAGACGTTACTTGTCGTTAGTGAATGCTTTAGCCCAAGACTCGGAACAATAAAGCAAGCAATTAACTTTATTTACTAAACTATCTTCGCTACTCCTTAATACAAAAAAACATATTTTACCTGCATAGAGGTGGTCCCTCTGCACTGACACTGCAATTTCCTTGCAAGCAATATTTGTGACAACTGGAAACATTACAATTCTCACTGGTGTAACCCTGTGTTGTACCACGGTACAACACAGGGTAAAGAAAACCTTGTTTGTTTTCACGGAAACAAACAAGGTTTTCTAAAAACGCAATTGGTAACAAACTCATAAGAGTTATACAGTTTGCATTTCCTTCAGTTTGTTCCTTAATAGTATAGTTAGCTGCTACAATTTGATATGCCATATTGCTATCGATAGAAATCGGAAATGATTTTGGTTCCTCGTGCTGGCCCGAATTCTTTGGTAATTGCCAAATTTTCTTATGACCAATACCTCTCCAGTAAATAAAATCTTTTGATATGGCCAATGAAGTACCGATGGCAATTCGATGATCAAAAATGTTCTCGTATAATGTTTTCCCGTTTTTTCCATTCAAATCGGCACTTTGAATATAGACGTGATACTCGTAATTTTTATAAATTTGGTCAATCCAGTACATTCTTTGTGTCTGTTGGTCAATGGCCAAGCTTAGTCGGTTAAAAACTCCTCTTTGTATTAACACTTCTCTCTTGGAGCCATCAAACTGAATTCTCTCGATCTGGAAGTTTGTGGCCCAGTAAATATACCTGTAATTTGTTAATAAGTATGATACACCTATCAAAAAGCTCAATTTGAATATTGCTGACTCATAAAATAACACACACATGCACACCCTGCAGTAACTTCGGAAAATTACACTCCAAATAAATGTGCAAACTAACATTTGCACACTTTCTTTATAATATTAAGTTCAGATTTAGATGAGTCAAAATAAGATGAGGCATATTTGGTTTCATTATGAAAAACTGCAGTTAAATTATTTATTTTGATGTTCCACTTATTTTGCCGGTGTGTATAGTTATGACCACAAAGTACGACCAGAGAACAAGCTGCATACAACCGCACTACGATAATTACACTATTACAAGCTTGACGTGCGTACAAGTCGCGGCGTCGTCACGTACGAAAAGAAACCGGTTTATACCATCTCGGCCAGTTGAATCGGTCAGGGCTTTTTAGTTTCTGTTTTTAACTCCCGCCGGAAAAAGAGGGGTGTTATAAGTTTCACGTGTGTTGCTGTGTATCTGTGGCATCATAGCGCCTAAACGGATGAACCGATTTTGATCAATTTTTTTTGTTTGAAAGTTGTTTGTTTTTAAATTTTGAAATTTTACTTGTGAAATTTGTAAAACGTAATAGTCTTTTAATATTAAGAAATTTTAATATGATTGTTTACTAAAAATATTGTAAATATTGATAGTGATATACTAAAACGCTTGCAAGATTATGTTTTTTTTATGCAATGTGAGTTTTGTATTAAATTATAAAAAAAATATTAGTATCAGAATTTATCATTTAATGAATGAATGCGAAACGCCTGTGCGGTTCTCATTCATTCAAATGATCCATGATTCAAATGATGACCAGCGTGGCGCTTGGGGGAGACCTATGTCCGGCAGTGGACGTCTTTCGGCTGAAATGATGATGATGATTTAATCAAAAGGCACAACAGAATATTGAAAAACAAAAGATTTTTTGTTACAAAATTACTTACTCGAAACCGAGTAAGTAATTTTGTAAAAAAATATTAAATCATAGTCACTTATAGAAAGCTTTTTGATTAATTTTTATCCACCCGTGCCAATCCTACCAAAATAGGTATACATGTTGCAAGTTCTTTAGAAGCTTGCTATCTGATCCTGCTCTGTGTTATAGCTATATCATCAGTAACGTACCCTCCACAGCTGTCCACGGCCATGTCCCAGCAGTAATCATCTAACGTAACCAAAGTATTTCCGTCCAGTGCTTTATTCGATACTGCAGGATTTAATGAAAACGAGTAAATACTCGGCTCTTGCTCCCAAAAGAGTAATTGTGTGACCGGGTCGTAAGTGACCCTCACTCTGTGTACGTTTGATTTTCTTGTAACTAAAGGTTGTATTTTTCTGGTTAATAGGTCAAAGCTGGATATATATATGTTCATTTTCACGTCAGCCGCATACAAAACCCTGTAGTGAACTGGATCGTAAGTTACTGAATTTATATAACTAGCCGAGGGAATGTGTTCTGTGTGCGTTAGTGTTCCGTTGTAATAGAATTCTAGTCGGTTCTCTGTGCCCACGACGATATCTGAAACAATAAAATAATACGAATTATTGTAACGCTATTATTTTCTCCTTCCTCTTCTTTTCATACAAGTGAAATTTCAAAATTTAAAAAACCCTTGACACATTTATCTTGCGTAAACAACCGATTCAAACAGTGAAACGGCCCATAAATTTTGAACGGCTAAACCGATTTTATTCAAACATAGCTAAGAACACTGTTGACAAAATCACATTTCAAACAAAAAAAAAACTAAATCAATATCGGTCCATCCACTAAGGTCTTAGGCGCTATGATGCCACAGACACACACAAACACACAGATACACTGATACACAGATACACAGCAACACACGTTAAACTTATAACACCCCTCTTTTTCCGGCGGGGGTTAAAAATATGCTGCTAAAACAAATGGTTTCCAAATAACTTGCATTCCCGCCAGTCTCCATTCATTCGAGAAAAAGTGAACCCTCTACAGTTGTCTTCTTAAAATGGAATATACCCGATTTCTGCATTAAGAATTTTAAGTTGAGTATTTTTCAAACTCTACTTTATCCTGAAAACCTGCCAAAAAGGCGTTATAGTAGGGTTTGACACGTTCGTAACTCCAAAAATTCAAATTCAGAAATCAGCCCTCAGATACTGTAAATCATAACATCTTACACATTAGAACTTTGTAGAATAAGGCTAAGCGCGGAATACGAATTTAATCGCTGCAATTATTAATAAGTAAAATTAAATCTATTCAAAATTGGAAATGATTTCTTCTTCGCAACTGTAATATCTTCAGCCTATTAATTTATATCAAATCTTTGAAGTGCATTAAATAACATTTACTGAGTGTGGAACTTAAATGTGAGCATTTTACTGGTTCATTAACCTAGTCGGTCATCGCTTCATATAAAAGGGCTCGTTCATCGGCGGCGTATGAAGCCACACCCCGGCCTCCACACCCCTTGCTGCCTGCGTAACTATACCTTTGTTACTGCCTACCTGCCCGTTAGCCTGAATATTAGTTCAGCTGCCTTGACCAACTATCTATGTGCCTGCCTATCCATCCTGCTGCCTACTCTACAGCATTAGGCTGATCACTTCGGGCATACCAGGTCTTCCTGCCCGTCTTGCTGCCTGGTTAGCTGCCTAATTCAAGCAACCCACGTCGTGCGAAGTTGGATCCTCAATAGTTTTATTCTCAATATCCTTTTTCTTCGTTTATATTTTTAATAATTCTTTTATTTTAATAACGTGGCTTACGTTAAGCTCGTCTGAGGTCATCGTAATGTTACAGTTTGGTGCACATTGGTGCTTTTCACAGATTAGCCATTATTATCTGCAACGATTAAATTCATAGTGCGCATTTAAGGGTGCCCTAGTCGGTCATTCTTACATACAAACGCACGTTTACTCTACTGTTTGACGGAGTACGTGCAAAATAATAAATAAGAATAATTTTTCTCATCATTATAAAAAAATACTTGCAATTTCGCTTATCGGTAAGATATGAATTGAATCACGTCGACCTATCTGGAAGGTCGCTAAGAAGTAAAATAAAAAATAACTTGTTATAATTATGATTCTTTTTCGAAATATTATAACAAATTATAATCCCCTTTTAAAATCTTATGATTATAATAATGTACATTCAACACTGCGTGGGTCACACATCCCTAATCAGTGAATGCCCAAAAAATCAAAATAAGCAACCTACTGCGCATCGAAATAAATCTCTAAAGAGTTCTTACTTACGGATTGCATTTTTTTAATATGAAATAACATGTCGTTTGTTATTATATTAAAATATAGGAACGTGATTTTAAAAAAAAATTAGTAAAATCAGATGTGTTTTTTAATTAGGTACACAGGGCAGATACGCACTACATCCGATCGGTGTCCGCGAAATTTCGTTTCCGATGTAGCCGTACTTGATGTCTACCAGTCGTAATCTGTCATAATTCAGAACATTTTGAACTCGAACCTCAAGTCACGGACATAGATCATCACGGACGCGGACGTGGAGTGCGTAACCGCCACTAATTCCAAACAAATTTAGTGTAGTGTGCAGCTCACTCAATCTTATATTTGTAACTGCACATATCAATTATGGGCATTATTATACAAACCATTGAGTAAAACACTTCTTTTTTATTTCGATTACATCACTCTAATACATGGCGACCCTTAGCCAGCAATTAAACTTACGTGAAAAGCGAAGACGTCTGTAGTTGAAGAAATCATGAAGATTTTTACTGATAGAAGTTTGTGAAGACGGACAAATTTGAAGATATATATATATATAGAAGAAACCAAATCCAAGAATTAGTTTGAGAAGGTGAAAACATTGAATAACCCTCAAAGTGTCAATTTCCAGACACAATAGAAATTACCATTGTTTTAATCCGATTCGGAAATATGGACTGTTGAGCTGATATGAAGACAGAAAAGAAACGTTGGGGCTGGGAGTATGCTCAAGCCTCATGAAGAGAGGATATGCAGGCTGCCGGGAGATAAATCGTTCGGGTCCGATGTGGAGCAGCTGGGAGTCAGTTCGAGCCCAATGTTGAGGAGTACGTTCATCCACGCCACGTGAGACATCGTGACATACATATACGTTGTCAGTATAATACGTACCTACTGCAATGTAAGTTATGCACTGCCAACATTATTTCTAGAATATTTCATAACATTGTAATTAGATCATGCTGTATTATTTTATATTTCGATTCGGGGAATAGGAATGTACCAACAATTGCAAGATTTGCACGCTAAATTAAAATATTTAGGAGAATATTTAGTGAAATTAGGTCCAGACAGGCGTAGACAAGATTTAGCTTTTAAGAAACTAGTAGAAGCAAAAAAAGAATATAGTAAACTGGATTGTATTCTGACACAGTTGAACCAAGAAATTAAAGATCGCAAGCTAGACAAAGAAACTTGTGAGGTTTTCCAAACGTTAATCCATGAGATTCAATCAAATTTTCAGAAAATAAAGGGTTTACTTTCTTTAGTTGATAGTTACAGAACATTCAAATAGTGCTACCAAAATGGTTGACACATTCGATATTAAAACTGCAATTTCCCTGCCTGTCAGTGATGAATGGCCAGGAGCAGGTGACAAATCAACTTATTGATGGTGACCGACTTGCTTTATAGCTCGCTTATCAATGATGTCAGTAAAAGCCAATTGATACAGTTTGTGTTAAAACGCCTCTCTTGCCTAGTGCAAAATTGCGTCTTAAAACTACTTACGCAGATATTGAAAGTTTGATAGAAGATATTCGCATTTATTTGTTACCGAAAAAATCGTTTGTAGCATTACAAACACAATTGCTTAAGGCGACTCAAGGCCGTAGGAGCATAGAAAATTCGGTACAGAGATCGAGGAGTTGTTTATGAATCTCATGATTGCTCAGGCTAACGATAAGCCTATATAACGATACCTATGAGGTTTTGCGTCCGCTCAATGAGAAGACTGCAATCAAACGGTTTAGCGATGGTTTGGCCGACAAGCGGCTCAGCACCATCATTGCCTCTCACCAACAGTTTGCGTCGTTGTCTGAAGCTATTACGGCTGCGGTAGATGGGCAATCCATGTCTGTCCAGCCACAAGACCAGGTTATGCAATTTAGGGCTAACCGGAACTATAAAAGTGGAAGCTTTAGAGGTTTACGAGGCCAAGGAAATAGTCACATATATCATAAAATTTCTAATCATAATTATAATAGAAATAATGAAAATAGCACAGGTCAAACAAATTCATAAAGTGTAAATCGAGGTAGACACTCAGGCGGTCAGCGTCAGTATTTTCGCGGACGTCCGTTGCGTTGTCAGCGTGTTCAGCCTAACGGGCAACAGTCCAATATCCAAGACAAATTGCGCAATGATCACGCAAATAGTCATGAAAACTTAGAATTTTTTCGTACCTAAACCGTACACTCATTCAATCCATAGTTATAGTATTTTTACCCGGCTGCAAGGAAAGGGTTATGTTTTTCGCGCGTATCTTGTATGTATGTATGTATGTAATATTCTTTATTACCTCGTATCTTTCAAACCACTTCACAGGTTTTTATAATTAACATCGTTAGATAGGTCTTGGCCGCCCAAGTGTTCTTAGATAAGTGCCGTTAAATGAATGAACATGGCGGATTTTGGGCGCCATATTGTAGGGTTTGCGATTATTTTTTTCTTCGAAATCCATCGAGTGGCTATCAAAATGAAGGTTTTTAGAGGTGATTAAAAAATATATATCACTTATATGTTAAAAAGAAATACCAAAAAAAAGTATAACTAAAAAGTTGAAAATAGAAAAAGTTAATAAAAATCATAAAACCCGACTGCAAAGATGTAAACAAGAAGAAAATCATGCTGTGCAGTCGGAGGATACATATTCACGAGCTGGCTGACTAATACTATAAATATCCTCCGACTGCACAACATGATTTTCTTCTTGTTTTCATCTTTGCAGTCGGGTTTTTTGATTTTTATTAACTTTTTTTATTTTCAACTTTTAGTTATACTTTTTTTTGGAATTTCTTTTTCTATATACCATACCAGTATCATAAAGAGGAAAGATTTTTTTGTTTTTTTTTTTTTTTTTTTTTTTGCCTTTTCTAGGGTTCATCAATAGGATGGACCCTACTCTTATTACAATCTAGCCTTATAAATAGACTAATAAGTAATTTAATTATAACCTAAACTATTACATTGTCTTTACTAAGAATGTGTCCAATAGCACTTTTCTTATTGTCTCTATTAAGGCGAATACACTTCGTTCTTGTGTTTATTTGGTAGCACTTTCGTACGTTACACTATTCACTAACACTAAACACTAACTCGAACGGTTTTGTTCTTTTTAGTCTTCTAACAATGTTTGTGTGGTCGAGAAGCTGGATTGCCTCGACGTTCACATGCTGATGAAGTCTCTTTTCGTGAGCTTCTGCAAATTTCTGGATCACTTTATCGATGAACTCAACTTTTAGGTCCCGATGGAGGTCATCATTTCGTATGTACCACGGCGCATTTACAATTGCCCTTAGCACTTTGTTCTGGAATCGTTGTATAATTAATATATTGCTCTGTTTGGTGCAGCCCCATAGCTGAATACCATAAGTCCAAACTGGCATCAGGACTTGTTTGTATAGCAGTAATTTGTTTTGCACAGACAGCATGGAGTTTCTTCCAAGCAGCCAATACATTCTTTTATATCGGAAGTCGAGTTCTTCTTTTTTCTTCTTGACGTGGGCTTTCCAGCGTAACTTTGCGTCAAGGGTCATACCGAGATATTTGGCTGTATTCTCGTATGGGACTTGTTTATTATTAATATAAACTGGAGAATACTGGTGTTTTTTGTTGGTAAAATCTATGTGAACAGATTTAAATTCATTTAGTTTAATCCTCCATTTTTTGGTCCAGTCATAAACTAGATTAACAGCCATTTGAACCTTTTCTACTGCTTCTACGTGGCTGTTTCCTACAGCCATTATGGCCGTATCATCAGCAAAGGTCCCAATCGTGTTTTGCTCTAATTTAGGAATATCACAAGTGTATAGTAGGTACAGGACCGGACCTAACACACTTCCTTGCGGTACACCAGCTTTTATTTGTTTCAGTTCAGAGTAGGCGTCTTCTTGTCTTATTCTAAAGACTCTGTTTAGAACATAGGACTCTAATATATCTGAAAATTGCTTCGGTAATAAGCTCTTCAATTTATGTATAAGGCCTTCATGCCATACTTTGTCAAACGCTTGCGCCACGTCTAGGAATACAGTAGAACATACTTTCTTATCTTCAAGGGCGTTTTCTATAACGTTTGTGATCCGATGTACTTGATCAATAGTAGAGTGTTTTTCTCGAAAACCAAACTGGTGCTCTGGTATTATGTTCTTGCTATCTATTATAGGTTTAAGTCGTCTGAGTAACAGCTTTTCAAATAGCTTGGACATTATTGGTAGCAAGGAAATAGGCCTATAGGATGATGTTTCGTGAGCCGGTTTACCTGGCTTAGCTATCATTATTACTTCAGCCACCTTTCATAAGTCTGGTACATATTTAAGCCTTAATGCGGCATTGATAAGGGTCGTTAATTTAACCAGACCCTTTCTCGGTAGGTTATGAAGTACTTCTCCTGTTATTAAATCGTACCCTGGTGATTTTCTTGTACTTATATTGTGTTTTATTTCTCGTGCGACTTCTCTCGGTGTTACTAATTTTATGGTAACTTCATTTTCAGATGTCACCATATTAAGCAAAGTGTGATTTTCAATGATTTCCCCGTCGTTTGGTTGAAAGATATTTTCTAGGTGCTCTGCAAACCTTTTCGCTTTTTGCTCGTTAGTTACTGCCCATTGCCCGTTTTCACATTTGATAGGTGGTATTTGGGTAATCGGTCTTTTTAAGTGCTTAGTAGCCTTCCAAAGAGAGTAGTCTGTCTTTTGGTCGTTACTTAGGCTCTGAAGATAGGTTTTGGTTGACTCGTCTTTAAAGTCTTGGATTAGTCTTCTTACTTTTTTTGTAAGACAATTCAATTTTCGTTTGTCTTCAGGGCACCTAGATTGTTGCCACGTTTTCCTCTGTTTTCTTTTCTCCATAATGAGATGCTTGATTCTGAGCGGGTAAGTATTTCCTTTCGTCCTCTTGTTGAAGTCAGGTGTATTTTCCCACGCTGCCTGCTGGATATGCATTATGAACTTTTCCACTTCGACGTTTAGATGTTCGGGTGTTTTTAGTGGAATTTTAAGGTCTATTTGATCATTCAATCTGGTCTTGAAGCTCACCCAATCTGTACACTTATTAACAAGAGTGGGCCTGTTTTCTTTACACAAAATGGTTTCGCTAATTTCAAGATATATTGCAGAGTGATCTGAGTTCATGTCATAACTTTGTTCCGATTTTATATAACTAGTTGATAGATCCTTGGTAATAAAAAAGTCTATTAAGTCCGGAATTTTATTTTGATCTGTTGGCCAGTAAGTGGGCTTTCCAGTTGATATGACATCACATTTCAGCTCTTTTATGGCATTTAGTAGTTCTTTGCCTTTAGTAGTTGTTAGTCTTGAGCCCCAATACGTATTTTTAGCATTGAAGTCACCTCCTAAGATAAATCGAGTTCTAAAGCGAGTTAGAAAGTTTAGTGGTCCTTTTTTATCATATACCGTGGTGGACTGTAGATGGCAGATATTGTTAGAGGATATTTTTTGGTTTGTAGACAAATTGCCACTGCTTGGATGTCCCTCTCTTCATATTTAAAGTCTTCAAAGTGCTGTAGGTTTTCTTTTACTATAATGGCACTACCACCTCTTGCGGAATTGTCTGGGTGAAGTGCATGGTATACTTTGTACCCTTTAAACTTAATGTGAGATTGCTTTGTGAAGTGAGTTTCTGATATCAGGCAAACATCAATCTTTTCTATATCTAATACTACTTGTAACTCGTTCTGATGTTTTTGTAACCCATTTGAGTTCCACGCCATAATTCTTAGTGTAGTATTCATTTTTGTGGCTTAGTAGTAGCAGCTTTGTTGCTATTTTCAATTTTTTTCAATCTCTCGTCGAATGATGACATTAACTTTAAGATTTCATCTAACTTTTTGTCACTGTTCATATCAACCACAGGCGCCTTGGTTATGCCTCTTGTAGCTACTTGGGCATAAGATACATTTTTAATTGTAGTGCTTTGCCTTCGTTTGTACTGGGTGGGGACTTCGGCTCTTCCACTAGGTATATTTTGTTGAGGGGCAGTATTATTGCCTTTCGATTTTTTGGTTCTCATCTGCTGGATTTCTTTAGCTACGATACAACCTCTGTAGTTAGCTGGATGTGGCGCTCCACAGTGAACGCACTTTGGCTTCTCCTCTTTTGATTTTCTGCAATCCTTCGTGAGATGTTTACCTGTGCACTTTACGCACCTCGGTTCTTTGGAGCAGTACTTTTGCGTATGGCCGTAAGCCTGGCATCGTTTGCACTGAGGTACCAGTTTTGTGGATTTTACCGGTTGTATTTCCACATTACATCCCAATACAGTTGATGTTAAAAATTTTGCTAGTTTCTTCATCGTTTGAGAATGTTAGCATGAACATATTGAGTGGCTCTTTGGTTTTCCAACTCAATTTGTTGACTGCTTCTAGGATTTTGTAGCCTTTGCCACGCAAATCTTCAACAATTCTCTCCGGAATGCATGTGAAATGCAATTTTTTTGCCATCACTCTAATTGGTCTCTCTTGCTTGTTCTCATACGAGTGCCAAAGGCAATTGTTGAGAGAGAGGGCCTTTGTAATTGCTCTGTATGAATCATCGTTTTTGGCATTTACTTTGATTGTATCGCCGTTCATCATTTTGATGCTGAACGCGTCAGCTGGTTGGCTCTCAGACAAAAAATCAAAGAATTTCTGGTAATCCTGGATACCATCTACTACAATAGGTGGTAGCAAAGGAGTTTTAATGGTTTTTTCTTTACCTTTATTATGTTCACTTCCTTGTTCATGCAGAGTGGGTTGGGCGGGCGAGGTGTTCAATTTTCTTTTCTTCCTGCTTTTTTGCCGTATCCATCCTGTTTCTCGAGCAAGTTCTTCTTCATCCGTTGTATATTCAACAGGCGGGGGAGAAGTTTCAGGGGCGGTTGTAGTAGCTGATTTCGGTGGGTTCTCCGCTTGAAGTTTCAGCTGTTGTTGGAGGTTTTCTATCTGACTTTTTAAGTCATTTACGTTTTTTTCAAGCTTTTCACGCTGCCTTTGTTCTTCACAAAAGTACTTGAACAACAGATGTTCAGTCTCTGTTGATAAGTTCACGCTGAGTTTTTGCTTATTCGAACTCATTGTAGAAGTTAATCGAGTATTAACTTCGCCTTAACAATAATATTCGCCTGCAGCATGCATCCGACTGGACGGCGTTATTTTGATGCGTAAGCACTTTTACACTGTGGTACGCGCGCGATCGCATGTAACACAACTGCTCTCAGCAAAAATCGAACGCGAACGCCCCGGGTGACATAGGTTACTTTTTTGAACCTGTATTCCCGCGGGAGAGGGAACTACGCGGGTGAGACCGCGTGGCGTCCGCTAGTTACATATAATTTGTATTATTAACTGTCAATTGAAAAATAGTAATGTATGATATTAATTTACTGATCTATAGTGGAGCAAGCTTATGTGTGCTAAAGTATGAATGGTTGTCGCGGCATAGGAATTTATTGAATTTAGTAAAACAGGATAAGATATTTATTAAAGGAATTAGTGGTAATTTAGAATCTATGGGATATATTTATTTAGATATTATAACAAATAATGTGATTTTTGGTCAAAAGTTTCACATTTTTGAACACTTATCTTGCGCCGCAGAAGGTATACTCGGGCAGGATTTTTTTAAGCGCTACAACACGGTATTGAATTTAAAAAATGGAACTCTGAGTTTAGAAACTCGATACTAGTCTGTTAGTGTTCATGTAAATAGTAATATTTCAGATTTAATTATTAGTTGCCTAGATAATTTTTATGTATGCAAGTTTGACGATGATACTCGTAGTATATCTGTGGATAGATTCAGAAAATTGCTTACTACTTTACAACTACATACCTATTCTAATAAAGACGAGCAAAGAGGCATTGAAAACGTATGTGCCAAATATGCCGACGTTTTCCATTTGCCAGGAGATACGCTCACTACTACTAATTTAATAGAACATTCAATTAAACTAAAACAAAATGTGTCTCCAGCGTACGTGAAGTTTTATCGATTGCTTAAAGCATTGAAAGGCGAGGTATAAAGACAAATAGATGAAATGGTTAATAACGATATCATTGAAGAGACTTTTTCATAATGGTCAAGTCCAGTTTTATTAGTACCTTAGTGGACTATCGCCAACTCAATAATAGGATACAGGATGGTAAGTTTCCGTTACCTAACATCACTAAGATTCTAGATTCGTTAACTAATAACATCTTTTTTTCAAAATTAGATCTTAGTCAAGGTTACAATTAGCTGTCTTTAGACGAAAAGTCTAGGAAGTTTACTGCATTTACAACAGACAAGCAGTATCAAATGAAACGATGTCCAATGGGACTGAAGACATCGCCTAGTGCTTTTGCTCGTCTCATGACAATAGCAATGTCTGGGTTAAATTATAAATCATATTTTTTTAAATCACGATGATTGTATTGTCGTAGGAAATAGTCTTGAAACGCATAACAAGAATCTTATAAAAACTTTTGAATGCCTAAGATGAGTGAATTTGAAACTTAATCCGCTGAAGTGAGAATTTTTACGTAAAGAAATCGTTTATTTAGGACATAAGATCACTTCAGAAGGTATATTTCCCGATCCATCAAAGGTAGAATGTCTGCAAAAATACCCTGTCCGACAGAATGTAGACGAAGTCAAGAGATTTGTTGCATTTGCTAACTATTATAGGCGTTTTATACCAAAGTTTGGCGACATAGCCTATCCATTGAATGCTTTATGTAAGAAAGATGTAGCGTTCGTGTGGAGTGATGAATTCGAGCGAGCATTTTACAAGCTAAAACAGATCCTTATTAGTCCGACTATACTTGACTATCCAGACTTCAGCGACAGTAATACTTTTACGTTACAAACTGACGCATCAAAACTAGAATTAGGCGCCGTGCTGTCTAATAGCAATAGCAAGGTAGTCGCGTACGCCAGCCGTAACTTGAAACCAGCTGTGATTGAGTTAGAATTACTTGCTATTGTTTGGGCGGTTCGAAATTTCAGACCTTATTTATATGGTAAAAAGTTTTACATAAAAACAGACCATAATCCGTTGATTTACCTGTTTAATATGTCCGATCTTTCAAGCCGGTTAACAATGTTTAGATTATTATCTTGAGGAATATGATTTTGAAATCAGCTATGTCCCAGGACGGCACAACGCAGCTGCAGATGCATTGAGCCGGATACCTATTACATCCAACAGCTTATAGGATATGAACAAGCATGTAGTATCATCGGTCATGACAAGGGCACAGACTCGATGGTTAGGTACTGACTGTGACAACAACGATATGACTACTGAGGTATCCTCTACTCCAAGGCCTGATCAACCTAAGGTAATGGAAATTATCAAACGACCATTTGACAGCGTTGAATTAAAACTATTTTATAGTTAAAATACACTAAATCATTTAGAAAAATCAAAACATTTCACTAGTGACAATAGTAACTGCAAATTCGTGCCTGAAAGATCGGCAGTTTTTGTAACTTTTTGATCGTTATCGACCGTAAGTGTGTTAGCGAGAGAATTACAACGTTTTTGCAAGCAAATCAAATGAAACCAGCTCATATTAATTAAAAACAAGCGCAACGAAAATTTTGTAAACAATTTTATAATAGGAAATGAGTCATTTAAATGATATTCCTAAGCTACTGTTAGCTGTTATCAAAAATGTGACAAGAGTAACTGACAAAGACACGAAAACTATGATCTTGAATGACTTCCACCTGTTACCCACGAGTGGCCACGCTGGGGTTAACAGAATGTTAAATAATATAAAGAAGTACTATTATTGGCCAGGAATGAATAATGACGTAACAGAATACGTAAAGAAGTGAAGAAGTTGTCAGATTCAAAAGCATTCCAATAGGCATACGAAGGAACCGATGGTCATCACATCCACGGCATCCAGTGCTTTTGAAAGAGTTAGTTTAGATTTAATGGGTCCTTTAGACGTAGATAATATGTATATTATAATAAGTATATTTTGACATTACAATGTGATTTAACAAAAAACGTCGAAGTTTATCCTTTAGAAAAGAAGGATACTGTTTCTGTAGCCAGGTTATTTGTAAACAATTTTACTCTGAGGTATGGTATCCCTAGAGATAATAACAGACCAGGGAACAGAGTTTATGTCATCAGTTTTCTCTGAGATTTGCGATTTGTTGCATATAAATAAACTGCATTCAACAGCTTATAATCATGAAACTCTGGGAGGTTTGGAAAATACTCATAAGGTTCTAGGAGCTTATCTAAGAAATCAGTGTGACAATAACAAAACAGATTGGAGCAGTTGGCTTCCATTCTGCTGCTTTTCTTTTAATACTACAATACACTCTGAGACAAAATACACTCCATTTGAGTTAGTATTTGGGAAAAAAAAAAAAAACATCAAATATAGCACAAAATGTATAATATGTCAATCCTTTATATAATCCTGATTCTTACCTTTTGGAGCTAAAATACAGACTTCAAAGAGAACAAGCAGAAGTAAGGAATTAAAAAAAAAAAATTTGATATAAATGTAAATCGGTTAATATTTAAGCATGGAGATTTAGTTTTAATTAAAAATCAAGTAGGAAATAAGTTAGATAAAATGTGCTCAGGACCATACAGAGTTATTGAAGAATTGTCAGCAAATGTAAATATTATAAAATATAACAAAGAATACGTAATTTATAAAAGTAATACAAAACTGTTTGTAAATTAGAATACTTTGGTTAAGATGAGTTTTTTTTTTTTGGCATAATGTTATGTAAAAAAGTATTTAATTTATAAAGTAGTGATGTAAGCTTAGAATAAGTAAAAAATATGAATTATATACTCAGCAATACAGCAATATAGTTTATTTTTACATTTATTTATTTATTTTTAATACCATTTTTTTTTCTAAAAAAAGGGGAGGTGTAGTGTGCAGCTCGCCCAACCTTATATTTATATCTGCACACACCAATTATAGACATTATTACACGAACCATTGAGTTGAACACTTCTCTTTTATTTCGATTACATCACTCTAATACAAATTCAGTGTTGAACATTCATTCGCTTTGTTAGTGAAATGGATAACACATAACATCACCCATTTATTAATCGAAGGGTTAGCCAGAGGTGCACCTACAACACACCTATGTTTCGCAAATCATATCTAAGTCCCATGCGACAGGGAGTGTGCCTTTTGCCATGAATCGGGGCTAAATTCTAATTCCGGGTTGCTATTGAGAAATTCCAAATGGGAAAACCCAAAAACACTGCCCGACCTGGGA
This sequence comes from Orthosia gothica, assembly GCA_949775005.1. Classification (NCBI taxonomy): domain Eukaryota; kingdom Metazoa; phylum Arthropoda; class Insecta; order Lepidoptera; family Noctuidae; genus Orthosia; species Orthosia gothica. The sequence continues at coordinate 44,354,606 of OX459036.1, forward strand.
ATCGAACCCAGAACCTCAGATCCAGCAGTAGCGCTGGCGGCCACTAGACCAACGAGGCAGTCAAACGGACACGATTCTGGTAAGCGTTAAAATATTAGCCAATTTGGGTTAAACATAAAACAAAATTAACAAACAATAATATCACGACTTTTATCTCACCCCAAGGAGGAAAACAATGCACCAACACCACCTGCATCACAAACAACAATAACACACGCGTGCTATAATACGGGAGTGATATGAAGTTTCGAATGACGTTATTGCGACACACGTTATTTCGAAAAACTGTTAGACTGGTACGCTAATACGAAAGTTTTGGTATTGAAATCTACTGATTCGAATAGCATAATCCAATCTAAATTTGTCTGGGAATCAAACTCGCGACCCAGTGGATTATCAAGAACTACCCTACGCTACGATAATAAAACTGACACTGAGCTAGTTGCCTATACCACTAAGTATAAATTATTAATATTTAGCTTTGTAGGTATCCCTAGCATGCTTTCACTTTTGATAAGTTAATAATAACAAAAATATACAGTACCTACCCATTTATTAGAATGTAATCCCAACAATAAAAACAAATTAATGATGGTTGGCTTGAATTTATTTTTAATTTCTCATACTTCTTTTTTTTGGATTGGATTATGCTATTCGAAACAGTAGATTTCAATACCCAAACTATCGTATTAGCGTACCAGTCTAACAGTTTTTCGAAATAACGTGCGTCGCAATAACGTCATTCGATATAGTGGTTTTCGATTTAGTGTGTTTTCGAACTGGCGTACCAGTCGTAATTTTTTTCGAAATAGCGTGTGTCGCAATAACGTCATTCGAAACTTCATATCACTCCCCTATAATACATGTTGTTCTCCACACACCGTTGTTTCGCCAGATTTCGATGGACGTCCACTCCTGGTGACAGCTCTTTGAATATTAAAGCAGTATGTCAGTTTATGTGAACACAATGCCATAAATAGGTAGTCTTCCAAAGATAAGCGGGTGAACGGTTTGGTGGACTGCCTGTGATAAGCGGCCTGGGATTCTCAGATTGCAATAAAATTGATAATTATTTAGTCATTTTAATTTCAGCACGTTCATGGTCTTATCGCTGTTTTCCTGTAATATAAATATTACAAGGAAGCAGGCATATTAGTAACGGGACATATTAACATTCATATTCACTTATAAATACTACCTCCATGTCGAATTTCGACCACAGTGGCCAATCTCATCAATCTCATGTTGCGTACACTCAGGTGCACTCGCTCCCGTATACGCCTATGGGACGGCAATTGGACACGACCAGAGAGAGATAAGGCGTAGGACCAACGGCATAAAGTGCTTTCCGAAGCACGGGGTGTCATACTGCCAACTTCCAAACTACGGGTTGTTACTGAAGAAATCCTAGTGGAAAAAAACTAATGTTACTTTTTGTGGGATCCTTACATATATAGTAACTTTGTTTTCCGAAGTCGGTTTAATGATTTTGTTAAAAAGTTTTTTATTTATCCCATTTTCGTTTTGATAGTGTTGGATTTCGTATTAGCTTATTATTTTCACTGTAGGGTAGAAGTAAGAAATGACTTGCAAAATGCGTCACTATCCTGTCGTGTCCCATCCTTTTCCCTCATGCACACCCGGACTATCGCTGTCCTTGTCACCATCTACGGTGACGGTGTGAAGACTCTATTGTTCTTATCGCGTTCTTCAACGAGAGCAGTGTTACTAATTGCCTGCTCTCTTGTTAATTTTATTACAAATTTACGGTTGTGAACTGTCGCGAGTGCATTTACGAACTATTATCTAAAACACTACGTAAAGTGCGTGTTGTAGCTGTGAAAGGCGTCTGTGCGCCCTCTCGTGCGCTGCCCTGATCCAGCAAGGTCTCGAACCTTCGGCCGGCCGGCGTGGAGGATTGATGGTGATTCTACAGGTCAGTGGTGTTGCATTTTCCTGCCAAATTCCTTTGTCCATGTACAATTTCGTCGTCCTAATTCGTGTCGTATTTTGCAAGGTCAGACCCACGTATTTTTTCGACCCCGCTTCATACAGTCCACTATTTAATTAAACCAGCCCCCCTGCGTCTGGGATAAACGCAAACAATTTAATATTTCCGCCCAAGTATTTGGTGTTCGGCGCCACCATTATTTTTGGTCACTTCGAACCGTATTTTTTTTTTGGTCATTTAGGTCGCATTCTTTATTTAAACCGCATGGTCAGTTATAACTAAACGGTCACTGTACTACGTAATTAATAAATAGAATGTCGTTTATTCTTTGTTTTTCCCCGCACCGACATCTATTGCTTTTTATTTCCGCACCCGCATTGCATAGTACAACACAACGTAAAAGTAATTTCTTTTCAAATTCATTCCATTTTGGTATTCCGCCATTTTGAATCGGTTCCTATATGATCGTTCTTTAGACAACTCGGTCGTTTGTAATTGTTCGGTGAACTTCAGCTCGCTTCGTTAGGTCACGTTCACATACCAGTACTTTTGATATTTTTCTCTCACCCGCAATCATTTATTTTATTCTCGCAACTAAAGTTAGTAGTTTTATGATTATAACCGCTTATTAGTACTTTGTTTACATAATCGTATTGCCTACTTATCGCCGCTATAGTACATATATACAGTTATTCACAATGACTAAAGCAAAGAGGAAAGGAAGTGACGCAGATCAGTTCTTCGACACTACCAGTACTAATAAAAACCAGTTATCGTTATACGTAGTCAAACGCGATGTAATTTACAAACGCGTAAAAATATTTTCGAACTTGCACAGAAAGCAAATAATGATCGACAATATTATAAGTCGTTTTGTTCTAGTGCTTTAAATATTGATACATTGCGTAATGATTATCAACAAGTTTTAGATTCTTATAATATGTTAAATTTACAGTTGAACCCTGATTCTGAGGTCGAATATGATTCCTGGTTATCATTTGAAGAAATGTTTTGTTTTATAAAACAGGTTTTACTCAATCATAAAACCGAGTGTCCTGAACCTGAATCTCAAACTTCATTACAAAAATCTAATCCTCGCCTTCCGCCCATTGATTTGATTTCATTCGACGGTAATGTCAAGAAATGGCCATTGTTTTATCAACAATTTAAAAGCATGATACACGATAACACATCGCTCACTAATAGTGAAAAAGTATTTTACTTAGTAGGTAAATTAACTGGGCAGGCGTCGTGCGTTTGCGCAGGGTTGGCGCCAACTGCATAAAATTATATTATTATTTGGGAGGCACTCGTGCAAAAATATGACGATCCTCGCTCACTCGCATCCGCATATTTAAACCAATTGTTATAGTTTAAACCGCTATCCATTGCTAGTTCTGATGGGTTAGACTCATTTATAAATAATTTTGATTCTTCAGTACAAGCGCTTAAGCAATTGAAGCTTAACGATTTAACTGAATTTATTTTCTTGCACTTGGCTCTGCAAAAGTTGGACGCAGACACAGTTAAATTATTTGAAATTACCTATCGTAAGGATAAAATACCTCCTTATCATAATTTAATTGAATTCATAAAGGAGCAAAGTAAAGTTTTGTCTCGTTCTATGAACCTTAGTAAATCGATAGATAATAATTCTCAGTCTAACCAGCAGCGTCAAACTAAGCACATCCCTAAACCGTCCAAGTCTTTTGTTAATACAGATGTATGGTTTGGTCCAAGTGTAAGCGATAAATGCGCTTTATGCAATGAGAAACCACATAAACATTTATATTCTTGTTCGTCATTTAATAAGTTAACCCCGCGAGAAAGATATAATTTTATAAAACTTAATCATTTCTGTTACAATTGTTTAAGTACTAAACACAAGACTTTTTCTTGTACTTCGAAACATACTTGTTCTCATTGTTCAAAGCGGCACCACACCTTATTACATTTCAATCCAACACAAAATGATAAAACGAAATGTAACGTTGGCTCTGTGGTGTCCAATACCTCTAATCCTATGCCCGCTACCGCTCATGACTTGCCGCGCCCTACCCCGGCCAGCAGTCATTTAGAGTCCGCTATGACTCATTCACTCGCCACTTCTAATGACCCTACAACTATTTCAAATAATGCATCGGTGTGTACAGTTTCGTACGATCGAACAGCTCGTTATCAAACGACTACGTTGTTAGGGCCCGTAAAAGTAAAGTTTGTTGATTCTTTAAACCGCACTCACTTTTTGAGATGTCTAGTGGATCCTGGCTCTCAGAGTGATTATATTTCCGCAACTTGTTGTAAGCGACTATCGCTTCCTATTTATACTCAAACCCGCTATTCGCAGGTTCAAGGCATTGGAGGAGCCTCACAAAAAATTCTCGGTGTTACTTCTGTTAAATTCACGTCTCGCTTTAATAATAAGTGCGAATATTCTATAAGGCTACTTTATATAAAATATATATACGGCTTACTTTCTGATAAAATTAAAAGCTCAGATAACAGTATGCTCTCCGCCCTTGAAACTACTTTAGGTTACCTGATTTTAGGTGACGCTCCTATTATTTCTCCGCAACCCGCTACCCGCACATTGTGAGCTTTTACTTCTGACCCGCTGCATCAGATGGTTGAAAGATTTTGGGCAGTCGAGGAATTACCCTCGCAGTCATTTTTAAGTCCCGACGACCAGCAGTGTGAAAATATTTATACTTCAACCACTGTTCGTAACTCCTCCGGCTCCGGTCTTCACCGTTTTTGGCGCTCCGCACGCTACGCCAGCTCGCTAGCGATGAACGGCATAATTGGCCAACTGCGGCAGCCGTATTAGAGAGGGACATTTATATGGATGACGTAGCTTCATCTGCTTCTTCTCTCGAGGAAGCAGTCAAGACAGCTACTGATCTGATCCAGATCTTCAAAACTGGCGGGTTTGACTTAGTTAAATGGACTTCCAACTCACAGGAATTACTCGAACATATTCCCGAGTCGCACCGTCAATCTGAATGCATTTCTTTCGACGATGGAAATACATTTAAGATATTAGGTTTGCGTTGGTTGCCCGCTCAGGATACCTTTATTTTCAAAATATCAAGTCCCCTACCTGTTTGTACTAAACGCGCCATTTTGTCCGCTACCGCTCGGTTGTACGACGTCTTAGGACTCGTCGGCCCTATAATTCTTTTCGCTAAATTAATAATTAAGGAGCTCTGGCTTTTAAATCTCGATTGGGACGATATACCCCCTTCTCGCATTGTTAAAATTTGGCAACAATACTTATTAGAATTACCGCAAATATCTAATTTATCATTTCCACGTCATTTAGGTATAGAAACCCGTTCTACAGTTTCCTTAGTAGCATTTTCAGATGCGAGCGAATCCGCATACGGCTGTGTGATATTTTTACACGTCGCCAATGGCGATCAACAGCCTATTATTTCATTCGTGTGCTCCAAGTCGCGTGTCGCATCTGTTAAACCTAAAATCACTCTCGCACGCTTAGAATTAAACGGAATACTTTTAATGTCACGACTTCTTAAAACCGTTCATGACACTTTATCTAAACGACATAAAATTGAAAATATTTATGCTTTTTCGGACTCTGAAGTAGCACTCAGTTGGTCTGTTGCTTCGCCACACCGATTCAACACTTATGTTGCCAACCGCATTTCTCAAATTCAGGAAAATATTTCCCCTGAAAATTTATATCATGTCGCTGGCATAGAAAATCCCGCAGATTGCGTATCTCGTGGACTCATGCCTTCGCAGCTCATTCAACATGAGCTTTGGTTTAAAGGCCCATCCTGGCTTTCCTTGCCTAGACAAGACTGGCCTATACAACAATTTTTATCCAACCAGTCTTCATTACCGGAAGAAAAACTGTTACGCACGTGACTCAAGTCACAGGTAATGATAACCCGCTCTTAAAATTAGCTTCAGAGTGTTCCACTTGGGAAAAGCTGCTGGAAGCTACAGTTTTTTCGCTTAGATTTATTAAAAAATTGCCGCAAAACGATACAATTACCGCTGAAGATTTAAATACAGCTGAATTGGATATAATTCGCGCGGTTCAATCTAAATATTTTTCCGAAGACATTAAGAATATTTCTAAAGGTCAAATGTGTTCGGCCAAGTTACGGAAATTGTTTCCATTTTTATGCAACGGACTTCTACGTGTCGGAGGTCGCTTATCGAACTCGACACTAGACTATTCTTCTAAACATCCGATTATACTTCCCGGGCAAGGACATGTTGTTAAATTATTAATTGAATTTTATCACCGCGACAATTGTCACGCCGGGCCGCAATTATTACTTTCGATATTAAGATCCAAATATTGGATTATTTCCGCTAGACGTGTGGTTCGACAGTACATACACAAATGTAATGATTGTTTCCGAGTTAATCCTAAGCCTACGTTTCCGCCTATGGCCGATTTGCCTAAATGTAGGTTAGAGCAATGCAAAGCATTTTTACATACGGGCGCCGAATACGCAGGTCCGCTTTATGTTACTCCTTACCGCAAACGGGGCATACGAAGTGTAAAAGCTTATATTTGTATTTTTATTTGTCTCGTGACAAAAGCAGTGCATATCGAATTAGTTTCCAACTAACTTCCGCTTCCTTTATCGACGCATTTAAACGATTCATATCGCGAAGAGGTCCTTATATAGCGATAACGGGACTAATTAAGTCGCTTCTAAAAAATATTTTAATGAACTTTACGAGTTTTTACAAACCGCTGATTACTATCAAAGTTTTAGTCATGAACTCGCGAAGAACTGCATCACGTGGCGAATGAACCCTCCTACAGCAAGTCACTTCGGAGGGATATGGGAAGCGAACGTTAAGAGCACCAAGTCGCTTTTATTTCGTACAATCGGTAATCAAATTCTCACCTTTGAGGAGATGTCGACCATTCTTATTCAAATTGAGGCAGTGCTAAATAGCCTTCCTCTTTATGTTTTGAGCTCTGATCCATCAGAGCCATTAGCACTTACTCCCGCGCATTTTTTATCTACCACTCCACTAGAATGCTTACCTGCAGCCGACTTCCGAAGAACGAACAGATCTGTCGTCTCGTTTCTCTTTAATGGATTCGATAGTTCAATCGTATTGGAGGCGATTTAAGTCGGAATATTTACATAACTTGCAACAACGCGAAAAATGGAATACTCCGTCTAATCCTATTACAGTCGGTACTGTAGTGTTGTTAAATGTAGATAACGCTCCACCCTTACAGTGGCCTTTGGGAGTGGTTACCAATGTATACCCTGGTAAAGATGGTGTTGTTCGCGTAGCGGAAGTAAAAACTAAAACCGGTACTTATAAACGACCAGTAGTGCGGTTATGCCCTCTTCCGACTCAATAACCATATATTCATATATCTCTATTATATATATTTTTACGTCCATAAGTATAAATTAGCTTATTTTATGTTAGTTAAGTTAAAGTTAGAAGTTTCATTATATTTCTCCGCTCTAGTTAATCCTTGAAGTTGCTAAATATAGCGATTTTCTTAGTTTTCTAACCATTTTTGAAGGGTTTCTTCAAGGCTGGGGGGATGTTGGATTTCGTATTAGCTTATTATTTTCAATTTAGGATAGAAGTAAGAAATGACTTGCAAAATGCGTCACTATCCTGTCGTTTCCCATCCTTTTCCCTCATGCACACCCGGACTATCGCTGTCCTTGTCACCATCTACGGTGACGGTGTGAAGACTCTATTGTTCTTGTCGCGTTCTTCAATGAGAGCAGTGTTACTAATTACCTGCTCCCTTGTTAATTTTATTACAAATTTACGGTTGTGAACTGTCGCGAGTGCATTTACGAACTATTATCTAAAACACTACGTAAAGTGCGTGTTGTAGCTGTGAAAGGCGTCTGTGCGCCCTCTCGTGCGCTGCCCTGATCCAGCAAGGTCTCGAACCTTTGGCCGGCCGACGTGGAGGATTGAAGGTGAATCTACAGGTCAGCCTAGCGAGCATGGGCGTACCCAAGGCATTTGTGACAAGACATGATAAATTATGTCATGTCTTACAATTTGTCTTAAATGCTAGCACGGGTCAAACATAAGACGTATTTTAAAGGTGCAACATGCCTTTCTTGTTGCTGCCCGGCGAGCACGGCCTACTGTGACATGGCTTGAGTCACACATTTCATCGCAGTTTGGGCGATAACACCATTTTGTCCTAAATAATAGCACCGGCGGCGTGAGAAAATTTCCTGACGTTTGTTTGGGACTCATCGGGTCTTAATTGCTAATACGGGCGCACCCATTTTGTCACAAATGTCACATTTTGACAGATGATTTAGAAAAATGTATCACTTTCGTTCGGAGGTGGTGATAAAATTTTATAGTTAAAAAAATATATTTGCCTTCTAATTACTGCACCAAATGGCAATAAATTCATTTTGTGTGTATGGTGATCAATGCTTATTAATTATTTGAAATGATACAGGATTATTAATTAATTTTATATTATTACTTTCTCATAATTGTATTTTTTTTTATTGTTGTTCTTATTTTTATTTTTTTTATAATTATTTTTTTTTATACCATATTTTACTTTCTACATTTTTAAATGTTTCTTAAATAAAATCCCAAAAAAAATATTAAAATATAAAAAATAGGGGCCCACCGGTATTGGTCCAAGCTATTATATTTTTTAGTAATTATTAAAATTTTCACAATAATTATATCTTTCTAACAAACGCTTAATATGTTATCAAACAAACAAAGAAAAATACAGTGTGCACAAGTCTATGCTCGTGGGTCAAATATTAATTTATTCCCAGCAAAATTAAAAAGTTGTTTAGCTGTATGAACTTCATACTTTTTTACGTATTATTTTATTTGGTCGTCTATTCAAATTATGTCGCACTATGAAGTCAATAACAAGAAAAGCATGTCGCGCCTGTAAACTATGTCACATAGTTGTCTCGTGCTAGCATTTAAGACAAATTGTAAGACATGACATATTTTATCATAACTTGTCATGACCGTAGTTCAAGTCGAAAACCAAGCAATGTAAAAAAAAAAAAAAAACTTATAATTCATGTTGGGATGCTGCTAACATGGGGGTAGCAAAGGTGAGTGGGGCAAAATTTTGGTTATTTTTTGCCTAGGACATACTGTTTTCGAGATATCATTTTGGAAATATAGAGCGTTTTATGCAAAATGGTTAAACCGAAACTGCAATAAAATTGGAAAATTTCCGAAAAAGAAAAAAATAAACGTCAAGAAGTTATGCCACAAGTCAAGAAAATATCTCACGCCGCCCGCCGTGCTAGCTTTTAAGACAAAATGAGTTTATCGCCCAAACTGTGATTTAAAGTTTGACTTAAGCGATGTCACAGTAGGCCATGCTCGCCGGGCAGTGGTGTTGCATTTTCCTGCCAAATTTCTTTGTCCATGTACAATTTCGTCGTTCTTATTCGTGTCGTATTTTGCAAGGTCAGACCCACGTATTTTTTCGACCCCGCTTCGTACAGTCCACTATTTAATTAAACCAGCCCCCCTGCGTCTGGGATAAACGCAAACAATTTAATATTTCCGCCCAAGTATTTGGTGTTAGGCGCCACCAGATAGGATGAGGAACATTACCAAGAATATCATTTATAGCCAGAGTACACCTCTTTTTCAATTCCTGTATGCCTGAATACTACTAGGATACCAAGATGGTTTTATTATGGAGTTCCAGTGCCTACCTTCCGGCTTCATAATCAGATCAGTTCGATGGAACCATTTTCATCAGTACCATTTATTTATATTTATTTGCTTCATTATAGTCGTATACCTATCCAAGATACCTTATACCCATGACATACTTATTAAGAAATTCTAGTGGCCATCTCTAGTCTTTTTCATCAGATCCACTTCAACAAATGATACTTTTCAAGTGAAAATGCTTGCCTTGTTATTGAAAATATCAAAATCGCTAAATGTCTTGCCTATAATCGATCGATAAGCGGGCCATGAAGCTTATCGGCGATGATACACTGGTTAAGTCAAAGCTCCAGAGCCTTGAACATCGTTTCGAGTTGCCAGCTTGTCGGTTTTTTATCGGTTACATTTTGGAGAGTATGCGATGGCATTGCATGATCTAATCCCACCCAGCTGGTTTCATCATAGGACTACCAGACGTACGGCGATGCACTATCGCTACATGGTCGACATCACACCCATACGCACTAAACTTTTTGAGAATACTTTTATTATGCGTACAGCTAAGGAGTAGAATTCCCTACCGGCGATCTGTGTGTCCTGTTAGCTACAATCTAGGGGTCTTTAAGTCAAGAGTGAATAGGTTACTTCTAGGCAAACGTGCTCCACCGTCGACCACGTCATCGCTTACCATCAGGTGAGATAGTATAAAGCGCAAGCGTACATTAAAAAAATAAAAATTGGGTGTTCCTTCGATTTCCATGGGATTCCATCATCAGATTCAGATTTAGTGACAATGGAACTACCTCGAGAGTATATATACCCTATCAAACAGAAGAAGAATTTTGCAAATCCGTCTATATAATATATGACGGAGTTATGCCCGAACAAATATAAAAAAAAAACAAAATAGAAACATCCAAATTGAGAACATCCTCCTTTTTGGGATGTCGGCTAAAAATAACAAAGATTCGTAATCATTCATCAAAACTGTGTCAAGATATAGAATATTAAATGTATAGATATTAGCGTACGCTGTCACACTATTGGTCAAATGCCTCCCCCAAATCCTTTCAGGTATTCTTTTCCTGAGCCACCTTGAATCAGCCTTTGCAGTAGGCATTTAGGTTGCCAAGCTGCTCTCTAACACGGGGATCACAGACGTTGGAAAAAAGGCAGCCGGACTAAAATGGGATTTGGCTGGTCACGTTTTTAGCCTCCTCAAAGTGGGTCCCCGACCTTTTGGGGGTTCCCATACTTGAAACTGAAACAAAAATTTTTTTTTTTCATCAAGCCCATCATCATATCAGCCGAACGGTTTTTTGGTTTGAACGAGATCTAGTACGAAGTTTTTTTTTTAATACGTCATAAATCGTAAACCGCAATTTACCGAGTACGGATCCCTTCGTGCGCGAGTCTGACTCGCACTTGGCCGGTTTTTTTTTATTCAGAATCAATATAGTAGCAACCATAGTGAATCTGTCAAGTTTAGCTGTCAATTTTCGAAACGGCTGAAGTGGCCCTTCTGTATACTATCTATTTTCTGGTTATAACTACACAGCTGTGCAGTATCATGTTTTTCGTTGTGTATGTTAATTTCGTTGCGGGATCCAAGATAGGTGAGGGACTCGTCGAGCCTCATTGACTCAATGCTTTTCTGGTGGTCCCACTTTTAATTCTGGCTTATAGGAGTCACTGTTGGGAATTTATTTATTTATTTCAACTTACACACACTATCTTACAGGTTGAACCCAATACAATAGAGTGGTTAAAATCTTAAATCTAAAATCAGTTCTTAAATAAATGTACCTATAATAATTGTATAAACCTAAACTTCTAACACTATTAATATCTTCTAAACTAATATAAAATTAAACGTTACTCATCTAAATTTTAATTAACTAACAAAATTTAACAAAACTCTTGCGAATTCACTCAAATTGCACGAAAATATGTCTAGCCTCTCATGCAATTCGTTGAGCACACAGATTGTCCGGGTGAGAGGTGTTTTCGCTAATAGATTCGTTCTAGCAGCAGGCACGGCCAGCAGTGGCGGCCGACGCCGCCTCCACACGTACCGATCTGGCACGCACAGCTTCAGGTGACGCAGCACACCCGGGTTATGTACTACCCCACGCAGGAGCTTTAGTGCATACGCCGCGAGTGTAAATTCCCGGCGCACTCTGAGTTCGTTGTAACCCACCATTCCGAGTACAAACAGTGTAGGATACATTAGCGGGTAAAATGGGTAAACTCCATAAAGTTTGAAATACAAGTGTCTTGTAAATTTATTTTGTACTCGCTCCAGCATGACATTATATTTCGCTTCATGAGGAGCCCAAATCACCGCACTGTGCTCCAAGTGACTCCTTACCAAAGCGTCATACAGCACCCTGAGCGTGGTAATATTTGTGAATCCTTGTGACTACCTCAGCACGAAACCCAGGTTTCTGTATGCTTTCTTGCAAATCTTAACTATATGATCCCGGAAAGTGAGATCCGGGGTAAGCAGTACTCCTAGATCTCGCACCTGAGACACACGCTGCAGTGGCGCTTCCTCTACTTTGTATTCGTAGTCTAAGGCAGTCTTCGCGCGCGTAAATGACATGACTGAGCATTTCGCTGTGTTGAAATAGAGTTTATTTTTATGGCTCCACGCTACCACTCTATCTATGTCTTCCTGCAATCTCTCACAGTCCGACAAACTCTTGACCTCGAGCAGCAATTTGAGGTCATCGGCAAACAATAAACATAAACTATGTTTGACTACGTCTGGTAAGTCATTTATCATTAAAATAAATTCGAGAGGACCCAAATTGCTGCCCTGGCTCACGCCGGATCTGGTGTAGTATGGCTCGGATTCGAACCCGTTGTAGTCAACGTACTGCTGTCGGTCTTTCAAGTAGCTGGCGAAGAACCGTAAGAGGTGCGATGTACAGCCAATTTTTGCCAGTTTCATTAGCAGTACATCATTGTCGACAGTATCAAACGCTTTCCTAAAATCAAAATAAGCTGCGTCTACCTGCACACCAGCATCGACTGCGGGCACCACCCGTGCCATGAAGTTAAGCAGATTAGTGGCAGTGCTGCGCGCCGGACGGAACCCGTGCTGCGCGTCTGATAGCTGTGCGCACACTTGACCTTGCACGCAGCGCTGGACGGCAGACTCAAACACTTTTGCAGGTGTCGACAACACTGCCACCGGTCTGTAGCCACTGACTTCCGAACCTGACTTACCCTTAGGAACTGGAATCACTCGAGTGATTTTCCACCTCGGCGGAAACGTTGCTTGTTTTAAACAAGTATTAAAGATATGATGCAGGGGTTCAGCCAGCACCCTGCCACAGTCTCGGAACAGAAAAGCTGGTATGCCATCGGGGCCAGATGAGCGCTTTGGTTTGAGGTTTATGAGCGCTTCCCTTACGTCTTGAAGACTGAGGGTCTCAATGTGCACTCGCGCACTGTTCGCCTCCGCCTCCGCCGCCGCCGCCCGCGCTTCCAGCCGCGGCCGCTCCTTATTGTATACCGACTCAAAAAATGACGCAAATTGTCTAGCACACTCCTCATCCGAAAGATGTTGACCATCCTTTATGATAGTTTGTCTGTTTAACCTGCTTCTTTTGGACCTAATATACTGCCAGAATGATTTGGGATCTTTTGAGAATTGACTTTGAATTTTAAACTTGTGTTCTTTGTGCGCAATATCTATTGATTTTTTAATACGAGCTCTGCACTTTGAAAATTCTGAATAATCACTATCCAGCTTTGTTCTCTTGAAAGTTTTATGAAGTCTAGCTTTATTCTTAATATCTCTTATTATATCTGCAGTGTACCATTCGGGATAAACGTATCGAGAATTTTCAAGTTTAGTCTTTTTGCGGGGTACACATCTATCTAAAATATCACATAGTGTATCATAAAAAATATTCAACATATCCTCCAAATCATGCGTGTCATAAATCATACTCCAATCAGTGGAAGTCAGCAAAGAATATAATGTCTCGTAGTCAGCCCGATAAAAGTTCCACTGCGGCCTAACACTACGTGCTGCGGGACTACCGTCTTCGGCAAAAGGCATAGGCGGGGCGGATACCGTGGGTGCGGGGGGCGCGCGTGCACAGGGCACGCTGAGCGCGAGCGGCGGGTGGTGCGCGTCGACGAGCACGAGCGCGTCTTCGGCCGCCACCACCGATATCTCCCCGCCAAAACCTGTGCTCAGAACCAAATCCAACTGACGACCCAGATGGTTGGGTACTGTGTTGCTTTGAGTGAACTCGCAATAGGACATAAAACATTCATAATAATTTTTTACATTTACAGGACACGAATACAAATTAAAATCACCAATAACAATTATTTCTCTATATCTATCGCATAATTTTTCTATTAACCTAAATAATGTCAAGTAGTCATTCTCAGAACTCCCTGGAGGTATGTAAACCACACAACATAAAAACAAAAATCTATTTTTAAAATAAACCGTTGCACTAACCATTTCAAAAACGCAGGTGTCTATCGACGCGTCTGCGATTTGTACTTGTCGCAGCTCATATCGGTGTGTGGCCACTAGAAACGCTCCTCCCTGTTTCCGACCATCCGCTCGATCGCAACGTATTATTTGATATCCCGGTGGGATTATTTCAGAATCTTCTATGGAATTATTGCATCCAGATTCCGTTATTGCACATAAATCAAAATCAAATGACTCAATACTGGTTCGGAATTCATCCAGTTTAGTTCGTAGACCTCGTACATTTTGATAGAATATATCGACGTTGTGACTATAATATGTTTGGTTTCGTTCTGATTGAGTTCCGAAACCAAATCCACTCACTGAATTCCGCATTCATTGGCCAGTTTTCGGCCTGGTTCAACTTATCGAAACACTTTTCCGGTAAACCAATAACAAACGACGAATAATCTTTCTCGATTTTGTGTTTGATTTTATCAATTTTAATTCGATCATCTGAGCCACATACATTTTTCACGTGATCTGCTATGGCTTCAAGAGTGGTATCCAGATGTAGTCGCCAAACATGTAGATATTTTTTCCGATCAGTAACTTGAATTGCCTTCAACTCCGAATTTGTTCCCCTTCTAAATAAAGTAGTGGAATAGTGTTGTGGACTCTTCCGTTAAAAATACACATGTATGTCTGGTCTAAAATCACCATTACTATGTGAATTTTACCGTAAAACGCCAGTAATTGAAATCCAACCTTTCACAAGCCTGAATAGAGAGGTTTCTGGATTCTAAACTAGAAGCGCTATAGTCAAGACCCGATGACAGTAAATTATCGGTTACGATTCATTCGGGCGACGCCGAAATTTACGGGTTGTAAAGTAACCTGTTCGTCATTTTGAGTGAGTGGATACGGGAGGGGCGAGAACACTTAGAAATAACTACATAACATATCATCACGCCTGTAATATCCGACGGGTAAGGCAGAGCAGAAGTACACCTACGTCCCACCCACATTTTTCCAGTTAAGTTTAAATATCATGTAATCACACACTTCCACTCCACTCCACTTACTCCACTTCTCCTTCTTATCTGACTTCACATGTCCAATTCCTTTGTTCTGCCCATAGTAAAAATCTTCGCTCCGCCAATAATCGTCTTCTACAATGTCCCTCGCACCGCTCTGGGTTTATCCATTCCTCCTTCTTTGTCCAGGCGATTTCCCTTTGGAATGCGCTCCCTCAGAACATCAGGATGGCAACCAGTCGGTTGTCTTTCAAATTGAAGGCACGCGAGCACATTCGCAAGAAGTTTGCAGAATCAACACAGAGTTAATTTGTTGGATTCGGTCTCCCATTAACATTATTTTTAGGTATGTATGTATCTAAGTAAATATTTATATATATATTAAATTGTTTTAGTTATATTTCTTTTCTCTATTTGTTTTTTCATTAAGTTGCACCTGCCATATTTTATCTCTGCACCACCCTAAGGTCGACTGGTAGAAAATGCCCAAGGCATTAAGTCCGCCTTTGTACTTGTGCATAAAGTTTTATAAATAAATAAATAAATAGCCTATTGCTCTTCTTGAAAACTTCCGCCTATCCGGGAATCGAACCCATGACCTCCTGTTCAGCAGTAGCGCTTGCTACCACTGCACCAACTAGGCAGTAAACCATCCTACGAGTTCATTATGCTTTTAGTATTATTTATGACTCATATTCATAACACACAGTTAAAAAAAAAACAATGATTGAATAGGAAAACATCCTACCTGATTGGTCGTGAAAGTTTTTAAGTTAGTATAGGGAAACTCGTTCCAAAACATGATATCTGAAAACTGTTCTTCAAGAAACAAAATTTTCCTCGTTTGAAGAACAGAATCATGTGTAATAGCCATGTCCTTTTTTTGTATTGACAGCACTTATGTTACCTAAGCTAATCCATGTGCAAACTAAATTATTACTTAATACGTATATGCACTACTTCAATTTATGTTAGTTAAAAATAAGTTACAATACGAGAGTGGAAGGTGAACTTGTTCTCCAGAAATTCTAAAAAGTCCTTCAGGGATGGCAGTTCTCTTGGCTGTTTGAGTGAAGTTAAATATTCGTTCAATGTTTCGGAATCCATTTTTTGAGTGAGAAGATGTACTACCATTGGATCCCAGGTGTCAATGTTGACACCTAAATTCTTGGTACCGTTAAGAGACTCGGTTGTTACGTCATGAATACGTTTGATGTGATTCGATGTCGCTTGTTGCGTAACTGGGATATTCATCAAGGTGTTAATATGAGTAGTAAAGATAAGTTTCTTGTTATTATAACGGTGGTTTAATATATCCCAGCTAGCGATGTAATTGTCCGTGCTGATCGAAAGATGTTGTATTAGGCGTTCTGGTTCACCTTTAAGCTTGCTCTTCAGGAATTTTCTGTGCAGCAGCTAAAAATGGGTTACCGTGAATTGCTCCCGTGAACAAGTCCTTGAATGATACCCAACTCTGGTAATTTGCGTTGAATATAGGAATATCCAGCTGCGGCGTAGACTTTTCTCGATGGGATGCAGAGAAGAATCTACTTTTTATTTATTTCTTAATATTGAAGTATATCTGCTCATGCCGCGTGTATGAAGTCTCGTAATTTTAGTCTACCTCATCAAATTCGCTGTCTATTTTCCAGTGAAGACCATCAACCGCATTCCAACGGGTTTCTAGAGTTTTCAAAATGTATTCAAACTCCCATTTTTCTTCTATGGTTGACAGATCTATGTTAGTCACGAAGCGAGAAAAGGCTTTGAAGTTGCTAGCTTATTTACGCAACAACAGCTCTGCGAGAGTAGTTCTGCTCTCTGGGGTCGAGGCACCTGGCTGCCGACGTCCGAACAGGGTTGGCTTGATCAGACTTGCTCTCTGAATCGAATCTCTAACTTCTATGTAGAACGCCTTAATTAGTTTCTTCATAGTGGTTATCGATAAAATATTCTTGGGGTTTATCTTCGTACATGCACAATTTTTCATGATTTTTCTGAAACTCGTTCCAATAGCTGTTCAGAGTCACAGTTCTCTTCTTGTTGTATTCTGAAGTTTTGCGATCTTGACCATCTTTCTTGAAATTTGACCAAAGTTGTCGCATGCCATTGGTGGCAACTTGCTGCTTGTGAATTAGTTCTTCCATCGTGATACTTGAAAAATAGGAAATTCAAATAAATTGGTTGATATTCCCTGCTATTTGTGGAGTTCTTTCGCCGTCAACTTTCTTGAAACTTGCTGAAGATCGATCTGTTTTGGTTTGCTATATAGCTTTTTCTTACTTGATGTTTGCCTTGATGCTGTTGTTGATCTTGAACTGCTAGCCCGGTGCTCTGATATTCTTCCGTGCGACCTTATGCACTTTCTCAATTTGCGGTAGGAATTCTCGCTTGTGGGAGGCCAACGGAACCGATTCGCAGCCACAAGAGAGGACACAAATCACCAACACATAGCTCGAAAGACCAAAATGTACAAGCACTTGGTTGCTTACACATGTGCTAAGTTAGGATGGAAGAAAGCTATTCTTGTTGAGTTCTTGATAAAAAAATTATTGATTTGTACTTGTTTACAATAGAACCGTATGCTAGCGTGTTAAATAAATGTGCGATGTAATCATACAGTTCTTTTTAGCCTACGCACTAAGTCTGTATTGTGCAGCAGCTGGAAAGCCACAACATTCACGTGTCGATGATGTCTGTGTTCGTGGGCTTCAGCAATTTTTTGGATGATGGTCGTGACGAATTCTGTTTTAGTGGCACGATGAAGATCGTCATTTTTTATATAACAGGGTGCATTTACAGCATCCCTGAGCACTTTTTTTTCCAATTATTTGATTAATTTTACTTTGCTTTGTTTAGTACAGCCCCAAAGTGTGATACCATACGTCCAAATTGGAATCAGTATATGCCTATATATGGTTATTTTATTATGTATTGATAGACAAGACTTCCTTCCCTTCCTTTTCCCGAACCAGTTGGCGTCGAGGATAAGAGCGGTGCTTGTACTACACAGCTTAAGTGGATGCGAATTCAAATCCTAGTTCGTCGCAGGACTTTTGGCAAGTTTCTTTATAATATATTTATAATTATAATGGATTCATTTGATAACATTACATTTCGGTCGAAACACCGCACCCAGTCACTGACAGATATGTCAAAAATAGCTGACATTAATATTATGGATCATAGTATAAGTTCCATCAACCTGACGATAGATAGCAGCTCCAACAGCCTTCCAAATATATCCATCGGCGAAAGTGACTCACAGATACAGGAGCTTAGAAGTGAGATAGACCAAATTAAGCTTGAACTAACTTCAGCACATGATGAAATTAGTAGATTATCCCTAGAAAACATGGAACTAAAAAATGCAGGTACTAAACTAAACACAAAACATGAGTTAGTCAAAAAAGTAACTCAAAAATTAACAAGTGAGACACCTAACAAAAGGAAATCCCTGGTATCGAAACATAACAATCAATGTACACTTAATCACAAAAAAAACAATCTACAGTTCACACAACATGCTCAAAAACACAGGAGAATTCAAATTTAACCATTCAAATTAATCCAAATTTAAATGAAAGGAAGAATGTAGGAAGTGTAAATAAAACCAAGAATGAGATACACTCTCCGCAACATCATAAGCGAAACAAAATGTGCATTTTGAGTACCAACAAACACAACAAGGTCCTCTCCATAGCGGAAGAAACTGTTGGAAAGAAATTTAACTTTTGTCACTATTTAGCTACAGATGGAGCTATAGGCGTACTACTGAAAGGGATTGACTCAAAACTAGTTGATTTTACGGTGAATGATTACTGTGTTGTTTTAATTGGTGAACAAGACTTTAAAATAAGTAAAAATTACTCTGAACTTACAGTAAACTTACGAAACATAACTCGGGCAGTAACGTAACGGCAAATCTGATAAAACGGAAAGACTCAATCTTTGTTGTGCCCAGTATACCTGCAGACATATTAAATATTGTAAAATGTCTCAAATCCACAAACAGTACAGGTTATGACGGTATTTCTACTAAAGTGGTAAAGTATGTTTCTGAAACAATCTGTACACATTTAAGCCATCTTACGAATCTGTGTATATATTCAGGTATTTATCCGGATACCCTAAAGGTTTCTGTAATAAAACCCTTATTTAAAAAAACCGGCTAAGTGCGCGACGGACTCGCGCACGAAGGGTTCCGTACCATTACCGCAAAAAAACCGGCCAAGTGCGAGTCGGACTCGCGCACGAAGGGTTCCGTACTTGGTAAATTGCGGTTTACGATTTATGACGTATAAAAAAAAACTACTTACTAGATCTCGTTCAAACCAATTTTCGGTGGTAGTTTACATGGTAATGTACATCATATATTTTTTTTTGTTTTATCAATCTCTTATTTTAGAAGTTACAGGGGGGGGACACACATTTTACCACTTTGGAAGTGTCTCTCGCGCAAACTATTCAGTTTAGAAAAAAATGATATTAGAAACCTCAATATCATTTTTGAAGACCTATCCATAGATACCCCACACGTGTGGGTTAAATGGAAAAAAAAAAATTTGTTTCAGTTTCAAGTATGGGGACCCCCAAAAATTATTGTTTTTTTTCTATTTTTGAGTGAAAATCTTAATGCGGTTCACAGAATACATCTACTTACTAAGTTTCAACAGCATAGTTCTTATAGTTTCAGAAAAAAGTGGCTGTGACATACGGACGGACAGACAGACAGACAGACATGACGAATCTATAAGGGTTCCGTTTTTTGCCATTTGGCTACGGAACCCTAAAAACAGTAGAGAACACATGGCCAACTACAGACCAATGGCCTTAATCCCTATATTGTCTAAAATTATTGATAAATTTAATTATAATCAATTGTATACATATTTTGAAAAGAAAAATATATTAAGTAACGAGCAAAAAGGGTTTAGGCAAAATAAGTCCACAACTATGGCAATTTATGAATTTTTACATACCGTCATGAATAATATGGACAAGAGAATTCCCGTATGTGCCATTTACTGCGATATGACGCAGGCATTTGACTATGTTGATCATATCGTCTTGTTACAGAAACTGGAAGCCTATGGCATAAGGGGAAACATATTAAACCTTATTAAGTCGTACCTGACAAACAGAAAACAGTATACAGAAATAGCTACCATCAATATTAAGACTAAGATAGAAGAAATTTACAGATCTAACGAACTGACACCTACATACGGTGTACCCCAAGGCAGTGTACTGGCAGTTTTGTTTTTTATCATCTACATTAATGACTTACCTAGTGCAATTGAACACCCCATGACGCTCTTTGCCGACGACAGTACAATGACGATAACATGCGACAATAAAGACCTATATGAAAGTGACATAAATAAATCTTTGACATTAATAATATCATGGTTAGACAAGAACAACCTTAAAATAAACTTGGATAAGACAAGCATTATGCATTTTAGACAACAGGCCCAGGCGAAAGATGACATTAGAGCTATGTACAATGACACATTAATTAATAAAGTTGACAACACAAAATTTCTTGGCATTATGATAGACGAAAAGCTAGACTGGAAGGTTCACATAGAATACCTTAGTAAAAGGCTGAGTTCTTCTGCATATGCCTTATATAAACTACCCTCAGAACTTAACCCAGATGCATTGGTAACTGCATACCATGTGTTAGTTGCATCATTACTACGCTATCGTACTATATTTTGGGGAAACTCCACCGACAAAGAAACAGCGTTTAAAGTCCAAAAAAGGTGCATCCGAGCTATGTTCAATCTAAATGTAACTGACAGCTGTAGGCCAAATTTTAAAAAACATAACTTATTGACCCTTCCATCGCTTTACATTTTTGAAATTATAACATTTGTCAAACTAAATCCCGGACTATTTCCACGTCTATCTGATACCTTCCCCAGGAATAGACGCGACAATAGCCAACTTTGCTTGCAAACATCAAAGACTGCTTTAATGGGAAAAAGTGTTTTTTGTATGGCTCCCAAAATCTACAATAAAATACCACAGTCCTATAAAGATTTGCCAGAAAATTTATTTAAAAAAAAGATGCGAAATTTTCTATCAGACAAGTGCTATTATCATATAGGTGACTTCTTGAGCGATAATATTATTTGACGCTATTTTCTTTCATTAATCCCGATCTATTTTTAAGATTTAATTAAGATGACATTCAGCATGATATTCTGTTTTTTATTTTTTATATATAAATCTGACATTTCTTATTTAATATTTTTATCCATCAAATTGTTTTTTTTTTTTTTGACATTTTATTATTTATTACATCTGACATATTTTAATATATTTTTCTGACATTTTATGATTTAATTTTTACATTATTTTTTACGTTGTTGGCATTCTTTTAAATTATGAAATTGTTTTTTTTTTATAGCCATGTTTTGTTTTTTGTTTGACATTGGTTTATTTTATTAATTTGGTATGATATTTATCATTTAAGTTTCATATCTGACATTTTTTTTTTTGCTTACCTGACATTTTATGATTCCTGAATTTATTTTTGTACGTTTTGACATTATTTTAATATATGAATCTGGTTTTTTTATGATCCATTGTGTCTTATAAGTTATTATTTTTTTTTTTTTGTAAATTAGTTTTTTTTTTACCGTTTCGTGCTATAAATATTGTAGAATATATTTGTACGCCTCACTAGGCAAAACATGACAGTGCAAAAAAATAAAAATAGAACATCCTGCATGCCTACTGTATGTGAACTCATGTTTGAACAAATAAATTATCTTTATCTTCCGAGAGTTATTATCATAAGGCACTTCCATGCCATTTATGTAGATTGGGTGATAATCCAAGTGTTTATTTGTGAAGTCAATTTAAATTGATTTTGACTCATTAAGTTTGATCTTCCATTGTTGTGTCCAGTCATAAACTTTGTTCACAGCTAGTTGAACTTTTTCTACTGCTTCTCTGTGGCTTGATCCGGTAGACATAATTACAGTATCATCTGCAAAGGTCGCAATGGTGTTGTTTTCCAGTTCTGGGATGTCACATGTGTATAACAAGTACAAAATTGGGCCTAGCACACTTCCTTGAGGTACCCCAGCTTTTATAGCTTTTAGCTAGGAATATGCGTCTTCTTGCCGTATTCTAAACATTTTATTAGTTATATACAACTCTAGAATATCTGCAAAATCTGAAAGCATGCGTCTGAGCTTGAATATTAGACCCTTACGCCAAACTTTGTCAACGCTTGCGCGACTTTAAAAACAAATTGGCGTAGAATTCCTTATTTTCAAGTGTTTTTACAATGATATTGGTTATTCTATGTAGGGTTATTCTATCTAGAGAAAACACTCAACAATAGACCAGGTTCACAATTCCATCATGACGGTTCCTTAAGACGAACTGCTGAAGACTGTATGAATATGTTTGTGTTGTATAGATTTTCCTATAATAACTTTCCAATAATTCGAAAAAAAAAGTGCTCAGGGATGCTGTAAGCATTTTCAGCATCCACTCAATCTTTCATGGGGTGAAATGAAAAGACAAAACCTGAAATCACCAAAAATAACTGTTCGACTGTTCGTTTTTGGAACTTTTCAAGAAAGCATTTCAAAGATTCATTTCAAGAAAAGAAAAACTATAAAAAAGTCCATGTTGTTTACCTTTACAAAAACCGCACCCAAGTCTAGGTTTAATTTTTTGTTAAGCTGTTATTACCAGAAATAAATGTTGCTTGATGCAAAATTATCTCAAATAACTTTTATTTTAAACAGACAAAACAATTCAAACACCCTATATGTTACGAAATTTATGTCAGTACAAACAGCTTAAGTATGAATTACACAATATTTTGTCTGTCCATCTTTTATAAAACTTGAGTCGCATCAATTTAATGATATTTAAACTCGACCTAAATTTGCTGATGTTTTAAGAAAAAAATGTGCTCAGATCGCCATGAATGCGAAAGCCAAAAAGAACTGGCGAATCCGAATATGTATTATATAACTCAATATCGGCCAGGATGTCGCTTAATACAAATAGCCCGTGAACCCTCGTGTTGATGTTCCAATGAAGTTAAGAAACAGACAATACTTTAAAAACAACTACATCAACAATTATAATTAATACAGAATACATAACATCATTATTTTTAGTAGCTACAGCCATTTTATTGGAGAATCTATGCCATTTCACTGTCAATGATAATAAGCTCCACACCGCCACGCAAGTTTCTGTTGTGCATACCAACTGGAAATAAAGAACATTTATACATCGTATTTACTTAAAAGTTTACTAAGGTTGACACCTCTAAAGCGTACTTCATAAGAATATGGATCTTATTTGTATTCTGTCAAATTTCAAATTCATTAAAGCTGAGCTTAAGTAAAGTTAAATAGCCAGACGCAATGACATTGTTAATGAAGATAAGTTTTCTCGCGTTAGTAATAATAGTCTGGTTAGGCTACCAACCATTCAACTACTTAATTTTGACGAAACGTACGACAAGTGGTTAGAGTTCCATGATACGTTTTCAAGCTTAATACATTTGAATGACCAAAAAATTGTGGTTGACACTTAAACAAACGCTTAGTTGAATTTTCAATCTTTAGGCGCCAATAGGAGCGTTGAAAATCCAACTAACCACTTTTATTTAGGTCTGACCAAGTTTAAGTGAAAATTACGAATCGCCACTTTTATATGATACTTACGTAATGTGCAGCGTCCCTGTTTCCGAACTCAACGTGTATCCTCTTAGGCCGTAACGCAGGGTGAGACAATGTAGTACTAAGGTTACATAGATGCGTGTCCCACAAAGCCAGCTTACAGCCAAACTACGCGGCGATGAGGGAACCGTCTTGTGATATCGCTACACCCCCCATATCGTACTCACTCTCCCTTCTCGTAGGCACTTTGATTGACCCATTTTCAACTAAAGAATGCTTCTCCTGGTCATAAGCAATGCTAACGTGCTTAATAAATGTGCGATGTAATCGTACATATTCCCGGACGAGATAGGAAAGATTAAGTGTATTTAGATTTACAAAAATTGCTTAAAGTTTGAAACATGATAATGAAATTTTAGTGCTATAAATTCTATAAACTTAATTAAGGGCAAGTTCCAATAAATATGGACGCGAGGTTGGCGAGGAACGTGGACGCGCACGCAGTCTAGGTGTCCACTTGTTTCCCTTGTATCGCTGTTGTTGCGTAAACAAGCCAGCAACTTCAAAGCCTTTTCTCGCTTCGTGACTAACATAGATCTGTCAACCATAGAAGAAAAATGGGAGTTTGAAGACATTTTGAAAACTCTAGAAACCCGTTGGAATGCGGTTGATGGTCTTCACTGGAAAATAGACAGCGAATTTGATGAGGTAGACTAAAATTACGAGACTTCATACACGCGGCATGAGCAGATATACTTCAATATTAAGAAACAAATAAAAATTAGATTATTCTCTGCATCCCATCAAGAAAAGTCTACGCCGCAGCTGGATATTCCTATATTCAACGCAAATTACCAGAGTTGGGTATCATTCAAGGACTTGTTCACGGGAGCAATTCACGGTTACCCATTTTTGTGAACCAGAACGCCTAATACAACATCTTACGATCAGCGCGGACAATTACATCGCTAGCTGGGATATATTAAACCACCGTTATAATAACAAGAAACTTATCTTTACTACTCATATTTACACCTTGATGAATATCCCAGTTACGCAACAAGCGACATCGAATAACATCAAACGTATTCATGACGTAACAACCGAGTGTCTTAACGGTACCAAGAATTAGGTGTCAACATTGACACCTGGGATCCAATGGTAGTACATCTGCTCACTCAAAAAATGGATTCCGAAACATTGAACGAATATTTAACTTCACTCAAACAGCCAAGAGAACTGCCATCCCTGAAGGACTTTTTAGAATATCTGGAGAACAAGTTCACTACCATGGAGTCAGCACGTCGTAAACAAGATGCGTTACAAAAATCTACAAGTCCTCCTTCAAATTCAGGGAACTATAGATCAAATCAGGGAAATCAATACTACGTCAGCAATAAGGCCACGTCAACGAAGACCCCTTCTGTCTCCTGCCCAATTCGTAAAGATCATCATGGCATATATTATTGCAATCAATTCAAAGAAATGGCACCAGGCCTAAAGAGAAAAATTATAAGACGACTGAACTTCAGTACAAATTGCCTGTACAATCACAATGAAAAAAAATGCACGTCCAGAAAATGTTGCCGGCAATGCAACGAAAAACATAATACGGTCTTAATTGACACCTATTTAAATTAAAATTCGACGTCATCGAACGTTTCTGGCCACGTGCCCCCCGAGCAAGAATCAAGCCCCGGAGCTCATGTTGCACAGTAAAAACATGCTTTGATAGTTATTTTAGCAAAAGCAATTATCAAGGTGACAGGAGCTGATGGAATAAAAAGAACGACGCGAGCCCTCATTGACAAAGGATCCCAAGTTTCCTTGATCACCGAAAACGCAGCGCAAGAGCTGAGGTTGCCACGACAGAACTGCGAGGGAGTTATTACTGGTGTTGGTATAAATGAAAAGACCTGCAAAGGAATGTTGAGTATCAACAGGACATCATTGAACGACAACTACAAGTTCAGTACTAATGTTCTTATAATGAACAACACAACGAGAAACCTGCCGAATTCAACATTTTCCAAACCATCATGGGTATTTTTGGAAGAAATTGATTTAGCCGACCCTCAGTTCTACGTCAGCAACCCAGTTGACATATTATTGGGTACGGATATACACACATCAACACGGTCTAGGGATATTTCATACTCAATTAAATAACTCGAAAAGTACTGGCCGCATTGGAATCTTTTATACACCGATTTGTTTGTAATTTATCTCAGACTAATTCCAAATTCAAAATTTTGAAAATTCTTTTGTTTCGGTCGCATAAAAATGTCTTGATGAATTTAGAAAACAATACGAATTACGTTTAGTTACAGTTTTTTTTCATTTTTGTTTGATTTCTTTAAAGCTCCAGTATTTCCTTCAAGTTAAGTTGATACGACGCTCTATTTTATCTTTTTGTCGCGATTTCTTGAATGAGAGTTGTTTCCCGAGGTACACATAACTATCCACATATTCTATCGGTGTTCCAGTTACTATTATAGCCTTTTGTGTACTATTTGTAGAGACTTTTGTTTTGGATGTATTTAAAAAACCTATTTTTTTTGCTGGCGTTGTTTAGTTCGCAAATCATTACTTCCAATTGTTTTGATGTTTATATAGATTTTTGGCCCAATTTTATCTAACTTTACCCTGCTTGTGCTGTACTTGTATGTATATTTTTCTGATGATGTTAATGTAAGTATTTGAAACGCCTTGGTTTGAGAGTGCTTGCCATACCAGGCCCCTCAGAAAGTATTGCGAAAAAAAGTTTTTATATATGGGAGACTGGCCAGTTATAATGTTTTTCGAAAATATGATTATTTATAAGTAAAAATAAGTAAGTTCCAATTTCAAAATTTCCCTCCACATTTTTTGCGAGTTAATTCAAAGTATTGTGTCTCACTGAAATATGGATCTGCGCCGGGAACATTTTAGAGCTATGATTTTATACGATTTCAAGTGTCGCCTGAAACCGGATGAATCGTACGATAGACTTCAAATGGCATTCATGGATGAAGGCCCTTCCAAGGCAACCGTGTATCGTTGGTATAACGAATTCAAGCGCGGTCGACCAACTTTGGGGGATGACGAAAGAAGCGGTCGCCCTTTGACGGCTGTTACCGAAGAAAACGTGCTAGCAGTGAAAAATTTAATCCAAGACAATAGGCGAATTACATATCAGGAGATTCAACACATATTGAAGATTGGATCGGGAAGCGTTCACGAGATTCTACACAGCCATCTTCGCGTGAGGAGGATAGTATCACGCTGGGTGCCGCACAACCTCACCGATGCTCAGAAGCAGGCCCGGGTGGAATGGTGCCGTGATATGCTTAACAAATTTGAAGCAGGCTCGTCTCGGCGTGTTTACGACATCGTTACAGGTGATGAGTCCTGGATTTATCAATACGACCCAGAAACCAAGCGCCAGTCGACTGTTTGGGTGTTTCAAAATGAGCCAACGCCTACCAAAGTGAAGCGATCTAGAAGCGGGGGTAAGATTTTGATCGCTAGCTTTTTACCCGACTGCCGAAGGAGGGTAATGTGTTTATCAGTCTATGTATGTATGTATGTATGTATGTATGTATGTATGTATGTATGTATGTATGTATGTATGTATGTATGTATGTTTGTTCCTATGTGGCGTTCCAGAGACCAAACGCGTTGGCCGATTTTGATGATTCGTACGTCAATCGATGCGTCTTAACTCTGCGAGTGTCATAGGCTACATTAAAATTGGATAATAGAGAAATGGCGGATTTTAGGTGCCATATTGTGGGGGCCCAAAATTTTTTTTTCTTCCAAACCCATCGTGTGGGGTATCAAAATAAAGGGTTTTAAGAGGTGATTTCAAAAATATATAACACATATATGTTTAAATGTATCTAATTCGAGAAAACTAACTAAAAAGTTATAAATAAAAAAACTTAATTAAAAAAATCAAAAAACCCGACTGCTTCAAAAGCGAACTAAAAAGTCGTAAACAAGGAAAAAATCATGCTGTGCAGGCGGAGGATACACCAGATTTTGGTCAGCCAGCCGGCGAATATGTATCCTCCGACTGCACAGCATGATTTTTTCCTTGTTTACGACTTTTTAGTTCGCTTTTGAAGCAGTCGGGTTTTTTGATTTTTTTAATTAAGTTTTTTTTTTAATTTGACTGGCCACTTGGTATCAATTCCCTTACGGGATCAAAGAAGCATTAATGCCGAATGGTATACTACCAAATGTTTGCCAGAAGTTTTCTCTGTTATAAGCAACAAGCGACCAAACACAGGGCTCCGCGGGCTACTGCTCCACCACGACAATGCACCTGCGCACACCGCACTCAAAACGAGGGACTTCCTGGACAGCACGCCAGTTCAACTCCTGGGTCACCCTCCTTACAGCCCTGATCTAGCACCGTGTGACTTCTTTTTATTCCCAAAAATAAAAAATCAGCTCAAAGGGATACAATTTTCGTCGCCGGAAGATGCGCTGGCTGCGTTCGAGCAGGCTGTAAACGAGGTGTCTGCGGCGGACTGGAAAAAGTGTTTTGAAAACTGGTTTAGGCGCATGAATCTTTGTATAGAGGCTGGTGGAAAGTACTTTGAAAAGATTTAATAAAAATATATGTACGTATAGAACAATTTTTTTTAGTTTCGCAAAACTTTCTGAGTGTCCCACGTATGCTCACGTGTGCGATTGAATGGAAAGCTTTCGCGTAGTCTATATACGCGATGTATATAGTTTGGTTGAACTCTTGATGTTTTTCCACTATTTGGTCTAATGTGTGGATGTGGTCCATGTTAGAGTAACCCGGGAGAAAGGAGAAAGCTGGCCTGTTCCACTGGTTGGTGCTTCTCTATGCTTATCGCTATTCTTTTTTATAGACACATGTCAAATAATTTATATAATATCGGTAGCAGGCTGAAAGGGCGATCTAGTATTTTATTAAACAAGGTTGTGACAGGTCCTATTAGAATATATTTTCCTATTTTCAGGATTTCATTAGGGATGTTATCGGGTCCTGGGCTTTATTCTGTCTTCAATTTATCTATATTTTTGAGGATTTCTCTACCATCAAAAGGTGTAACATGTGGTTCTGCTAGCTTTTCTGTTTTTTCGTACGTTTTTTTTTTCGAACTGTGCCTCTAAGTAGTCTGTGAATCCGTGGGTTTTTTTTTTTTTTTTAATCTCCCTGTTTAGAATAATTTAGGGCAATTGCTCATAATGTAATCAATTTTATTTTTATATTGCTTATCTGGTGTGGTCCAATTCCATAGGTTTTAAGGTTTTTCTTAAATGTTGTATTTATTATGGTGAATTTGTTAGCTAATGCGTATCTGAGTAGTTTATCTCCTCTAGTGTTTCTTATTTCGTAGCAGTATGGCCCCATAATTGTATTTTCTAATGGTTTTCTTTGACCTATTTTTGAATTAAAACCTCCCATTAGTATAATTTTTCCTTTTGCAAGTTTTTTGAGCCGCTTCGATTTGGTCGTAGAAATCATATATTTCCTCTTCAGGTGCTTTTGAGGTTGGCGCGTAAACCTGTATTATTGATATTTTTATTGTGTCGAACTTCATGTTTAGGAGACACACTCTCTCTGATAAACCCACGTAGTTTTCTATATTATTTTTGTATTCCTTTTTTATTAAAAATCCTACACCATGATGTCCTTGGGTCTCTCCTGTATAACAAAAAATATGATTTTTTATTTGATAATGAATGTTTCAATAGTATCATTAATTACGGTGATAACAATGATTTAAAATTATATGTGCAGATGTTGTGTTGCTGGTTAGTTAGAGGGTTGCAGTCGTATTCTCCCGCGGTGACTGGCCATGTTGAAAAGGGGCCTGTTTTGATTGCTATTGTGTATTTCTTAGATTTTGAGGGTTTACAGTGGTTTGTTTTTTTTTGTAATGAGTTTTTATCTATATTGTTGTTTCTGTTTATTTTTGCTGGTTGCTTTTCCTTTTTGTTTTTTAATTTCGGTGTTATCGTTTCTGGTGACTCTGATAGAGCTCTTTTCTTGCTATCTAAAGTTTGGTTTTCAGCTTGTTGGTTTCTATTCTTGAGGACAACAATTTTATAATATTTTATTATCGCCAGTCGCCTCTGTTCTCTTTCTTGGTTGACTACTTTTTGGAGTTTCTTACGGTTGCTGAGCATTTCAGGGGGGAAATCTTCTTTGATGTAGTAGGGTATTGATTGTTCGAACTTTTTCTTGTTCTTTAGTATTTTTATTTTAAGCCCCATTGTTGTAAATGTTATAAACAATAGGCTTTTACTTTTTCACCCTTTTTGCCATTCCTTCTCACGTACTCAATACTGTTGTTGTCGCATTTAATGTTATGTATGCTATTCAATATGTCTCAGACTTCTTTCTCTAGATCCCAATAACTTCTTTTGTTTTTAGCGACTCCGAATAAAAGTAATATTTTTTTGCCATAATGTTCTTTCTAGATTATTTATTTTTACTGTCTGCGCTTCCAGCTTTTGCTCTATAATCTCATTTCTGCTTGCCAAGTTTTTAAATTTCTCGGTAATATTGTTGTTTATTGCGTTTTTAATATCCTCCTTCATATCCCACATATCGGTTTTCTGTTGCCTTATTTCTTCTCTTTCTTGCATTGTTTTTAACATGTTTTTATCTCGTCCATATTTACTTAATTGATCTTCAGTATGTATAAGCAGAGAATTGTGGTAAGCTCCCTCTTGCGGTGAGTAGATAAACTCGTTCGATTTTGAGCTAGTTGCGCGGTTTTGCCATTCGCCCTTCGATCAAGAATACACCTAGATTGAGGATCCCATACAAAACTTATCTTTAAAACTGACGCCAATTGTGTTTAGGTAATTCACAAAACGATGTATAAAAAGCAATAAAAACCGGCCAAGTGCGAGTCGGACTCGCGCACGAAGGGTTCCGTACTTGATAAATTGCGGTTTACGATTTATGACGTATTAAAAAAAAATATACTGACTAGATCTCGTTCAAACCAATTTTCGCTGGT
Source organism: Orthosia gothica (assembly GCA_949775005.1). Taxonomy (NCBI): domain Eukaryota; kingdom Metazoa; phylum Arthropoda; class Insecta; order Lepidoptera; family Noctuidae; genus Orthosia; species Orthosia gothica. Next base: position 44,385,370 of record OX459036.1, read on the forward strand.
AGTTTACATAGTAATGTACATTATGGTTTTTTTTTAGTTTTATCATTCTCTTATTTTAGAAGTTACAGGGGGGGACACACACATTTTACCACTTTGGCAGAGTCTCTCGCGCAAACTATTCAGTTTAGAAAAAAATGATATTAGAAACCTCAATATCATTTTTGAAGACCTATCCATAGATACCCCACACGTATGGGTCTGATGAAAAAAAATATTTTTAGTTTTAGTTTCAAGTATGCGAACCCCCAAAATTTACTGTTTTATTTTTATTTTTGTGTGAAAATCTTAATGCGGTTCACAGAATACATCTACTTACCAAGTTTCAACAGCATAGTTCTTATAGTTTCGGAATAAAGTGGCTGTGACATACGGACGGACAGACAGACAGACAGACAGACAGACAGACAGACATGACGTATCTATAAGGGTTCCTTTTTTGCCATTTGGCTACGGAACCCTAAAAATTTTATGAGCTCAATAAAATTTTTGTCTTACACGCAAGTGTTAGTCTAAATCACAATGTGCCAAAAAAAAAACAATTCGAAATTCGATTTTTTTAAATTTATGTCTGAGCTTGGACAAGGAATGAGTGGAGTCGAAACGTTAATTTTTTTTTTATATCATCGATCTATAAAAATACTCGATTAAGAATCAGGAACGAAAATAAGTCGCTCAAATGGCCACACACACTTATCTACCTATATTTCTATATTATAAAAATCAATTGCTGTTCGTTGGTCTCGCTAAAACTCAAAAACGGCTGGATCGATTTGAATAATTATTATTTTGTTTTGTTCGCTCGAATAGAGACAGACAGTTAAAAAATAGATTTGTGGGTAGGTAGGTAGGTAGGGTGGTTAGATAGGGTAGGGTTTGCATGAAAACTTGAAAATTAAAAGTCAGTTATATGTAAGTACAAAAATATTTATTAAAAAATGAAACTTAAAATTTCAGCAATAAGGTTAAAAACACTATGTAGGAAATTTCGGGGTTACTTTATTTCGTTTTCTATGGTGTCAAATATTTTTGACTGATTTAAAAAAGTAGTCGGACCAAAATAACACAATAGTATTTTTTTAAATAATTAAAAAAAAAATAGCTTTACAAACTACTCCATGCATTCTCTGTTCCAGAACAGTCAATGTTTGTTACAATAGTTGGCGCGTTCGCTTTGTCGACGCAAACGTTGGACAAACAATCATAATATTTGGTAATTGATTCATATTTTCTATTTAATTCGGTTTTTACTATAAGAAAAACACTTAATGATATAAACTTACCGAAAAAAAGATATTCCTTCCGAAATCAAGGTGGTACGGTGGTTATTTTCACAGTTTTTGAACGCACATTGCGGCATTTTTAACGTATTAATGTTGGCTATGATTGGACCATACTAATTTTGAAATAGGGCCGCAAACGTATTTGTGGCTCAATTTTTCGGTCCGTTTTTTAAGCGCTGACCGGGATTCTAGGTGTATTCTTGATCGAAGCATTCGCCAATAGATTTCGCTAGCAGTGCTTAAAGTAAGACAATTGATAACGATCCTTCCAGAAGTTAACCTAAAAATATTGTTGTGATGTGCATTTGTTTTTTCAGTACCGCACTCAATTAACAAAATGTCTTTGTAGTTTTTTTTTTTTCTTTTAAAAAACGTTGGCCCACACTAGGAATTTCTTCCTGTATCGTGGGTGCGTTTACAAAAACATATAAACTCACATATACAACACCCAGAGCCGGAACAATTATCTGTGGGTCATACAAATATTTGTTCCGTGCGGGAATCGAACCCGCGACACGCAGCGCAGCAGTCAAACGCTCAACCACTGCGCCAACCGTGCGTCCGTGTTGCTTTGATTCACTTTTCTTCTTATTCACAGTTCTTGACAACCGTCGCGAATGTTTATTTTTTTTTGTCCGTTACGATGTTGCACATTATTTTTCGTGTTTAACATTAGGTCTTTCACTTTTATGCGTAAAATTCACTTTGTTCTGGTGATTTATGGGCACTAATACACGTTTTCAAAAGTTATAGCTACTTTTCACTACGAGATGTACGGAGCTAATGTAAAAAAATAGCACTCGTCTAAGTAGATACCATCATCATCATTTCATCTGAAAGACGTCTATTGCTGAATATAGGTATGCCTCCCCCAGGCGTCGCCACATTGACCGATCCCGTGCGTCCAGTGGGTGGTGTTTCCAACATCATATATATATATTTTTAGGGGTATAACACTAGTTATACTACCTAGAAATATATAGAAACCAGCATTGCTATTTTCTAAGGATACAGCGACGAATCTACAGTTTGGTATTCGCTTAGCCGCGAATAGCGACACTAGCGCTCTAAGCTGTGACGGCCGTGAGTTAGAACTACTCAATGTCGAGCAAGTTGTCAGTAATTGACAGTTATTCATACATTTTGGTATTCCTTAAGAAACAAGTAAAATTTCAAAATTTAAAAAACCCCCGACACATTTATCTTGCCAAAGCACCCCGATTCAAACAGTAAAACGCCCATAACTTTTGAATGGCTGAACCGATTTTATTCAAACATAGCTAAGAACACTCTCGACAAAATTACCTATCAAACAAAAAAAACTAAATCGAAATCGGTTCACCCGTTTAGGCGCTATGATGCCACAGACAGACACACAGATAAAAAATAAAAAATAAAAATGTGTTTATTATCTTAAATTTATACAATTAAGTTGTCGGGGCTTCCCAGAAAGTAATCCGAAGATACTTGTGACGGGATAAACCTCGCTCTTTCTTGATTATTTAAAAATTGTTTCGTTGTGATAATTAGGTATAAGTTACACATTTTTATTAAACTAATAAAAACAAAAATGAAGATCGTGCTTATGGCAGTGTGTGAAATTAGAGTGTGTTTTGTATAAATGTGTGTTTTTACTTGTGTTTAAGTGTGAGTGAATGTATATTTTGTGTGTATGAGTGGGTGTGTGTGTGTGAGTGGGCGTGTGTTTGTGTGAATGAGTGTTGGAGTGTGTGTGTGTGTCGGAGTGTGTGTGTGTGTGTTAGAGTGTGTGTGTGTGTGTATTGTAAGGGGGTAGACAGGGTAAGCAACAGTTAAACATGGAAATAACTTTATATTTTATATATTTAGTAAGATATTACAATACACCCGCCTTTGGGCGGCTTCAATCCAATTCTGTCACCTTCAAACTTAACAAAAAACATCTACAGCTATTCTCTGTTCGAAATTCATACATCTTTCAAGTAATAAATATTGCCAGTGTTTTAATAGGCAAGTAGGTTGCCTTCTCAAGTGGTGAGTCCTCACATGAGCTACGCCCCTACGAATAGACGCACAGAATCATATGAGGTGCTTTTGTTCTTAGTCTTGTAAGGATATATGAATCCTACCTTATCCTAACCCGAACATTTACCTAACAGAGGAATCAAAGTACAATTGAGGTACGACCCTTAAAAGGGGAAAGCTTAATCATGACAAACGAGTTATCGGATATGTGCTTTTAACTTCAGCTGACGTGCACATAAGCACTAACAAATCAACGCAGTCATGTTTTAACCTCCTTGGCCAAAACCTCTGAAAAAGGAACAAGGCGTCCTCCCAACACTAATAAGAATGATGCGTCAACTCAAATCGACCCGGATGGGGTTTAAATTCAAAAAATCGGATATGATACAATATTTCGATCTCGTGCGTTTATCAGGCCAGAGAAGGAAAGGCTGGATCGCATCGAATTTAAATTCTATTCATAGAACTTACACCAGGGGGGTGACCACAAGCTCTTAGAGTAAGGTTATTTTGAGATCGAGTAAGGGACAGATGTATCTGACTTGTAGGTATACATCTGTCACTTACTCGATCTCAAAATAACCTTACTCTAAGAGCTTGTTTTTTTTTTTTTTTTTTTTTTATTCTGAACAAAAATACATTTGTGTCGAATACAGGATTAATACAATAATAATAATCAATAAAAGTTACAATTAATTACAAGTTATTAATACACGGAATAATAATAATAATCAATAAAATTTACAAATAATATGGATAAAAAGTCAAAAATAAAATAAGAATTCAACTCAATCAAAAAAAAATCAAGAAAAATAATAATAACATGTCAAGAATGAGACTTAAACGATAAACAAGTTACACTGTGGCATTATTTTTGTCCCTAAAAAACTCTTCTATACTATAGTAGCACTTCGTCAATAGGAATGAGTTTAATTTGAATTTAAATATTCTTGGATTATTAATCATTTTTAATTCTAATGGCAATTTATTGAAAATTTGTACAGACTGTACTTTAGAGCTATGTTTGACAACATTTAATTTTGGCTGCAGATAATTAGGCAAATCTTTCCTGCGCGTTTCCACCCTAGTTACCCTTTCTTCCTTTGTCTCGTATTTCTCTAGGTTTTTTAGAAAACTACTTAGTAGGACCAAAATATAAAGACATGGTACAGGTAAAATCTTTAATTTCACAAAATGCTCTCTACAAGATTCAGTTTGCTCTATGCGAAGAATAGTTCTGAGGGCCCTTTTTTGCATAACAAAGGCTGCATTTATATTGTATTTATAACTGTTCCCCCATAGTTTAATACTGTACCTCAGCTTGGACTCAACTAAGGCAAAATAAACATTTCGTAACTGAGCAATGGTTAGTTCGTCCCTTAAACTTCTTAAGGCATAGCATGCACTGCTCAGAGTATTTGTGATAGCTTCCAGTTCTTGTTTCCAGCATAAGAGCTCATCAATTTGTATTCCTAAAAATTTTAAATTTTGCACAATTTCCACTTTATTCCCCAATGAAGCTATTTCAATACTATCATTATTCCTCACAGTTGATTTGAATAGCATACATTTAGTTTTCTCCACATTGAGTTTTAAATTGTTAGTGGAAAACCAATGTTCAAAAGCAGACAGTGCATGATTCACTTTGTTTTCTAAGTCCCTTATAGAGATATCGTTCATAACAGCACTTGTGTCATCAGCAAAAATAACCATTTTGATGTCTGGTACTATCTTATACATATATTTAGCTAAGTCGTTAAGAAATATTATAAAAAATATTGGACCCAAGACTGAGCCCTGTGGAACTCCCTTTTGTACTCTAACAAGCTTAGATTTGTTAATTTTTTCATGTCCGCTTTCAACTGACTTAATTTCGACATACTGTGATCTATTCTGTAAATAAGAACTGAAAAGCTTTAAGACGTTATCTCTTATCCCATAGTGTTCTAGTTTGTCTAAAAGGATTTTATGTTCAACAGTATCGAAGGCAGAGCTAAGATCTAAGAATAGTCCTGCCACTTTTTCTTTATTATTCAGTTTGCTAACCACATCATCCACTAGTGAGTCTATTGCATCAATGGTTCCTATGCTTCTTTGATACCCGAACTGTTGATAGCTAATGATATTGTGTTTAATCAAATGTTTGACAAGCCTATCTTTCATTACCTTTTCAAATATTTTAGAGAATACCGGTAATAGGGAAATGGGTCTATAGTTTTTCGCATCTAATTTGGAGCCTTTTTTGAATATGGGCAAAACACGAGCAATTTTATATTGCTCAGGGAAAACACATTGCTCAATACATTTGTTTAAAAAGTCAGCTATTGGCTCAGCTAATATGTCAATGTTATCCTTGATGATACTTATGGGTATTTCGTCTTGACCGTGAGAATTTTTATTGCACATATTATTAACCATTTTGAAGATTTCTACCGGGGTTACTTGATCAAACAACATGTTATCGTCTACTCTAGCCATATTGTCGGTTAAGTATTTGTTAGCTAAGCTATGATCAGAAGACTTTAATGTAATTTTGTTGTCAAATTGGTCAGATAAAATGTTGGCTACGTCTACAGGGCTGTCATATATCTTATTATCTTGTTTAAGTATTACAATATCAGTGCTTTGTTTTTTATTAGAATTACGTCTACTATTCACTATTTTCCACATGGCTTTACTAGATTGAGGTGCCTGATCAATCTTTTTCCTAGTGTCGAGCTTTTTTGCACATCTTACTACCTTTCTAAATATCCTTAAGTAGTTTTCGCGATATTTTAAAATTGATTTATCACATCTCTTTTTATCAATAAGGCACAAAATGCGCTTGACTTTGCTGGATACTTTAACTCCTTTGCTAAACCAATAACTTTTACCAGACTTATTGAGATCAATTAAAATTTCCTTTTTTTTAAAAGAATTATCATGTACTTCATTAAATTTTCTTATAAATGTATTTATGCCGAGATTCCAATCTATCTCTGCCAACTTTTTCCTAAATTCCACCTTATTTTTTTTATTATATATTCTTTTTTTAATATACTTAAAATTACTTCGTTTTTTTTCTTCTGTTACTTTTTTTACATTTATTGTGCAAAAAAGACCGGCATGTCCATCTGATAATCCGTTGTGGTCAATATGGATATCGTTAATATTAGTATCTATTAGATTTGTCAATATATTGTCAATACATGACTCTGTGCCATTACGTACGAATGTTGTAGTGTCAAACAAACATCTAAAATTGTAGCATGTGAGCAATGATAAAAATGATTTTCGGTATTTGTCATCTTTCATCATATTAATATTGAAGTCGCCACAAATCAAACACTGTTTATTGAAGAAATACTTCAATAGTTGTTCCAGCCTTTCAAGAAAACTATCAAAATTATTATTCACAGGAGTTCTATAGCAACAGACAATATTAATATTAAATTCTAAATCTTTTAGTCCACATACCTCAAAATAATCTTGTTTATAGAGCTTTTTACAAATTTCTATGTCCTCTATTTGTCTGTCATCGCTTATTAGCACCAAAGTACCACCTCTTTTTTTGTTTACTCTTGTGTTGTAGGAACCAAGTTTATAACTAGTCATCTGTAATTGTGATATTTGGATTTCATTTAAAAAGTGTTCACTTATACAAATACAATTTACTTTTGATTTTAAGTCATTCAAATAAATTTCAAGGTCATCCTTCTTGTTGTTAAGTCCACATAAATTTTGATGATAGATATTATATAATACAGAGTTTTTGTTTGTGTTGATGTTCGTTAAGCGAGGTAAGACAAAATCATTTCGACGACTACAATTAAAGTCATTTAAACCACAGTCCTTCATACTGTTACTTACGAAAAAAGTCACAAGTTTGTTGCGTTGCACTCAATTCATTCGGATCAGGTAAAGTCACCGTGTTATTTGTAGTAGATAGTTGGTCTTCACTTCTGCCATTTGGGTTTGTCAAATTGTATTGACAGCTGAATATTTCGTAGTCATAAATTATGTTGGACCTTATTTGTTCGAAGATGTTTTTCCATCCGTGTTTGTTTATCTTTCCAGTATTGATGGAAAACATTTCAAGCGATAGGGTGCGATTACTATCGAAGAAATATGCATGTCTGTTGTTTTTAATGTCCCAGTAGAGGAGATTGTTGAAGAGTCGGGGTCCCTCAGGGGTCAGTACTCTCAGCAACATTGTTCTTGTTGCACATTAATGACCTGCTAAAACCCGGCACCTTTGGGTATGCTGACGACAGCACTGTTGCTGAGAGATACTTGTCCAACGCACGGGCTACCGGGCCGCAGATCCGGTCTCTCCGTGAGGCCATGGTGGAGCGTTTGAACCTGTCCTTGCAGGCAGTCTCCGAATGGGGCGATGCCAATCTGGTTAGGTTTAATGCTGCTAAAACCCAGGCGTGTCTTTTTTCCGCTAAAAGGAGCCAATTCCACCCGGCTCCTTCTTTCCGTGGTGTGACCGTGCCGATAACGGACCATCTTGAACTTCTTGGTGTTTCGTTGACATCGACTCTCAATTTTGGCCCATACATTGAGGGAAAGGCTCAGCTGGCTGCCAAAAAGTTGGGGATCCTTGCAAAGGTGAGACGGTATTTCAAGCCGGAACAGCTGCTCAACTTGTATCAAGCGCAAGTTCGATCATGCATGGAGTACTGTTCTCATCTCTGGGACGGATCTGCCAAATACCAGCTTGATGCACTTGAATCGATCGAAAAGCGAGCCAAGAGACTCATCGGCAATGAGGCACTGGTCAAGTCAAAGCTCCAAAGCCTTGAACATCGTCGCCGAATTGCCAGCTTGTCGGTTTTTTATCGGTTGCATTTCGGGGAGTGTGCGATGGAATTGCATGATCTGATTCCGCCCAGCCCGTTCCATCATCGGACTACCAGACGTACGGCGATGCGTCATCGGTACATGGTGGATATCCCACCCATACGCACAAAACGTTTTGGGGACACTTTTATTATGCGTACAGCTAAGGAGTGGAATTCCCTGCCGGAGTCTGTGTTTCCCGATAGCTACAATCTTGGGGTCTTTAAGTCAAGAGTGAATAGGTTTTTTCTAGGCAAGCGTGCTTCACCGTCGACCACATCATCGCTTACCATCAGGTGAGATAGTGGTCAAGCGCAAGCCTATTGACGATAAAAAAAAAAAAAAAAAAAAAAAAGAGTTCGACTTTGTAATTATGTATTAATGCACCACATATGTACGTTGGGGCACACACTACGAGATTGGTGTGGGTATTCTTTTTCAGATACTTTCTTAAGTTATCAAGAATTCCTATGTAATCGTTATTCTTCAAATCGTTTTCTCCCATAAAAATTAAGCAATAGTCGTTAATAGAGAAGGTTTTTAATTTGTGTTCAATAGTGCTCAATACGTCTTCTGTGATGGCGTTTGGCAGCAAATAATGACAATACTCAAAATTGTCTGAGAAGACCTCTTCAATCAACGGCAGAGTTCCTTTTGTGCAACCGCTGCTTATTATAGCCAGTTTGTTCCTTTGTTTTGGAAGTACGCCTGATGGTTTTTCAATAGCAACATCACTCAAGTGAGTTATTAAAGTCCGTTTTTTATTCTGTGTCAATGTATTGTCATAAGTCTGATCGGAAGTTTGAGTTTCTTTATTAAGCATGTCAACTTTATTTTCTGCGTTACAAAAATTGTCTTCTAGGCGAGTATCCTGACTAAGATTGGATGGATTATGTGTAGACGGGCTTGGACTCTTATCGAAGTAAGTGGATATAGGTAAAACTTGAGGTTTTAGGGGCATTGAATGGGTGTGTATACTAGACTTTCCAACGTGATTCTGGGGTGTAGAATGAGTAGACCTACTGTTCATTCTAATGAGATTTCGTTTGCGTGAGGTCACTGGTGTCGTATTTGTCATGTCGGATGAGAGAATTTTTTTGTACGTTCCGATAATTTTCTGACCTTCACCTATATCCAGTTTTAGCCGGAAATTTTCACTGTTCAAGTCCTCAATCTCCTGATGTGCTGATTGAAGTTCCATAGTTAATCTTCTAATGGTTTCGTTCAGGTTGGTGATTGTGTCGTCGTCATGTATGGACGTACTTGGCAGACTCGTCATTGTGGTATCGAGCAATGTGGAGTTATTCATAAACAAATTATCGAGTGAATTTGCACGTTTTGGCTTTCTTGTAGTAATGTAATCTACTTCCATTTCAAAGAATTTGTAGTGTTTTATATAATTAGAATATAAGTTTAAAAGTGTTTGCAAAATAATAAACAAACAAATACAACAAAAAGACAGAACTTTCACATCTACAAAAAGAGCGACCGCTTCGTGGGGTTTGAACTTAGACTCCCGAGGAGCGGAGTCGAGTTGATTTCCGCAAGGCTAATCGTACATTAATTACATTGACAAAATTGTTGATCCGTTCCTCTCAGAATTCGCAACGAGTCGCCGATGTAATTGTGGGTTGGGTTGGTACCGTTATCACACAGTCCAAAGTTCACTTCAAACGTTCACTTTTAAACAAAATATGAGTTCGTTATTTTTTATTAATGTTGATTTAGTATAGTTCCACTGGGTGTATCACTACAATTTTTTCACAGATTGTCACTTATATGTTGCACTTTAGAATTGTGAATAGTTTATAGCAGAAAAAGTATTTTAGACAACTTTATGAAATTAAAATCGTTGAGAGAACTGACAGTAGGTCTGCAGTCGATAACGAGCGGCCGACGACGAAACGACGAATTGTGGTTACCCCCCAGGGCTTATCATCATATATATATTTACTTTTTTAAACAACAGTCATCAACTGGACTGATGATGTCAACTCGACATCCTTTGCAAAGGCTATGCCCCGTTAGCAAAGTCGGATTCAGTTACAACTATTCCTCATCTATTGTATTTTATCACTAGGGCCTGGTGGAAATTCTGCCTATACAAACTTGCTCATTATTTAAATAGTAGTTTCTTCGATGCATAGTTAATGTTGCCAGCCTCTTCTTCGCCCAGCAGCATACAACCATCAGCACATCAACAGCTCATGCAACGAAAAGAAATAATTTTATTATATCTATCGATACTATTTGAATATTAACTATCGATACATTTTTCCTACTTCCATAAGTCAAATTTGATAGTTGTCATTTTTTTTTTTTTTTTTTTTTATTGACAACGGGCCTTTTCCTATATATAAACCTTAATAACCATAACTTATTCTTATCTATTCTATTCTAACATTAAAAGGTTTAAATCTATTTACATGTATCTATTCTAGGCCTAACTCTCATATTTGCCAAATTTCTATCTATCTAGAATGGACCTTATATCTCTACATAACTATTCCTATATATGGTCCGGCCTAACTAATCTGTGGCTAATACGGTGCATAGAGTATAATTAAATTTAATCATGGTGTGAACACTGTGCTTTATTGTGTTGTTTATGGCACTATGTGTCAACCAATTCTTTAAAATAAAAACTATGCTTTACTTTTGACAAGGTTTTGACACTGTCCTTTTTTATTTTATCTGTGGGACTATGTGTCAAACCATTTCTTAAAATGACATCTAGTATCTATGCTTTCATAGCATTTATTTTGCCTTAGGGGCTTAAAAGACTTTTTTAGACTGTATGACTATATCAGACTTAGTCCTTATGGTTTTGTATTTGGATTTCGTCTGCAATTTCAAAAGCTAATCCTATTCAGTAAATATAGACAAGATAGGGGAGTATTTAATTTCATCAAAACATATACAGATAGATCATTCAAATAATTGTTTCTTTCGATGCCCAGCGCGCATCGCAAATTCCTTTTAGGTTGGACCGTATTCATTTGCACGACATGAAAAGAAAACATTAATTAATAAAGCACAAAATACAACAATCATAAATCAGTTTACATAATAAATTATTTACAAAACTCTATTATACCAAAACTTCTTTCAAAAAAACTTCCAAAATTTGCATTTAACTAGATCGAATTGATGTATGTGATCACAATGCAAATATCCATGTACAATGTTAAATCTAACGCAAGTATGTAATAAATTCTTCTTCGCCACAAACCAAGTAATCTTTATTATAGCATTCTTAGCACTCCAAGAACTTTTATCATAAATTCTTTTGTATTTATTTCGGATCATAACCTTTTTATTGATCGCCTTCTTTAAATTTATGTTGGCGCAATAAGAAACCTTACTAAATACTCTTTTAATTTTCCTACGGATCTCTTTTGGTTTAGTTCGAGAAAAACTTTTCTTAATGGCTGTCAATTTATTTCTAGAGAATCAATAAGATACTTAGGCATAATAATCGATGAAAACTTATCTTTTAAACAGCATATTTCACATCTGGTCCAGAAAACAAGAAAACTCGTTCATGTTTTTAAAAATCTTAGGCATGTAGCGAGTTGGAAACTGGTTAAAAATGTGTATGAATCTCTTTGCCAATCAATCCTATCGTATGGTATTTCCACCTGGGGCGGCTCGTTTAAAACGAATATCATAAATGTTGAGAGAGCTCAACGACTTCTTCTAAAGGTTGCTCTCTTCAAACCACGTTTATACGCTACAACTACTCTCTATAACGAAGCAAATGTATAAACGGTCAGGCAGCTTTATATAATGCTAACGGTTCTAAAAGAGCACTCCTCTATGGACGGTCCTATAGCTACAGCTAAAAAGAAGGTTAACACAAGGCGATTCTATGAAGTCGGTGAAGCAACTCCGGTAAGAACATCTTTTGCCCAAAATTTCTTCGATTTCAGAGCAAGCAGACTATATAATAAGAATAACAAAAATCTTGAAATCGTTAAATTGTCTAAGACAGAATGTAAAAAGAAGCTTACAGAGTGGCTTTTAGAACTAGATTACGAAGAAACGGAAAAACTGCTTACTATTTTATCCTAGTTTAGCGTCTTTCATAAACACGTACCGCCACCCTTTTACGCACACATTCATACACACATCCATTTTTATACGTACTCACACAGAACACCATCCTACTCTCTCTCTGTCACACACACACAACACCACACCGCGCACACGACTTCTTCCACGTCACACTCACACTTCGCATACTAACAAACATACACACACGTTTTTAATTTTAATTTTATTTTTTATTATTTTACAATGTAAACGATTTAATTTAATTTAATTTGATTCTACATTTGAGTAAATCCCAATCTCGGCGAGGGGGGCCTCTCTCATATTTAAAAATCATATGGTAGAAGTGATATGCAGCCCCACGTAAAAAAGCTCCTAAGATCAGGCTATAGTCACTCTTTCTCCATTCGTTTATTTCAGCCACTGACTCGAATTCGGTCAAGAATTCCTCCAAGCAGTATCTGTCCGTGCCTGAATAAAAATTATTCATCATGCTTGCCATACGTTCATTTATAATAAATAATAAAACCACTTAGCTTTTATTCCGTTTTATTTTTCTTATTTTCCATCCGCTTTTGGGAGGAAATGAGAGGTAACAGCACTCTCTGTCATCAATTATCTCGCCTTAGGTACGCCGATAGGGCTTCGTGCACTGTATATCGCCGTGCACAACGCGAATTGTCTTTAAAACACTTATAGGTATACTGTACGCCGTATACACGCGAAATATATTTTATAAGTTTTATTTTTCTCGGATTTCGTATCCGGCATGCTCCACCAATATGTAAGGGGGTAGACAGGGTAAGCAACAGTTAAACATGGAAATAACTTTATATTTTATATATTTAGTAAGATATTACAATACGCCCGCCTTTGGGCGGCTTCAATCCAATTCTTTCACCTTCAAACTTAACAAAAAACATCTACAGCTATTCTCTGTTCGAAATTCATACATCTTTCAAATAATAAATATTGCCAGTGTTTTAATAGGCAAGTAGGTTGCCTTCTCAAGTGGTGAGTCCTCACAGTATGTATATGCATGACGTTCAACCCAGTGTAGCCAAAATGTCTTCCACGGCATCATAATTAAGTCTGAAGAGCCATTCCGTCAATGTCTTCTTACACTCATACACCTGCATAGGGTAAATGTTAAGTTTGCGATTTACTTTATTATAAACGAGTGGGGCTTGAGTTACATTTTGGCGACTAGCAAAAGTTGAACGTGCTGAGTATGTAGGGGCTACTATATCACACCGTCTTTTTTTAAGTTTGGCATGGCTAAAGGGTAGAATTTTGTGATATCTTAGTACCATGTGTAGTATATAGAGTTTTCTGACGGAGAGCAGCTTAGAGCTTTTGTATAGAGTCACAGTAGGGAACCTGTAGGGCTTACAGTACATGACCTTAATCAAGGATCTCTGTGCCCTCTCTAGTTCAATAAAATACGATATAGCTGCTCCACCCCATACCGAGATACAATATATGATTACAGATTGGGCCAGTGCAATATAGATTTTGTTTTGTAGTTCTGTACTCATAACATGTCTCAAAGATTTGAAAACCCATATGAGTTTTCTTACCCTTCCTATAGTTAGTTCGAGGTGTGGGTACCAGCTTAACCTTTGATCTACTACAATACCTAGGTACTTGACAAAATTTACTTTCTGAATTACAGGGCAACTACAGGTAGATTGGGTTGGGGTACGACAGGAATGTATTCTAATTTTAAAGTCAGGCGCAGGCTGAGAGTTTGCGTATTTAGTGAAGCAGACGAAGTTGGTTTTTAGGGTATTTAGAGTAAGTAGATTCTCCCGTAGCCAGTCACTAACTCTGGCCAGTCCCCTCTCAGCCATTGATACAACAGATACACAGCAACACACGTGAAACTTATAACACCCCTCTTTTTCCGGCGGGGGTTAAAAACAGCGTCGAAGACGCTCGCAGCCTGTCTTACAGCCTCGTTTTTATCTGTCAAATCTAAAAGCCACTATTTTTGCGCGTAACGTAATTCTCCTTGGATTTTAATCTAATTAATATTATAAATGTGAAAGTTAAGATGGGAAGTTTTGTTGGTTTCGATGTGTGTGTGGATGTATGTTTGTTACTCAATTACGCTTGAATGGAACTGGATGAAATTTTGCATACCTAGAAATAGATTATAGCTATAAGAATTGCACAAAGGCTACTTTCTACCCAATATAATTAAAATTATATGTAATAAATATATTTGAGGACATTAAATAATATTTTTGTGATGTGAATCATGTTTAATGGTCTGGCTACATCATCATCATATACGCCGAATAACGTCCACTGCTTGACATAGGCCTCCACCAAACGTCGCCACATTGACCAGTCGCGTGCATATTATATCTAGCCGAACCCCGCAACCTTAGAAAATAATTAGACATAATATACATGTTAAGTTTGCGTAAGTCTTTATGTATAAAGTCTAATAAAACAATTTTAAAATGATAAAATTCTGATTTATTTAATGAACTATTTTCGAGTAAAATAATTTTATTCTTTATTGTAGACCCTTTTTGTTTCTAATCTTAAGTTTTTTTTTGAATATTTTATCACTATTTAAGTTAGTATAATTTGAGTAACTAAACTTAAATTTGTATTAAAATTTCTTAACATCTCTCATAATCTAAACTTAATATTATCTATATTTATAATTTATATTAAAATCATGTTCCAGGCATTCAACTTCCTCTTTTGATGCACATAAATCCTGCAGTGCTCAGGTCTCTCTTGACCATGACTTGCTTATTTCCTCTTATCCAACATAGTCTACTAGTTACCAATAAGAAGTTGCTGGTTTTCCAAGCACCTCTCTTCAATAGCTATTTATTCTATTAATTCTAGGCTCCATTTGATACTACCTTTGTGAAGGTTGTTGTGAAATGAGCATTGGACTTGATGCCCTCGTACCGTTAGCAAACGCCGCCTACGACAAGCTGTAAACATAAAAATGTAACAAATTACTATTCGAGATAAAATATATGCAGGATACTATATATAACAGCATCCACTCCCTCTTTCTGAAGGAACAGATATTATAGGCAGATACATTATAGTATTGCAGGTTAATTGAATTTTTGACTACTGTTAAAAAAATAAAACCAGCCAAGTGCGAGTTGGACTCGCGCACCGAGGGTTCCGTACAAACCTCAGCTTAAAGGTATTATAGACCTGAGTATTTGATTTAAATTTCAGCTTTATACCTCCATGTGTTCCTGGGAAAAAAGGGTCTTGACAGACAGACAGATGGACGGACGGACGGACAACAAAGTGATCCTATAAGGGTTCCGTTTTTTTCTTTCGAGGTACGGAACCCTGAAACCCCAAACAACTTGGTCCAACCTGGGTATGAAAAGTAAGAACACTATTTAATTATCTAGAGCTTCTTACACTGAACCATCAATTAAGCTAAACTTACATGAAGAGGCAATTAAATTTTCTTGCCTATGAGGCAAAGTTAGTGAAATACAAAAAATATAACATACATAACTAGTTAGACTTTTCTAAAAAACCTCACCACTTGTTTTGTTTTCGGCTGGTTTTCAATTTTCATATTTTTCTTACGCCAAGATATGGTTTACATCCTGCAAATGTATTTCAACGCAGCACTATTATATTTTATCTAATGATAAATATATTATATATTTCTTGGACAACAATAATATTGTCATATTGTTCAATACTTACATTTCACACAGTCCCTGAATTATGTTAAAATCAATCACTATCGCTATCGCACTTAACATTTTTCAAACTTGAAAATAGTTTTAAATATAAACGAACAACAAATTATCAAATAAAACCGTCGGTTGTGATTTTGCGACAAAGACCTTATACTTGAAATACGTATAAGGTCTTTGTTTTGCGAGCGTTGCTATGTTTGTGTGTCATGTGTGGCAGTGTCACAACGCGTTGCTTTTACTTCCGAAATAGGCAAAGAAATTGTCATTGAGCCTTAAGATGCAATAATAAAAAGGCATTATTTAAAATATTGTTACTATGAAATCGTTTATAGTTTCACTCTATTACTTAAAATACTTAAAAATATACCTATATTATACATTTTAAGCCCATAAAACTCTCAGTCGATATTAATCGATTATAATTTAAAGAAAATAATAAAATTTACATTATATATTAATGACTTGCCGAAGTCCACAGTGCAGCCGATGAGCCTTTTTGCCGATGATAGTGTAGTGACAATTGAGTGTTAAAATAGAATGACATATAAATATGACATTAATAATTCACTGACTGCTATAATAGAATGGCTAAATAATAATAACTTAAAAATAAATTTGACTAACACTAAAATCATGCATTTTAGTCAACGTTCCTTGACATTTTTAAATAAACTTGACATACGTTACAATAATGATATCATTGAGGAAGTTGATACAATAAAATTTTTAGGACTTAACATTGACAAAATGTTAAATTGGAAGGCACATGTCGAGACTGTCAGCAGGAAAATAAGTACCTCAGCATATGCTCTGTATACATTCGCCGCAATAGTTAGTGTTGATGCTTTGCTCACCGCATATTACGGCCTAGTGGAGTCCATCTAAAGGTACGGCATCATCTTTTGGGGTAACTCGACTGATAGGGAACTAGTTTAAAAAAATCAAAAGAGGTGCATTCGGTCGATGTTTAAACTTGAAACCACTACGAGCTGCAAGCCTTATTTTCTAAAACACAAAATTTTGAAATTGCCTTGCCTATATATATTAGAAAATGCCATGTTCTTAAGAACTAATGCTCATTTATTTTCTCGCATGGCAGATCGATTTCCTCGTAACAGACGGGACAATACCAAAATTTGACAACATCAGCACAAAACGGCACTTATGCGTAAAAGTGTCTTTTGCATGGCGCCAGAAATTTACAATAAATTTCCAAAAAGCTGGAAGCAGTTAAATTATTTAGCATTTTAAAAGAAAGTTAAGCATTTCCTAGCAGATGAAGCTTATTATAACCTAAATGAGTTTTTAAATGAAAAATTTTTGTCTATTTGCTTTTATTAGTTTATTATTCTTGACATTTTTAATAATTTACTGCTATATTGATACTTCTGATTTGATTTATTATTTTATTAAGTTGACATTTTTAATATAATAATATTTTTTTTATATATATATATTATTTTTTTTTTGTTCTGACTTTTTAGAACGATAATTTTGAATTGTATTCTTATTATCATTTAGATGAAATTTTAATTCATTTGACTAAACGTGACAAACTGGAACTGTAATTTGATTTAATATTTTGACATTTTTTATAATTTTATTGACATTCTAGAATGATAATATAACATTTGCACATTTTTTTAAATCATTGATTGACATGACATTTAGGAATTATAATTTTGATTTGCATTTTATTATTTTGATTTGAATTGTATAATTTTATTCTATTATTAATATTTGCATGCCATTTTATACTAAGGCTAACATGACGCTCTGTATTTAACTTTTTTTTTAACATCTCTTACTTATTGACAATTTGTTGTATGTACTGTACTCATGTTTGAGCAAATAAAGAATGATTATGATTATAAGATTTCAACTAGTAAGTAAGATAAAAAAAGAATTTGTTTCAAGCCCTAATTCGTCTCCGAATTTGTGACGGGAGATGTCGGGCCTAGAGTTCGTCGACGACCATAACCACGCTAGAGAATACCGTTTGAATCAGCGCTGCACGATCGGTCGATCTCGAGACTGTCTCGCTGACGAGCTCGTCGACGAGCACAGCCAAGAAACTGTCTCTTAGAGAATAGCATGGCTGCAGTCAGCCACGAACTTGTACCTTTAATAAAAACACGATGTAATATTTGACCTACCAGAAGAATATCTTGAAAATCATAACCGGCAAAGGTAAGCCCCTACTTCATTCACCCAGAATAGGGCTGTTTGAAAGGATTTGTCTGGGTTAAACTTCTGCCGTAAGCGTTCATAGGTGAGGGGCTTATATCTCGATGTATACCTTTTTTGTTCGAGAATACAAGCCGTGCAAAGTTTTATTCTACCTACAGATTTAAGATGGCTTATGATGCTTTATATGGATGAATTGGCTGAGTATAAATACTTGTTTGATTTCATAGTGAAAAAGGTCTATCTGTTTATTACGTGGTAATTCTTCAGGTTTTTTGTGTGGCCTTTGTCAATATCATGCTTTTTAATATTCACAGTTAACCAGAAGTAGTCTATGATGGTTATTTTTAACCGACTTACCAAAAAGGAGGAGGTTCTATGTTCGACTTCTTGTGTTTTTTTTTTTTTTTTTATGTATGTTCACTGATATCTCCGTCAATTGTGAACCGATTTTGAAAATTCTTTTTTTGTTTGATGGAGCATGTTTCGAAATTGGTCCCATTTTAGTTTGGTGAAGATCTGATGAAGAACTTCGGAGATATACAACAGAACTCTTCAATAACTAACGGCAAATAAATCGGGATTGATGCAATCGCATGTCTGTTTATACCATTTCATAACATAACATTACGCCAGTACGCTCTAAAAGGGTACGCAGATCTCTCATTTCACCGGTTATGTTCATGTTTCATGTTATTCGGGTAATCTATTCTGGCGTTATAGGAGCCTATTTTAGGTAGGTACGACTAAAAAGGGAAAAATAAAAAAACTTTGTAGCAAAAAAATACTACCGACTTCCAAATAAAAAACTACAAAGTGAAAAATAACTTTATTTTTAGAAGTCGGTGTCCATATCGCAAAAAAATGGGAAAAAGCAAGACACCGACTTCCAAAAATAAAGTTATTTTTCACTTTGTAGTTTTTTATTTGGAAGTCGATAGTATTTTTTTGCTAAAAAGTTTTTTTATTTGAGGATTTAGAAAGCACTTAGTTATCATTAATTTTCACAAGGTTATATTGTGCAAGTCCAAACTTCAGTACAACACTAGATTCGTTAATTCCTTTGCTTAATTAAATTATTATTTATGTCTGTTCTGTCCCACTTCTGGGCATAGGCCGCCCATTCTTCCTTCCAATCCTACCTGTTGACGGCAATTGTGGACCAATCCTGTCGATAGGCATCAAGCTCTTCCTGCCATCTTCACCTGGGCCTGTTAAGATGTTGACGGTCATTTTCCGGGATCCACTCTGTGGTTGATTTAGCCCATGTACTCATCGACATGCGGCAGATCTGATGTGTCCAGTTCCCATTATAACTTGATAAAATTGCAGAAAAACATACGGTGTAATACTGTAAACCATTTACGCTTCTTTGCTGGAACAACGTACTTTCTCGAAAAATCTAATTTAACAGGAAGTGAATTTGAAGGAGACAACGCGTGCACACAATGTTCCACTATGGTGTTGTATCCTTCGCTCATTGAGCCGCTGTCTCTCATTTCAAATTACCAGTTTTTTTGTATAAAATTAAGTTGACGCGGCTGTTATGGTAATCGATTTTTTTTCGATATTACATGTTATTCTAGCAAAGAGGAGGTCTCCTAGTTTGTACTTACTACCAGTACACCCACAGATTTCCTGAATCCTCTTTAAAACCCCACACATAACATGTTTCGGTCACAACTCTTAAGTGTAAACATGTTGTAGCATACAACAACATATTGCAAGCGACATGATGGAGTTATGAACACGAAAATACAGAGCGGCTACTGTCGAGTTAGTCAGTTTTGTAACTCGTGCTTCTGCATAACTATATGTGTGCGGACTTAGGAAGGCTAGATGTGACTGAAACTGTCCCATTGAAATAAAGAAAGAATAAGTTTTTACTGTCACAGAAACTGACATAAATTATTATGCTAAAACCAAAACCTTAACGATCGTATTACTTAGTACTTCAACACATATACAACACTTGCTTCTGCCCGCGGTCTCATCCGCTTCAAAAGTGTTATCACATCCCAAAGGAACAGAATTATTAAATATCTTGCCCTCTCCCACTGCATCGGTGAATTCTGTAAATAACTATTTTACTAATAGTGGAAAACAATTAGCTCAGCAAATTCCTACTAATAAAACATCTGGCCAATCCAACCAACAGAGGGTTAAGGTAGGGACATATATAGGTAATAACGTGGAAGTATCATTCGGCGTGCCTCAAGGAAGTATATTAGGACACATGTCTACATGAGGTCCTGGTATAGTGGTCGCAAGCGCTACTGGTGAACGTGAGGCCCTGGTTTCCATTCCCAGTTCGGGCAAAGTGTTATTGGGTTTTTCCATTTTGAAATTCTTAGTAGCAGACCGAAGACTTTTTCTTTTTTTTTCCTCCTGTGGCAACACTACAGCTAACAGCTGATTTGAATTTGTCCTAATAATTTTAATTTTAAATATTAGATTTCATATTTCCAATTTATTAACTAGTTTTAAAGTGTAATTAAGTGTTTTGTGTTGAATTTAGGCACTAAGTGCAAAATAAGTGTAAAAATTTCATTGTGTTTCGTTGACAGTTACCGGCTCAAGTGAATGTTGTTTTTCATCTCGGTACCTGGTGCAATACTGTATATTTTTACTTGATATAGGATTGTTTGCGTTTTAATATTTGCCTACAATTAATTGGATCACTTTTTATTACGATTACAAGTTGATGCCAATGACCTGTATAACGTAAACATAACCTTAATTAGTTTGGTAACAGAGCTTCTTTCTTAACGATCTAAATTTCATTTTCCGTTCAACTAATCATCTGTTACTCATTCCACTACTCTTTTCCAACCTCTTCTTTCTTCTCTTTTATCATGATTATGACTCGCAGCGCGCGGGCTCGCCTAGAAGAGACCAAACTCAGTCAGGCTTTGAGCGAATTAAAGGCGTCTCAGGAGCTCTGTGACCAACTGATTGGGGAAAAGGATGAAAACGAAATAGAGTTCCTTAGTGTCCTTGACAGGAATAGCAAACTGAAAACAGAAATGGCTCAGTTATATATTCAACACACTGATGCCGTAGCAGCCCGGGACAGGCTCTAAGTTGTTGTGGACGGGTTCAGCCAGTGTAGCAATGAGTATGAACAAGCTCTTAGTCACAATTTTTTATTACAACAGCAGCTACATGAGGCTCAAAGTCAGATTGAACAACTAGAAACTACAAATTTAAACATCACTGCCTCGTTGAATCAAAGTCTATTCAATGAATTGGTGCTTGTTGCCCCATCAATGGTTACTGCAATAAACCCCTCTTACACAATATTTTTAACAGGTCATGATGATTCAAAATCAATTAAATCATTGAGGGTAGTTACTAGTAAAAATAAAATAAAAAAGTACATTAAAATTAACAAATACATAGTTAAAACCAAGAAAATGGTCAAAAAACAAAGGTTCTTTATCAAAAATGTAAAACTTAATAGAGAAAGATTGCATCTTCTTAAACAGTTAGATATGTATTCATATAACTTAGAAAAAAGTACTAGGAAACACCAAACTGACACAGAAGACTTGCAGTATGAACTTGACCTACTACAGGAGAAACTTAGTTCTATGACCATCAAGTATACAGCCTCTGAAAACCAAATGAGGGAATATGTATTGGTAATGAATGAGCTGGTGAGCTCACAAACCAACAAATGTGATCAGTGTCAACCACCATCTGTTGAACCCACGCCGGACCATTCATTGACAATATGTGATGCCACCATACCGCAGTCTAGTGCCAGTTTGCCATTAGAAATTACTAACTGTTTGCCTAAAAATAATGTAAATACAGAAATAGTATTATTTTGTGATGAAATTGGAAAGGATCTAGGCCATTTGTTGACAAATAAATATCCAGGACACTCAATTATGAACTACTGTATGCCTGGTTGTTCTTTATTTGAAATAATGAAAAAAGTTATTAAATGTAATTTTAACCAGGATACTACATTATTAATATTTATTGGTAATAGGGGTAATGTGAACAAAGGAGAATTACTCCAACATTATAGATCTTTGTGCGACCTTAGTTTAAAACAAATTGTGATGTTCACTTTCCCATACAGCCAAAGTTTGCCACAGGAAGAAAACAATCTTAGATTTGAATTGAATAGGACATTACATAATTTAACTTATAGTAGTAATTTATTCCATTTAATTGACACTAACAATTATGTTGGTAATCACTTTTATTTGACAAAAGATATTTTTTTTACGGATAGGTACTTTCTTTCAAAGTATTATAAAAGACAGATAGCTGTGTCGCTATCATATTATTTTTCTATTACAGCCAAGAATTTGGCTAAACAACTTGTTTCTATTGAACAATGCCAAGAAATGTTATGTAATTCAGACAATAATTTGGTATCAGTAATTGATATTGATAATAATTTAAATTACAAATTAGGACAATAGAGTCAACCTCTTGCAAAATTTTACAAAATGAAAATTGCAAAATAAAATCAAATAAAAGTTTTAATTCAGTAAATAGTATTAACCTGGTGCATCAAAATATTCATTATTTGAGGCTTTATGAACAAAGATATAGAAGTAGAATTGTTTATGAATTTTAACAGTATTGATATTCTTTGTATAACAGAACATTGGCTTAAAAGCCACCAGTTATTGTACAATTTTAATAATCACCAGGTTGGTAGTTCATTCAGCAGAGTTAATGCTATACATGGTGGCTCCTTGATTTTAGTAAGTAACCAGCTTAAATTTAAAGACCGTAATCATATTGTGAGCCTATCTGTTGAGCGGACAGTTGAAATAGCTTGTATAGAATTGGAGCAGTTTATTGTATTAAGTGTATACAGACCCCCTTCAGGATTGTATGACTGCTTTGAAAAGGTAATGGATGAAGTGTTACACAAGATTTGTAACACTAATAAATCCATTATAACTTGTGGTGATTTTAATGTTAATTTGTTGGAAAACTCAGGTTCTTGTAGTAAAATAATAAGTCTGTTTCAGTCCTACAATCTTGTAAACCTATTTTTGGAGCCCACAAGAATAACCCCTACTAGTGCCACATGCTTAGATAATATTTATACTAATGTTGTACCAGTCCACAAAGAAATTATAAATTTACTAGATTCTGATCATTGCGGGCAGAGGATTACTATACCAATCCAAAACAACAAAGTGGCTAAAAAGGATATCACTGTTAACCCCAAAACTGCAAGTCGCTTGAAAGCTTTTAAAGTTAAACTCATTGATAAATTACCAATTTTGCCAATTCATGCTGAACCTAATCATCAATATGATGATTTTTTTAGTATATACTGTAAACAATTTAATTCCACCTTTATTCCCAAGACAATCTCCGTTAATGGTAATGCATCATTCAGTGATTGGGCTACCATTGGTATTCATAAAAGTAGAACATGGCTTTATGAGCTGTACGATGAAAGGACTTATATAAACACTGCTGAATTAAATTTATATGTTAGAAATTATTGAAAATTATTTAAAAAAGTTTGTTTTTTGGCCAAGTCGCGTTATTTGAGTTCGAAGATTAAAAACAGTAGTAATGTTATTAAAACGACTTGGAATATTATTAATAGTGAAACGGGAGGATCTGGTAACCGAAATATTGACTACAGCCTGTCTATTAATGACAACATCATAAAATCAGACACACAAGTCGCACTGGCCTTTGAAAATTTCTTTTCAGATATTCTCGTTTCTACTACTAAATCCTTAAACTCATCACCTTCTGTTGCTGAGTCTTTGCTAAAAGAAAATGTTAATGTTTGCGATTCGGAATTTATTTTTGAACATATTACTTGTAGAGACATAATTAAAACCTTTCACACATTAAATGTTAAAAGACTGCTGATCTGTGGGGTCATTCTGTTGAAGTCGCCAAGTCTATTATTGATATTGTCGCACCTAGTTTAGCTATTATCTTTAATAATTGTATCGACTGTGGGGAGTTTCCTGACCTAATGAAAAATAGTAAAATAATACCTTTGTTTAAATCAGGTAGTACATCAGACCCTACAAATTATAGACCTATTTCAGTACTACCTACTTTTAGTAAAATATTTGAGAAATTAATTTTAGAGCAATTGCAAAGATTTTTTAATAAACATAAATTATTACATAGCAAACAGTTCGGTTTTACAAGGGGTCGTTCAACTACTGATGCCGGTGTTGAGCTTTTGGGGCATATTTATAATGCATGGGAGGATAAGTGCGATGCCTTGGGCATCTTTTGTGATTTGTCCAAGGCATTTGATTGTGTTCTTCATGAAACCCTAATCAGGAAACTCCGCCACTACGGGATCCGGAACAGCGCTCTGGATCTTCTTACTTCATACTTGAGTAATAGGATTCAGAGCGTTGACGTTAGTGGAAAAAGATCTCCTGGATCTATAGTAGCAATGGGAGTCCCGCAGGGCTCGATTCTTGGTCCTTTCTTGTTTCTTATTTATATTAATGATTTGCCTTACCTCATAAAGGATAACCATAATATAGTGTTGTTTGCGGATGATACTTCACTTTTGTTTAAACTTAAACGTCAGCAGCTGGTTACTGACGATGTAAATAGCGCGATCTTAAAAGTAGTTCACTGGTTCAATGTTAACAATTTACTTCTTAATGAAAAAAAAACGAAATGCATTAAGTTTACCCTACCTCACGTTAGGCAGGTGAAAACTGACGTGCTGATAAAGGGCGAAGAATTGAATCCTGAAAATAGCACAGTATTCTTAGGTTTAACTTTGGATGCTAAGCTTCAGTGGGGCCCACATATAGATAAATTGTCAAAGAAGCTAAGCTCCGCAGCATATGCTGTTAGAAAAATTCGTAATTTAACGGACATAGAGACAGCCCGTTTAGTATACTTTAGCTATTTTCATAGTGTAATGTCGTAGGGTATTCTGTTGTGGGGAAATGCCACCGACATCCAGACTATCTTTGTTTTGCAGAAAAGAGCTGTTCGATCAATTTATAAATTAAGCCCGAGACACTCTCTCAGAGAGAAATTTAAGGAGATTAATGTAATGACTGTGCCTTCTCAGTATATTTATGAAAATCTTTTTTAAAAATATAAAATTGTTTAAAAAATACAGTGATATCCATAGTCTTAATAAATTTAAATCATTTATTAAACGTAAGTTGTGCCAAAAAGCGTTTTATAGCATTAAAGATTACGTTGAGGATAAAACGGCTTGGGAGTGAGCTGCTCCAATTAAATTAATTTAGTTATTTTTTTTGTTTAAATATTTTGCACCATGAATTTTGTTATTTAAAAAAAAAAAAAAAAAAAGCAGTTTGACAGAAATGGGAACACAGATTTTGATATATATTTTTAGACCTTGACCTCATTCTCATCCATTTTATTAGAAACGAATCGAAGGGACATATGCTGTAGTTCTTCTTTAACAGCTTGTCTCACTTCCTTGCGCAGGTCTATTTTCGAGTTTTGACAACAACAAGACTGACCAGTGTGTGTGACAGCAACTTCGCATCTTTCACCCTCATAATCAGCCGAGCATTCGCAAACCGGTTCATCTTCCTCATTCAGGGAACAGTCACCATTATTTAAACAGTACATATGACACGCGGTAACTTCGCAGCGTTCCCCGGAGTAGCCAGCATGACATCTGAAATAATGAAGATAACTCAAAAAAAAACAACTTATATTTGAGACTAAAACATGGTGTTGGTGACATGACAAGTGGCAGCTGTAAACAGTTGAGTTTGAGTTCATGTCCTCCTAATGTTAACGGAATAGAACTCGAAATCGGTTGATCTAAACTAACTATGTAAAAGGGTTCATTTAAATTGCTAATGTTATTTAAAGTGGAGTATACTTAATTGTAACAGGTGAACGGGATGCGTGAGCGAAACGCATCAGTCGCTTTATAAATTACTAGCGGACGCCACGCGGTTTCACCCGCGTAGTTCCCGTTTCCGTAGGAATACAGGGATAAAAAGTAGCCTATGTCACCCGGGGATAGGTTAGCTTCCCAACGATGAAATAATTTTCGAAATCGGTCCAGTAGTTTTGGAGCCTATTCGGTACAAACAAACAAACAAAAAAAAACTTTCCTCTTTATAATATTGGTATAGATTTGTTTACAACGCCCTTGAGCAAGATTAAAGATTCATTTATATACTTTCGATTTTTAATTCATTGACAATCTTTCCGGGGGGTGCAAGTTCTCTGGAATATGAACAACATTTACTGTGGTACTTGTCAATACTGTAATCGCAAAAAACAACTGTTTGGTACATTTTGCCCTGATGTACTTTTAATTTCCATATTTCTGACCTCTAATAAAAGTTTTATACATTCATGAGTACTTTCCCTCTGTGAGATTGCTAATGAAATAAAAACCACCCTGTACAGATTCAAGGGGAAAATAATGTCTAATTTTTGTGTCGACAATAGGAGTTTATCTGTGTGTCTGTCTGTAAATAATTTAGTTTTTGTTTGAAATGTGACTTCACTGAGATTGTTCTTAGCTATGGTTGGTACATACATTTTTGGTTGAAGATATTTATTTCTTAGTAATTTTCATTTTACTTAATGAGAACAACAATTAAATACTAAAGTAAAATTATTATTGTTTTAATTGGATTTGAATGCGAGACGCACAGGACCGATCGATCTGGTGACACTTGGGGGAGGCCCATGTTTAGCAGCGGACGACTTTAGGCTGAAAAGATGATGATGATAAATTCGGATTTTTTTTAATAACCTATAGGCTCGCGCTTGACCACTATCTCACCTGATGGTAAGCGATGATGTGGTCGACGGTGAAGCAAGTTTGCCTAGAAAAACTCATTAATTCTTGACTTAAAGACTCCTAAATTATGTGTTTCCCGATAGCTACATCGGGAAACACAGACTCCGGCAGCGAATTCCACTCCTTAGCTGTATGACTAATTAAAGTGTCTCCAAAACGTTTTATTTATTTATTTATATATACTTTATTGTACATCAAAATAATACAAAATAAGACAATACAAAAATACACATTAAAATTAAATCAAACATACAAAACAAAAACTTTTTGCAAAAAATACAACCGACTTCCAAATAAAAACACTACAAAGTAAAAAATAACTTCAATTTCGGAAGTCGGTGTTCTAGTTTTCGTTTCTTCGTTTTTTGACACCGACTTCCGAAATTGAAGTTATTTTTTACTTTGTAGTGTTTTTATTTGGAAGTCGGTTGTATTTTTTGCAAAAAGGTTTTTTTTTATTTTTCTCTTTTTAGTTGTGGTACTTAATCATACCAGGCTTGGTACCAATAATGCCCAAAGTGAAGCCAGAATAAATTAACCCAATAACATGAAACTTAAACAAAACTGGTGGAATAAGAGTATACCAAGGTGAACCTCTTACACCTGCGTACCTCTTTAGAGCGTACTAGTGTGATGTTATGTTATGAAATGGTGTAAACAATAAACAGAAATGCCATTGAAGCTATCCCGAGTGATTTGCCGTCATTTATTGAAGAGTTCTGATGAATATCTCCGAAGTTCTTCATTAGATCTTGATGGAAATTAAATGGCACCACATGACAAGCACCAGCTTTCAAATAAAAAAAGAATGGTCTAAATCAGTTCACCGAGAAACAAGTTCTGAGGTAACAAACATTAAAAAAAAAAAACAGTCGAATTGATAACCTCCTCCTTTTTGGTAAGTCGGTTAAAAAGGCGGCCTTATCGCGCTCTGCGATCTCTTCCAGACAACCTTGAATAGATAGAGATAGCCTGGACACGATATGGGTTTGCACTTGGTGCCAATTTCAAACCATACAAGTATTAGGTACTAAGTACAATTAGGTACTAAAAACAAACTACTAAAATAGATACATAAATACTTACATAAATCTAAATAAACAAACATGAAAACAATACAGCTTAAACAAGGACAGGATCACAGAGTCAGGTAATGTTCCTTTATAAGTTTTTTAAAGACAGGCAACGACTGAGCACGTTTTATTGGGTCAGGCAATGCATTCCACAAACGAGCAGCCTGGACAGTAAATGATTTATCCAAGAATGAAGTGGAATGCATAGGCATTTTAAGTCGCAAGTTTTCTGATGTCCTAAGAGATTTCGTGTGGTAATCGCAGATAAACTGAAACCGGTCCTTGAGGTAAAGAGGGGTGGACAGAGTAAATAGCACATTGTACAAAAGAGAAAGAATATGAGCATTCCGGCGAAGGCGAATTAGCAACCACTTGAGCTCTACACGGAATTTGGAGACATGGTCATATTTGCGCAAACTAAATCTGAACCTTACACAAACATTTTGAAGTCGCTCAAGTTTATCGAGTTGTTCTTGAGTAAGGTCAAGATAGCTGGCATCAGCATAATCAAGGAAGGGATGAAAAAAAGATTGTGCAAGCGCAATCTTGGCGGCAGTCGGAAGAAAATGCCGCAGTCTCCTCAAAGTTCCAGCAGATGCAAACAACTTGCGGTTAAATTCCTGCAGTTGGGCAGTCCATGAAAAGTTTTTGTCGATGAATATCCCCAAGTTTTTAACTTTCTTACCGAATGGAATAACTGAATTGTCAAAAAGAACTTGGGGAAGAGACGTCCAGTTGATCTTTGAAACCATTCCAGAACTGCCCACTATAATAACCTGCGTCTTAATAGGGTTGACCATAAGCCCATACCTCATTTTTTTTTTTTTCATTTGAGATCGAGTTTATAAAAATTACCCCGGCAGATGTACTGAACCAGGAAGACAAGTTCTCTCCGATACATGTACGTTGCCGGCCCCCAAACAGGTAACTACGAAACCAGTCAACCACCGATGGAGATATATTAAGAGAGCATAGAATACCAAGCAAAACGTCGAAATCAATAGTATTAAAAGCATTACTGAAATCTAGCAATGCTAAGACCATCAGATTACTGCTATCCATGGCTGACCGTATATCGTCCGTAATGTTGAGAAGAGCTGTGTTGGTGCTGTGACCAGGACGGAAGCCGGACTGGAAGGGATTGAGGAGATTGTTTTTGGATAGGAATTTGCTAATTTGATTTTGGACTAACCGTTCGAGGACTTTGGATAGGAATGGTAGGATGGATATTGGACGGTATTCAGAAAAGGAGGTGGGATTGGACTTTTTAGGTAAAGGAATTATTTGCGCATCTTTCCATGAGCACGGTTTCCGCTAGACACAGAAAAGTTAAGGATGTGGCAAATGACAGGAAGGATAACGTCCAGCACCGGGAGTAACATTTTACGGCTGATACAATCACATCCTACTGCATTGGAAGTAATCGATATTATGCTCTTCTTAACATCACATGCAGAGTATTGACTAAAAGCAAATGGAGAATAACTGGGAGTCGGAAGAGATGAAAGATAATTCAATGTATTCAATTTAATTGTCCTATGCGTTTTGTGCGTGTGTGTGGGATGCCCAACATGTACCAATGACGCATTGCCGTAGGTCTGGTAGTCTGATGATGGACCGGGCTTGGCGGAATGAAATCATGCAATTCCATCGCACACTCCCCGAAATGTAACCAATAAAAAAACGACAAGCTGGCAACTCGGCGATGATACCAGCTTTGCCTTGCTTTAACTTGCCCAGTGCCTCATTGCCGATGAGTTTCCTGGTCCGCTTTTCGATCGACTCTAGTGCATCAAGCTGGTATGGCACGGAAAGTTGGAGCGGGGTGAAATTGGCTCTTTTTAGCGAAAAAAACAGGGTTTGGTTTTACACGGGGACTTACAATAATGCTCACGAGGATAGGAATATTTTGATAATATTTAATAGAATTAATTTAGTTAATTAGTGGGTAGACGCTCCCAAAAATCTTGTATAATATTACGCGAAACTAACTTGATTGGAATTTTAAAAAACTCGCAATCACATGTCTGTTTATTGTTTATACCATTTCGTAACATAACATCACGCCAGTACGCTCTAAAGAAGTACGTAGAGGTGTACAGCACCTTGGTACACTCCCATTTCACTGGTTATGTTCAGTTTCATGATATTCTGGCATTATAGGTAACTTATTAAACTGCTTGCGTATTAGTTAGGTACAACTAAAAAGTTCCGTAAAGTGTTCCGTTCTACAGTGTTCCGTATGGTGTCGGACGTTAAGAATTTCAACATCCCATGTCTTCCCGTGGGTGTCGTAAGAGGCAACTAAGGGACAAACCAGAGAATGGGCAGAAGCGTACTCTGTGCTTCTATAACAACCATACTGCGATCGCCAACCCGCCTGCCAAGCGTGGCGATTATGGCAAAACCCCCCCTAAGAATAGCACAAATAAAAATGGCTCCTAGTGCCCGGCGGCCTGCCTACCTTCGACTACGGTAGCGGTCGAGGTTACGGCATGGCAAGGGGTGATAAGAATCTCCGGACGAGATCCGGCTACTCCAACAATCACCGACGACTGGACCTGGCAACGTACACACGCGCACACTTCGGACCGACGAGAAGATCACCGAGCTCGAAGAGAAATTGAGCAGGTTGCGATGGAGTATTATAGGGTTATCTGAAGTCCGAAGAGAGGGGAAGGACTCGATAATCCTCAAATCCAGTAACCTGCTCTATTTCCGAGAGGGTGACCGGCAGTCCCATGGTGGTGTCGGGTTTATCGTCCACAAGTCCCTTGTAAACAACGTGGTAAAGATCGAGAGTGTGTCGACAAGGGTGGCGTTCCTTAAACTCAGAATATCCTGTAGATATTCGCTGAAGCTGATACAGGTGTACGCCCCAACCTCGGCACACTCTGACGACGACACCAGAGCCATGCATGGTTTCAAAACTCACTTCACCGTTGTTATGGGGGACTTCAACGCGAAACTGGGCAAACGAGACGAGGGTGTGCTGCAAGTGGGGAAATTTGGAGTTGGACGACGGAACCACCGGGATCACCTACTGGCCAGTTTTATGAAGAAGGAGGGTCTCTATATGATGAACTCCTTCTTCAAAAAGCGTGCACACAGGAAGTGGACCTGGCAGAGCCCCGATGGTGCAACAAAAAATGAGATCAACTTCATCATGTCCACCAAGAAGCAAATGTTCAATGATGTCTCTGTGATCAATTCGGTAAAAACCGGGCGCAATCACCGCATGGTAAGAGGCGCATTGAACATTAATATTAAGCTTGAAAGGTCTCGACTGATGAAGTCCACGCTCCGTCCAGCACAGATCCGGCTCCAAAACCCCGAGAGCTTTCAGCTCGAACTCCAGAATCGTTTCGAGTGCCTAGGGAGCTCCGTGGATAAATACAGCGACGGGTTTATGGAAGCTGTCCATACGGTCGGGTCTAAGTTTTTCAAGAACTGTCGTACAGATAGAATCAAAAAGCTCTCTGATCCTACCCTCAAGCTTATGAAGGAGAGGCTTGAGATGATCCTGCAGTCTTCAGATGAGGCGTGCAAATACCGGCAGATCAATAGACAGATCTCTATATCCTTGAAAAGAGACCTCCGCTGCATTTATACCGAGCGTATTAAAGACGCTATTGAGCGAAATAATGGCGCCAAGGTTTATTCAATGGTTCTGGCTATTGGGCAAAGCCAGCTCACTAAACTGAAGACCGACAATGGCAGGATCGTATCCGCCAAACCGGAGCTTCCGAGCTCTCCAAAGGGAGATCGAGACATTCTTTGGGCAGTTGTACACATCAATCAGCAAACCCGTTGCGATTCTAGCAAACTACCCAAGAGCTAGATTGACCCGACACTATACCGAAGATATCCCGGACGTCAGCCTGTACGAGATTAGGATGGCTCTGATACAGCTTAAAAACAACAAGGCGCTGGGAGATGACGTAATCACGGCTGAGCTTCTAAAGGCGGATGGAAAATCGGTCCTCAAGGACCTTCAGAAGCTGTTTGATTCCGTCATACTCGAGGGGAAAACGCCACAGGCATGGTGCAGGGGTGTGGTGGTACTCTTCTTCAAGAAGGGCGACAATGCCCGGCTGAAGAACTATAGGCCCATCTCGCTTCTTAGCCATGTTTACAAGTTGTTTTCAAGAGTCATCACGAATCGTCTTGCGCGCAGGTTTGACGATTTCCAGCCTCCCGAACAAGCCGGATTCCGAAAAGGCTTTAGCACCGTAGACCACAAACATACGCTGCGGCAGGTTATACAGAAGACCGAAGAGTACAACCTGCCTCTCTGTTTAGCGTTTGTGGACTACGAGAAAGCCTTCGATTCGATCGAGACTTGGGCTGTACTGCAGTCTCTCCAACAGTGCCAGATCGACTACATTTACATTGAGGTGTTGAAGTGTCTGTACAAAAACGCCATCATGTCAGTCCGTCTTCAGGGTCAGTCCTCGAAACCAATCCTTCTTCAGCGCGGCGTAAGACAGGGAGACGTCATTTCTCTGAAACTGTTCACTGCTGCGCTGTAGGACGTCTTCAAGGTTCTGGACTGGAAGGGGCTTGTCATCAACGTTAACGGAGAGTACATCACTCACCTTCGGTTTGCCGACGACATAGTGGTCATGGCTGAGACCATGGAGAGCCTCAGTAAAATGCTCGATGACCTCAGTAGAGCTTCCGAAAGAGTGGGTCTTAAAATGAACATGGACAAAACCAAGGTCATAGTGAATGCCCATGTAACACCCACTCCTATTAGATCGGAGATTCACACTCGAAGTTGTAGACGATTATGTTTACTTGGGACAAACGGTCCAGTTGGGTACGTCCAACTTCGAGAAAGAGGTCAACCGTCGAATCCGACTCGGCTGGGCGGCGTTCGGGAAGTTGCGTGGTATATTCTTGTCCAATTTACCGCAGTGTTTCAAGACAAAAGTCTATGACTAGTGTGTGTTGCCAGTGATCACTTATGGGACCGAGACGTGGTCGCTCACAATGGGCCTTATCAGAAAGCTTAAAGTCACCCAAAGGGCAATGGAGAGGGCTATGCTCGGAATTTCCTTGCGTGATCACGTCAGAAATGATGATATCCGCAGGAGAACCAAAGTTACCGACATAGCCCGAAGAATTGCCAAACTTAAGTGGCAGTGGGCAGGGCACTTTGCTCGCAGAACGGATGGCCGATGTGGCCGCAAAGTTCTGGAATGGCGACCGTGCACCGAAAGACGATAAGTTGGAAGGCCTCGCACTAGGTGGACCGATGACCTGGTTAAGGTTGCGGGAAGGCGCTGGATGCGAGACGCACGGGATCGGTCAATGTGGCGACGCCTGGGGGAGGCCTATGTCCAGCAGTGGACGTCTTTCGGCTGAAATGATGATGATGATGATGATGACTAAAAAGTGAAAAATACAAAAAATTTTTTTTACAAAAAAATACTACCGACTTCCAAAAGTTTTTATCTGTCGTAAGTTCGTGTTGCGATACAATATTATCGATCGTACCGCATCTACTTACATGTATAAACTTTTAAAATCATGAAGTAAATTCAAACTGCCTAACGATAGCTTCCTTTTTTTTTGTGTGATAAATCATCCAGTGACTTCTCCCGCTCTGGGTGAAGCATGAGGGCGTGTCAGACTTTTACTGTACTACTTTTACTAAAACCCACCCGTGTTCCTTCAGTTGCTTAAGCCAGGGCCGCGGTAACTCTCTTTCAAATTAATCCGCGACCCAGACAGGCATCGGCCGTATCAGGCCCCCTCACTTTTGCTGACATCTCTTTGAGGCGCGCGTGGAACACTACGCGCCGTAAACTCGGGCTTGGTCCTTATCGGACGGTAAGCTACCCATAACTTGCCGTCCGCAGGCCCTCGCCTACGGTGGCCGGGAATCGGCTTGCGACTCCCGACGAACGATAGCTTCCTAAGGTGTTGATCGAGGCTAGAACCTATTAAGCTATTGGCTAACACGAGTATCGATACAATGATCGCTGAGTCCACATTCCACATGTCGACAACCTAGCGATCCAGTTCAATATTCTTGATTTGCTTATCTATCTCGGTTTTCAAGAAGTTCCCATCATATGGGATGGTAATGTCAACAATCATTGCACGCGTCTAGATTTGGTCTACTATCACAATATCAGAAGTATTAGTTTAAAAAGCATACATAAAAAACAAAACCAAAAGTAAAAAACAATAAGTGTTGGCGTAAGAACTAATATTTCTAATTGTGACATCAGTAACATTTGTATTATTAACATTTGTATCAGATTGCTCTTTGGCAAAGGCCTCCCCTAGACTTTGCCATACTTTTCTGTTTGTGGCTATTCTTCTCCATAGTGGTCCTACCATTTTTCTAATGTCTTCTTCCCATCTTTTTTTCTGTCGCCCCTTTTTCCTTTTCCCTTCGCGAGTCACAATTAGAAGTACAATAAATAACTAGAATATAATGATAGATTTGGAATCTGAATCGTAACAATTGATTTTTGTAAGATGGGTGATTAATTCATGAATTTGATTACTTACTAAATTGGAAAAAATAATAATAATAAATAATTGCAATTTCTTTTTTATATTTTAACTGTGACAATTGATTTGTATACTTTATATACTTAATTCAGAAATTTAATAACTTATTTGACATTCAATAGATGCAATTACTATTTGTTTGAACTACATAAAATATCTTAATTCATGAATTGAATTACTAACCTGACATTAAATAACCGCATGCATTGTGTAACCCTTAATATAAAATGTGATAATAATATAATAACAATTTTATAATGTAATTTATGTATCAGAAATAAAGGCTATTTGAATTTGAAGAACTAATATTTATATCCAAACTTTACTCTCGGAGCAGCGGACGTCTTTCGGCTGAAATTATGAAGATGATGATGGTTATTCTTAGGTTGAGTGAACGGGGGAAGTGGTCCTAGTTTTAGGTATCCTAACTTTATTTTGAATTCGAAGCTTACGAGTTTCCTTCTGAGAAACGGTGATGGTGACGACGTGGATGCTCAAGGATCTGTTAACTCAAGGTATACCTAGACGTTACTTAACTTGTCGTTAGTGAATGCTTCAGGCTTAGCTCTCACCAAAAACAATAAAGCAAGTAACAAACATTATTTATTAAACTATCTTCGCTAGTCCCTGATAAGATGAACATTTTTTACCTGCATATAGGTTGCCCCTCTGCACTGACACTGCAATTTCCTTGGAAGCAATAATTGTGACAACTGGAAACTTGACATTTCTCACCGGTATAACCCTGTGTACATACACATCGTGACTCCCCACTAACTTTCGTACCGTGGAAACAAACAAGGTTTTCTTCTGTAGAATCTGAATCAATCGCATTCGGTATCAAACTTCTTAGGGTTTTACAGTTCGCATTTCCTTCAGTTTGTTCCTTAATTGTATAGTTAGCTGCTACAATATGATAACGCAAATTGCTAGTGTCAGAAATCGGAAATGATTTTGGTTCTTCGTGCTGGCCCGAATTCTTTAGTAATTGCCAAATTACCATATCATCAATCCCCCTCCAGTAAATAAAATCTTTTGAAATGGCCAATGAACCACCGACTCCAAAAGCTTCTTCAAAAACGAACTCGTATAATGTTTTCCTGTTTTTTCCACTAAAATCTGCACTTTCAATATAGCCGTAACAATCTTTATTTTTATAAATAATATCAATCCAGTACATTCTTTGTGTCTGTTGGTCAAGGGCCAAGCTTAGTCGGTAATTAACAGTACTTTCTATTAAAACTTCTCTATTGGAGCCATCAAACCGAATTCTCACGATCTTGTTGTCTCCGGCCATGTAAATGTGCCTGTAATTTGTTAATAAGTATAATACACCTACAAAAAGCTCAATATGAATATTGCTGAGTCATAAAATAACACACACATGCACACACTGCAGTGGTTTCGGACAATTACACTCCAAATAAACATGCAAACTAACATTCGAACACTTTCTTTATAATATTAAGTTTAGATTTAGATGAGTCAAAATAAGATTAGGAATATTTGGTTTTATTATGAAACACTGCAGTTAATTAATTTATTTTTGTGTTCCACTAAATTTGCCGGTGTGTGTAGTTATGACCACAAAGTACGACCAGAAAACAATCTCCATACAACCGCACTACGATAATAACACTATTACAAGCAAGAGGTAAGTACAAGTCGCGGCGTCGGCACGTACGAAAAGAAAACGGTTAATTCTATCTCGGCCAGTTGAGTTGTTAGTTTCTGTTTTGAAATTTGTAAACCGTAATAGTGAATATTAAGAAATTTTAATATCGAAGATTTTTTTTTTCGTTTCGCATGGTGCCGTACGTTAAGAAATACACCATTCCATGTCTTCCCGTGGGTGTCGTAAGAAGCGACTAAGGGACAAACCAGAGAATGGGCAGCAGCGTTCTCTGTGCTCCTATAACAACCATACTGCGATCGCCAACCCGCCTGCCAAGCGTGACGTTTATGGCAAAACACCCCTCATGAATAGCACAAATAAAAAATGGCCCCTAGTGCCCGGCAGCCTGCCTACCCTCGACTACGGTAGCGGTCGAGGTTACGGCATGGAAAGGGGTGCTAAAAATCTCCGGACGAGATCCGGCTACCCCAACAATCACCGACGACTGGATCTGGCAACGTACAAGACGATAAATAAATTAAAAAATAAATGTAATTCAGATATTGTGTGACATTAGTTCTGATATATTATACAGACATACAGGTCTGCGCCCCAACCACGGAACACTCAGACGACGAGGTAGAGACCATGTATGAGGATATCTCCAGAGCCATGCATGGTTTCTAAGCTCACTTCACTGTTGTCATGGGGGACTTCAACGCGAAACAGGGCAAACGAGACGAGGATGAGCTGCAAGTGGGGCAATTTGGAGATCGACAATGGAACCACCGGGGTCACCTACTGGCCAGTTTTATGGAGAAGGAGAGCCTCTATATGATGAACTCGTTTTTCAAAAAGCGTGAACACAGGAAGTGGGCCTGGCAGAGCCCCGATGGTGCAACAAAATATGGGATCGACTTCATCATGTCAACCAAGAAGCAAATGTTAAAAAAACCTCCTATAAGAATTTAAAATTAAAAAAAAAAAAAACAATGATGTATCTGTGATCAATTCGGTAAAAACCGGGAGCGATTACCGTATGGTATTAATATTAAGCTTGAAAGGTCTCGACTGATGAAGTCCACGCTCCGTCCAGCAAAAATCCAGGTCCGAAACTCCGAGAGCTTTCAGCTCGAACTCCAGAATCGTTTCGAGTGCCTAGATAGCTCCGTGGATAAATACAGCGACGGGTTTATGGAAGCTGTCCATACGATCGGGTCTAAGTTTTTCAAGAACTGTCGTACAGGTAGAATCAAAAAGCTATCTGATCCTACTCTCAAGCTTATGAAGGAGAGGCTTGAGATGATCCTGCAGTCTTCAGATGAGGCGTGCAAATACCGGCAGATCAATAGACAGATCTCTAAATCCTTGAAAAGAGACCTCCGCTGCATTTATACCAAGCGTATTAAAGACGTGATTGAGCATAATAATGGTGCCAAGGTTTTTTAAATGGATCTGGCTATTGGGCAAAGCCATAGATTTAGAATTTTTTTGCTACGCGGCAAAGCCAGCTCACTAAACTGAAGACCGAAAATAGCAGGATCGTATCCGCCAAACCGGAGCTTCCGAGCTCTCCAAAGGTAGATCGAGACATTCTATGGGCAGTTGTACACATCAATCAGCAAACCCGACTAGATTGACCCGACACTATACCGAAGATATCCCGGACGTCAGCCTGTACGAGATTAGGATGGCTCTGAAACAGCTTAAAAACAACAAGGCGCCGGTTGACGACGGAATCACGGCTGAGCTTCTAAAGGCGGGTGGAAAATCGGTCCTCAAGGACCTTCAGAAGCTGTTTGATTCCGTCATACTCGAGGGTAAAACGCCACAGGCATGGTGCAGGGGCGTGGTGGTACTCTTCTTCAAGAAGGGCGACATTGCCCGGCTGAAGAACAATAGGCCCATCTCACTTCTTAGCCATGTCTACAAGTTGTTTTCAAGAGTCTTAGTCTCGTCTCGCGCGCAGGTTTGACGATTTCCAGCCTTCCGAACAAGCCTAATTTCGAAAGGGCTTTTGCACCGTAGACCATTTACATACGCTGCGGCAGGTTATTCAGAAGACCGAAGAGTATAACCTGCCTCTCTGTTTAGCGTTTATGAACTACGAGAAAGCCTTCGATTTGATCGAGACTTGGGCTGTACTACAAGCTCTCCAACGGTGCCAGATTGACTACTGGTACATTGAGGTGTTGAAGTGTCTGTACAAAAACACCACCATGTCAGTCCGTCTTCAGGACCAGACCTCGAAAACAATCTTTCTGCAGCGCGGCGTGACACAGGGAGACGTCATTTTTCCGAAACTATTCACAGCTGCTCTGGAGGACGCACGTCTTCAAGGTTCTGGACTGGAGGGGGTTTGGCATAAACGTTAATGGCGATTACATCACTCAGTTTTGGTTTGCCGACGACATAGTGGTCATGGCTAAGACCATGGAGAGCCTCAGTAAAATGCTCGATGACCTCAGTAGAACTTCCGAAAGGGTGGGTCTTAAAATGAACATGGAAAAACCAAGGTCATGGTGAAAGCCCATGTTACACCCACTCCTATCAAGATCGGAGACTCTACTCTCGAAGTCGTAGACGATTATGTCTACCTGGGACAAACGGACCAGTTGGGTAGGTCCAACTTCAAGAAAGTGGTCAACCGTTGTATCTGAATCGGCTAGGCGGCGTTCGGGAAGTTGCATGGTATCTTCTCGTCCAATTTACCGCTGTGTCTTAAGACAAAAGTCTATGACCAGTATGTGTTGCCAGTGATCACCTATGGGATCGAAACGTGGTCGCTCACAATGGGCCTTATCAGAAAGCTTAAAGTCACCTAAAGGGCAATGAAGAGGGCTATGCTCAGCATTTCCTTGCGTGATCACGTCAGAATTGATGATATCCGCAGGCGAACCAAAGTTACCGACATAGCCCGAAGAATTGCCAAACTTAAGTGGCAATAGGCAGGGCACATTGCTCGCTGAACGGATGGGCGATGGAGCCGAAAAGTTCTAGAATGGCGACCGCAAACTGGAAGACGATACATCGGAAGGCCTTCCACTAGGTGGACCGATGACCTGGTTAAGGTTGCGGGAAGGCGCTGGATGCGAGACGCACGGGATCGGTCAATTTGGTGACGCCTGGGGGAGGCCTATGTCCAGCAGTAGACTTCTTTCGGCTGAAATGATGATGATGATTAAGAAATTTTAATATCATTATTTACTAAAATATTGTTAAAATTGGTAGTGATATACTAAAACGTGTGCAAGATTGTGAATTTGTTATGCAGTGTGAGTTTTCTATCAAATTATTAAAAAAATACTTTTTTTTGATTTTGATTATATTATTTATTTAATGAATGTGAAATGCACAGGACCGACCAGTGTGGCGACCAGTGTGGCTATTCCTGGCATTGGATGCCTTTCGGCTGAAATGATGATGATGATTTAATCAAAAGGCACAATAGAATACTGGGTCGGTGGCCACCCTTGGTTGACTGGTAGAGAATGCCTCAGGCATTAAGTCCGCCTATGTTCTTGTATGTTGCATGAAGTTTTAAATTAATAATAAATAAATACTGAAATCAAAAGTATTTAGAGTAAGTAATTTTGTAATGAAAAATTATATCATAGTTACTTATAGAAAGCTTTTTAATATTTTATACCAACCCTACCAAAATAGGTATAGATTTTGAAGGCTCTTTAGAAGCTTGCTCTCTGGTCCTACTCTGTGTTATAACAGTATCATCAGTAACGTACCCTCCACAGCTGTCCACGGCCAAATCTCTGCAGGAAACATTTAACGAAACCAAAGTTACGTCAAGTGCATTATTAGACGCAGCAGGATTTAATGAAAACGAGTATATATTCGGGTATTCCTTCCAAAAGATTAATTGTGTGACCGGGTCGTAAGTGACACTCACGGTTAATATGCTTGATTTTCTCGTCACTAAAAGTTGTATTTGCCTGGTTAATAGGTCAAAGCTGGATATTGATATATTCTGGTCCCTGTCCGCAAACAGAACCCTGTAGTGAACTGGATCGTAAGTTATTGATTCAATATGATGAGCCGACGGAATGTCTTCTGTGTGCGTTAGTATTCCGTTGTAATAGAATTCTAATCCCTTTTCCATACCCACGACAATATCTGAAACATTAAAATACTTAATTATTTTAACTAAGCTATTCAAATTTTCTCCTTTCTCTTCTTTTCATAAATTATGCTGCAAAAACAAATCGTTTCCAAATAACTTGTATTCCCGCCAGTCTGATTTCCATTCATTCGAGAAATAAGAACTTTATACAGTTATCTATTTACAATGAAATCTCACCGATTTCTGCATTAAAATTTGAAGTTGATTAATTTTTAAACTCTACTTTAGCCTGAAAACCTGCCAAAAAAGTCGTTATAGTAGGGTTTGATAGGTTACTAAAACCAAATACTCAAATTCTTAAATCGGCCCTCAGATACTGTAGATCATAACATCTTACACATTAGAACTTTGAAGAATAAATCTTAGTGCACCTTACGAATTTAATCGCTGTGATTTTAAAATGTTAAATGAAATCTATTGAAAATTGAAAACAATCTCTTTTCGTAGTGCAATGGAGTATATTGCTAATGGAGTATATTATGCTAGTATATTGTTATTGTTCACAGATTGGCAATTATTATCCGTAACATAATTACAGCTCAGTGCCCCAGCGCCTTAAAAGCCGGAAAAGTTTTCTAGGATGCGTGGGTCTATGTGATGGCAACTCCTTTTCTGCGAGATGCGACCTTTGGCGAGAGAAACTCAAGCCTCCTGAAAATTTCATCGGGCCGTCGGAGAGTCTTCCGCCTGGGCACACTCTGCCGTGGTCGACCTGGAAATCCCTAAATAGACGCCGCACTCAGGTTGGCCGCAGCAAAGACAACCTCCACAGGCGGGGTTTCTCTGATGGCACTAGACTTTAGTGCTTGTGCAGCATCTCTCCGCAGACCATGGCCCAACTCAAGGAGTGCGTAGCATGCCCTGTCACCTGTTCTTGCGAAGACCTTATGACTGCGTCACCGTATGGTGTTGCCGTGGCTGAATTGTGGGTCAATCACAACTTTTTTTTTATATTTGCCATCAACACGCTTAGATGAAGAAGATCCGTAACGATTTAAATTCGTAGTGCGCGTCTATGGAGCGAGTGTTTGCGACCGAGGCAGGAGAGGCGCGACGCGTGTCACGGTCTCCGCTGGTGTACTGACGGGCGAGACCAAGACAGACAGGTGATTTCCTCGATTTTAGTCGTTAAAATCAGTTAAATTGTTGAAAATTATTATTCCACATGGTAATTGTTTGCCAAGTTATCAAGTTATTATTAGAGGAAGAAGAATACGATGATATGATATTGTATTATTATTTAAAAAATTAAAAAAGATTCGCCATCAACGAATTATATACAACTAGAGGCAAAAATTATTTATTTATTTATTGATTCATATAGATTGTTTTCAATATGGCTGTCAATCAATAAATGGTTTTTAATGACAATATGTTTGGGCATTTTGAGTGTGATACGCGACACCAATCTTCCGGGAAATGAAACCTGAATGGACTCAGGAGACATCAAAAACCTAGTTCTTAAACACGTCAAGAACTTCGATCTACAATACAGAGGTAACAACAAAATTGTAGTTAGTTTTTACAGTCCAGAATAATGGCTTGGTGGCTACCAAGCCATTAAAGATGGTTTTCGAGCTGCTGACCTTGCATTCCATACGTATACACGGAAGGATGAAAAAAGGTTCAAAGCGGTGATCTTTGGGCTACCTGCTTACGCCGAAGACTCTCTAGCTGATGAACTCGAAACCCTTGGTAAAAAAGAAGCGGTGGTCCGCAAAATGAAACTACCTGATAACAATAAAGGCAGCGGAGTATGCCCTCCTTCTCTGGTACAAATTCCAGCTGGTAGCGATTTTACAATATTCCTGAAAATCTAATATGTCAACAATTGTGTAGTGCAGATACGCAATTATCAGGCAAGGAACCCGTTTGGAACACAATGTTTCAGATGCCAAGGCTTTGGTCATTCGTCAATGAACTGCAACTTAACTCCGCGTTGCGTTAAATGCACAGAATCCCACCCTACTGCTGAATGCCCTAAGAAAGACAGGATGACTCCGGCACAGTGTTGCAACTGCAATGGTAACCACCCGGCTAACTTTCGACAATTCATCGAGAGACAAAAGTATTTGAAACTTGTTCAGAGTCGGCAAGAGCAAATAAAAGAGACTCAAGATGCAAAAGATAATCTAAAAAGCAGTCACGTTTTGGGGGGGGTGCTGGAACGCTGTTGCTGCAAACATGATGGGATCAAACAACAGCCGAGTAAAGCCTCAAACTGGTGCTCAAGATCAAGCCACAGCTGACATGCTAGCGATACTCATGACAATCACATCCATCAAAAACCAATTTGTAACATGTAACAGCATGATGGATAAGGTAATATTAATATTGGCTCACCTTGGTCAGTATGTCCAATGTCAAAAAGTTGCATACTGGAATGCCGACGGCATTCGCACAAAACTCACAGAATTGTTAGATTTGTTAAG
The DNA here is from genome assembly GCA_949775005.1 of Orthosia gothica. Lineage (NCBI taxonomy): Eukaryota > Metazoa > Arthropoda > Insecta > Lepidoptera > Noctuidae > Orthosia > Orthosia gothica. Next base: position 44,428,008 of record OX459036.1, read on the forward strand.
CGATTGATATTGTAGCGTTGTGTGAAACAAGGATTTCCTCTAGAAACACCTGGTTACAACTGCTATCGGCTTGATAAGAAGTCGGATGGCCGTGGGCAGGGGGTGGCAATGCTGGTTCATAGTGATCTGACGCATACTCTTCTTCCTACTCTTAACACTTATAATTTAGAAAGTATAGGCGTTCAGGTAATCACTCCAGAAAATAATTTGGCTATCTACTTTGCTTACCAGTCACTAAATCTCCCTCTGCTAGATAGTGATCTTAATTTATTGATAAGCGCCAATCACAAGTCTCGTGAGTATTACTAGCTATTACAACGTCAGGAGTAGAAGGTTCATACGAGCTTTGGTAGTGAACTAGGGTGAGAGAAGAAGGTGCTAGTATCTCATAATCATTAGCTAGCATGTGATTGAAAAGGATTATGCCGCGTGGGTTAGCGGTAGTGCAATACCAGTAATGATGTTTGGCGTCTGGCTCGGTCACTTAACTATAACCCTTGCACTATTCCTCCCCTAAAAAGAATAAACGGTGAAATGACGGCCTCAGTTTCGGAGCAGTGTGAAGTTCTTGCTGATGCATTTGCTGGTAATATGAGTCTCACTCATCAATGGTCTAGTGTTCTTGAAACGGAGACTGCTGTCAAGAAATCTATGGTGGCATTAAATGCCCAAGACACACGTAATCTTTCCCCTCTGATTAGACCTAGGGAAGTACGAAAACTGATTCTTAAATTAAAACCCCGCAAAGCTCCTCGTCTAGACGGTCTCAGCAAACTACTTCTCAAAAACCTATCTCAGAAAGCTCTGGTCTACCTCAATAAAGTATTTAACGATTGTTTGAGATTGTGCTAATTCCCTACGTCCTGGAAAACGGCCAAAATAATCGCACTTAAAAAACCTGATAAAGATGGCAGCATTCCAACAAATTATCGTCCTATAAGCCTACTCCCAAGCCTGGGCAAATTATTTGAATCCCTTATTCTAACCCGACTGCTAAAAGTTACTGAACACTTATTGATACCGGAGCAATTTGGTTTTCGTAAGACACATTCCACCACTCAGCCGTTGGCCAGAGTAGCGGAGCACATTGCACATAAAATTTTGGCGGTCTTATCCTTTGTAGCCTAAGAGCCCAATACTAAATCTGTAGATATTAATGATTTTGATAAAACTTAATTTAAATTAATGCTTGATAGAAGAATAGATGCTGCAGGGTTGTCTCACACCACAATTTAATAAAATTTAGTTTGTGTAGTTAACCCCAGAAATGTGTTTTTCAAGTAAAATTAACCACGTTGCCACACTGATTTTCGAATGGAATAAAAAACCTTTTTTACAAAAAAAATACAACGGACTTTCAAATAAAAACACTAAAAGTGAAAAATAACTTCAATTTTTGAAGTTGGTGTTAAAAAGCGTACAAAAATCCGGAACACATGTTTTATTATTGACTAGTTTTACTCAAATGCACGAGTATGCATGTGTGCGAGTTAAGGGTTTAGCATAGGCATGTCGACCCAACGGTCAATCTCACCTGCACGCGTCTGAGGTTCGTTATGAATAGCCTCGGCGACGTCCACTTGGCGTCAAGTGCTCCCTGCTAGATAACGGACGATGCTCTGCGAAATAGCGGTATAACTAACTAACTGATCGAAGAGGAAATAGCGGCCTTGAAATCTTAATAGCTTCAAAAATGTCTAGGGCAGAAGAAATCGGGTAACCACTGCTACTTTTTCCCAAGAGAGAAAGCATGAAAGGTCTGATAGGAACACTCCCTCCACCTTCCCATGGCCCGACCAACATATGCTTTACGGGCCGAATCGTGGGGCGGCTGCTGACATAGCACCCTTGGCAATCTTATTTTTACGGTCCGCAGGCGCTTCTTGATCCCTTACAAATTAGCCACGTGTGTCCCTTCAACCCTCTCTCAAAATGGGCTGGTGAACGTTCACACTACAAGTGTTGATACTTCGTCGTCGTCTTCGCCGTCATACCCTTCGTGCGTCCCTATAGTTTGAGTTGCTCCTTGCTTCTCCCGTCGCTCCACTGCGCTCCGAGCGGCCTGCCAGTCATGCGCGAACTCTCGTAGCCTCGCAAAGTTCGCCGGTGAGCTAACGAGATCCTGGTAATAGACCGCACCGACCTCCATGAAGCTGATCCCATCCATCATCTTACATCTAGCTTCTTCATACAGGGGGCAGACCCACAACGCATGGTACAGGTCTTCATCTTCCATACCACAGTAGTACTTACTCTCCTCACAAAGCTTCATATCATTCAGCCTTTTCCTGAAACACCCATATCCCGTGAGAATCTGGGAGGCCTGATAATCATGCTCGACCCAGGTGTACTTGAGCCGAGTAGCCACGTTCGGGAAGAAACAGTACAGTTCCCTTCCTTTCCCCTCATTCATCCATCTTTCTTGCCACGTATCCATAGTTTTATTCCAGATCACTCGCTTTCGTCGGGCCAGCTCCCGCCTGCGCACTTCTAGTTCGACCTGTGCTTCGGCCGCGGCCTGGCACTGCTCATCAAATTGGCAGCGGCCTGGTCTGATAGGAACAGTTGATAGTATATCCGGCGATCCGGTTGACGCCCGGCGCCACCTTCCCGGGAGAGATGGTGTGAAATGTGCTACCGGCCATGCGCGCGTGACTCGTCAGGCGCCGCATAGAAATTCAGCTACTGATGAATATTAATCGATTCGCCACCCTTATCGCATCGGAACGTGGAATGTGCGCGGCCTCAACTAATGCAAACTGTGAATTGTGGAAGGCGAAATGCATAGGAAGAACGTTGAACTGCTAGTGTTAAGCGAAACACTCTGGAAACAAGACAGGGTCACTTTACATCTGACTTCGAATAAACAGTGTATTTTACGGGCCCGGAACACGATAGCAGCAGAGTAGTGACCTTCATCGTGCCGCGATCGTTAATCAAGTGCGTTGTGGGTTATAAACCAGTTAGCGATCATATAGTAACACTCAGAATTAACTCCATGCCGTGCAAGCTTAACATCGTGCAGGTATACAGGCCCCCACAGAACAATCTACTGAAGAAGAACTAGGGATTTTACAATACGCTGTCTGCGACACTCATAGAGTTTCCAAAGCGAGAAGTTACTCTCATCTTGAGGGACTTCAATAAGAAAGTTGGAGATACCATAGACGATGACCACCTTCGTCATATTACGGGCAAACATGGAATCTGGGAACGAAATGATAGGGGCGAGCCTCTTTGACGGTTTTACTGCAAAAAGAACTTTACTATCACCAACACCTGCTTCAAACATCATATCTGCAGATTATATACTTGCATATCCCCTGGTTACGGATGTATTGACCAAATAGACTACATTCACTAGAGAAGTTTAGTAACGAACGCCATAACTTTCCCCGGTGCTGACTGCGACTCCGAGCTCCGACTACCAGCATCTTGTGGCAAAAGTTCGAATGCGGCTAAAGATGATACAGAAACCTAGAGTCGATCCGAATATGTGAAATATAAACATCAGTAGCTTCAGAGAAGGTTTTGAGCGGAGAATGGGGGTTCATCCGATTGACATGACAGTCAGCGGCAGTAAATGGGAATATCTCAAAAGGAAGATAGAGGACAGCTAGGGAAACCCCCTATAAAAGATTTAATTTTTATTTTATTTTATTTATTTAAGGAAAAACAAACAATAGCACAATAAGAAACAGTCATACTATCTTAAATATTACATTTATAAAATTATGCTACCCACTACGTTCTCCACAGATTACTATTTAAAGTATTTAAAACTAGCTATTAACACAGAAAATACACAACGGTTGCTGTCCCAGAACTCATAATATCTATGTTTTTAAACAATATATAAAAGAAAAACAAAAAAAAAATTGTGTGCGTATATTATTAAACATTACGTTAATATATATTAATTTGCTGATCCTTAAGGGTTGCTCGGATTTGCTTCTTAAATGCATGCAATGCATTTATAACACCTGAGACTGCCCAAATCATCCTCGACAGACGTGCACTAAACTACACCGTACACTAAAAGGGGAACGGTATATGTTCAACTGAAGATCAGCAGCGGTATGCAGAACAGAGCCGCCAAGTTCAACGCTGTCAAAAGGATTAGGATAACCACATCACACAACGAAATCTGTCTCAAAATCGAACAGCACTCACGGAAAAACGAATCCAAATATATTTATCAAAAATTTAAATAAAGAACGCGCAAACCGAGAAACTGTGCTATTGAATATAAAAACGGGCGTCTACTTATAAATGTGGCTCAAGTGTTAGTGCGCTGAAAAAACTACTGCGCGGAGTTATACGACATGGTACTACTAGCGCTAAAATTACATGGGCGACAGAAAAACCTGATCTCCTACCATCAGAAATTAAACATGCCATCTGAGCTCTTAAGTACAAGAAATCACTGTGTAAAGATGCTATTAAAGCCGAAATACTGGTGAGGAACAAAGGCTATCACCGACATCTGTAATACCACCTGGAATACTGGAAGATGGCCAAAAAACTGGACAGAATCGGTGTTTAAACCCTTGCAAAAGAATGGTTCTTCAAAAGATTGTGGCAATTACAGGACTATAGCTTTAATATCTAATGCAAGTAAGATACTCTTCCATGATTGTTATTAGTCGACGTCTTAACTACTATTTAAGCCAATAGATACCTGAAAAGCAGGCAGGTTTCGTTAAGGGCAAAGGAACGCGGGAGCAAATTTAATTCTTAACGTCCGCCAAATCACTGAGATGAGTAGGGAATTCTATAGTCCCGTGGTCCTATGCTTTATTGACTACACAAAAGCCTTTGAATGCGTGCAATGGGATACACTGTAGAATGTGCTACTTAAAATGGGAGCTTCTGAACACCTTGTTGCTTAAACCCAGAGTCTGTACACAGGAAATACTTCTTTCATCAGGAGAGGTTCTCAATGCTCCAACTTTTTCCAAACAAAAAAAAGAGTGAGACAAGGTTGCATCTTGTCCCCGGCACTTTATATAGAGAGTACATTATTCGGAAAATTGGGCGAAGGGTTTACCTACAGGCGGCAAGAGGTTATCGAACCTTCGATATACCAACGACACCATTCTTCTAGCAACATCTTTGGAAGATATGAATGAGCTGTTCTAAAGACTCGAAATGGAGAGTGGCAACATCTGTCTGGTAGTAAACAGACCGAAAACTAAAGTGATGATAGTGGATCGAGCCGTAAAGCTGTCGATAATGTCACCTGCATTCCTAGCATAAATATAGTCGACCTTAACATGATGCGGTCGACGGGGTTACCAAATATGTAATAACGCAACATCTGGAACAAAATAGGAATTGGTATCAAAACCAAGATGAGATTGATACGGGCCCTGGTATTTCCTATTTTCCTGTATTGAGTGGAAATGTGGACAATCCTAACCCGAAAGAGACAAAGGATTGATGCATTTGAGATGTGGTGTTGGAGACAAATGCTACGAATACCATGGACTGCGAAACGCACCAATGCCTCGATCCGGATCCAGCTCCGAATAAAACTCGCTTTTCCACTATATGCCAAGAACATATTCTTGCGTATTTCGGTCACTCAATGCGCAGAGGCGACGAGAATTTGGAAAAGCAGATTGTGGTTCGGAACACCGTAGGCAAAAGAACGCGCGGTCTTTCAGCAACAAGGTGGAACGATCAAGTTCATTTTCATTTTCAAACATCTTTATTTTACATAAGCTTTAACAAAAATGCACTTACCCGAAGACACATTTACACAATAGACACAGAAAGCACTTTATGAGGCTACTTTCGCCTTTCATAGTGGTATCACAATCCGAATTTAATAAACTGATAATATCTTTAACTTTAAACACTTTATAACATCATCATCATCATCATCATATCAGCCGAAAGACGTACACTGCTGAACATAGGCCTCCCCCAAGCGTCGCCACATTGACCGGTCCCGTGCGCCTCGCAACCAGCGGATCCCCGCAACCTTCACCAGGTCATCGGTCCAACTGGTGGAAAGCCTTCCAACGCAACGTCTTCCGGTTCGCGATCGCCACTCCAGAACCTTTCTGCCCCATCGGCCATCCGTTCTGCGAGCAATGTGCCCTGCCCACTGCCACTTAAGTTTGGCAATTCTTCGGGCTATGTCGGTAACCTTGGTTCTCTTACGGATCTCTACATTTCTGATTCGATCACGCAAGGAAACACTGAGCATAGCCCTCTCCATTGCCCTTTGAGTGACTGTAAGCTTTCTGATGAGGCCCATTGTAAGTGACCACGTCTCAGAGCCATATCTCATCACTGGCAACACACACTGGTCATAGACTTTTGTCTTCAGATACTGTGGTAAGTTTCGGTGGTAAGCTTCGCAAAAGTTGCGCAGTGTCTGACAACGCGCAACTTCCCGAACACTGTCCAGCCGAGTCGGATTCGACGGTTGATCTCTCTCTCGAAGTTGGCCCTACCCAACTGAATCGTTTGTCCCAGTTAGACATAGTAGTCCACAACTTCGAGTATAGAGTTTCCAACCTTGATAGGAGTGGGTGTAACATGGGCATTCAACATCACCTTGGTTTTGTCCATGTTAATTTTCAGACCCACTCTTTCGGAAGCTCTACTGAGGTCATCGAGCATTGTATTGAGGCTCTCCATGGTCTCAGCCATGCCCACTATGTCGTCGGCAAACCGAAGGTGAGTGATGTACTCGCCATTGACGTTGATGCCTAGGACCCTCCAGTCCAGAACCTTGAATACATCCTCCAGCGCAGCAGTGAAAAGTTTAGGAGAAATGACGTCTCCCTGTCTCACACCACGCTGGAGAAATATTGGTTTCTAGGTCTGATCCTGAAGACGGACTGACATGGTGGCGTTTCTATACAAACACTTCAACACCTCAATGTACCGGTAGTCGATCTGGCACCGTTGGAGAGACTGCAGTACAGCCCAAGTCTCGATCGAATCGAAGGTTTTCTCGTAGTCCACAAACGCTAAGCAGAGAGGTAGGTTGTACTCTTCTGTCTTCTGTATAACCTGCCGCAGCGTATGTATGTGTTCTACGGTGCTAAAGCCTTTTCGGAATCCGGCTTGTTCGGGAGGCTGGAAATCGTCAAACCTGTGCGCGAGACGATTCGTGATGACTCTTGAAAACAACTTGTAGACATGGCTAAGAAGTGAGATGGGCCTATAGTCCTTCAGCTAGGCATTGTCGCCCTTTTTCCACCACCACAACCCGGAACCATGCCTGTGGCGTTTTGCCCTCGAGTATGACGGAGTCAAACAGCTTCTGAAGGGCCTTAAGGACCGTTTTCCACCCGCCTTCAGTCGAGTTCAGCCGTGATTCCGTCGTCAACCGGCGCCTTGTTGTTTTTAAGCTGTTTCAGAGCCATCCTAATCTCGTACAGGCTGACGTCCGGAATGTCTTCGGTATAGTGTCGGGTCAATCTAGCTCTTGGGTTGTTTGCTAGATTTGAAACACTTTATAACATTTTTTTGCAAATTATTTAGAAAAAGTTATAATTTTGCTGCTTGCATGTAGGGATGACAACATAAATAAAAATAGTTTAAGTAAAATATTAACTGTACGCACGGTATATTGAAGAAATAACAGCCGTGCGACCAGTCTATAATCGACGGACGGAGCCTCTCTGCCGCCCGCGCTCCTGTGCTACAGCGGCCGGAGCCGGGGTGGCAGCGAGCCTCTCGGGGTCAAGCCGCTAGTCGCTCGCACCACAGTTGGTGGGAACAAAAGATAGTGATCCGGTAGGCGGTAAGAGCCGTATCTATCGACATATCGACGATGAATTGACAAGAACTCCTAACTGACATTTTTGCGATTTTACTTTTTTTACGTAGATTGATGCACATTTGCTTAATAGTTATTGTCAGTTATTAATAACTCGTTAAAAAATAAGATATGAAGCTAGCTGCTATTGCCTGCTCACGCAAACAATTATTTAAAGTCTATCTACGTAAAAAAAGTAAAATCGCAAAAATGTCAGTTAGGAGTTCTTGTCACTTCATCGTCGATATAGTAATGTGTCTTTTGTTGATGAACATAGATTAGCGAGATCAAGGGATTAGAAGTTTTAATTTTATTCTTATTATAAAATGTTAGTGATATTATAATTATGTGATTTTATAGTTTGTTTATGTAGTTTTTTGAGATTTGTTTTAAATTTGGTTTAGAAGGATAGTTTAACTGCTTTATTCTGAATAACTTGCGATTGGTAATGGTTAGAGAGACATGTGCTGCTCCAAACTGGACAAGCGTATACATGGGCGGAAAAGTGTAGTATAGATCCTTAGTTTGGCACTGCTACTTAATTTGCTTTTTCTATTAAGTAAAGGGTTTAAAGCGCCAAGAGTAATTAATTATTTATTTATGTAATTTTACTTATCAAGTTATTAGAGTTATCCATATGTTCAACAAAATTAATAGTTAAATATGTCCATATAATATTTTGAGTCAATTTGTTATTATTAATGTCATTTAATTGTCTTAACTTTTATTGAATTTATCCGACAGATATTCGTCAATGGTGTCATAAATTTTATTAATTAAGAATTGTTTTAATTTATTTATAAAAACATTGGTTTTATTATCTTGTTTTATGCTTTCCGGTAATTTGTTATATATTTTTATCGACATAGAATACGGACTAGAAGAGTGCAATGTAAGGCGGAAGTAGGATAGATCTAGTATGTTTTTGTAGCGCAACGAATAGTTTGTCTGCATGTTATCACGTGTGTTGTAAGACTCTGGGTATTTGCGAACTAGTTTACATAATTCTAAAATATAAATATTAACTAAGGTAAGGATTTTATGTTTCTGGAAATAAGGCTTGCAGCTATCTGTTTATTCTATATTGGTAATTATTCGTATCAGCTTTTTTTGTAGGAGAAATAGACTGGGGGCGTCCGTGCTATTTCCCCATAAGATTACGCCATAGCTTAACCAAGCGTGGGCGTACGCGTAGTATGTCACAAGTGCGGTTTGTAGGTTCGTCATTTTGTTTATTTCTCGTAGGTCATACGAAAACTTTGAATTTTTTTATTTAACTTTCTGTATGCGGGTTTTCCAGTTTACATGCGTGTCTATTGTCAAACCTAGGAGAGTGACATCATTTACTACTTCTATTCTTTGTTGGTTATATATAAAGTTTAAATTGGTTGACTGTTTTGTCGAGGGTGAAAAGTAATTAATTTGGTTTTGGTGAAGTTGATTTCGAGATTATGCTCGCTCATCCAGTTAATTATTGTATAATGAATATTAGTAAGTTTTTCGTTTAAAGTAGCATTTGTTTGGCAAGAGGTGAGGATAGAAATATAATATCATCTGCAAATAGTACACAGGGCCCGTATAAGGTTTTAGGTAGGTCGTTTATGTATATAAGGAATAAGAGACAGCCTACTACACTTCCCTGGGGAATTGAAGCATGTATCGGTCTGACATCAGATCTTATCTACTGTATTTCTTTTGTTGCCCTATTATAATATTCCACCTTAACAAATTGCTCTCTGCCCTGTAAATATGAAGCAAACCAGTCATGGGCTTTCCCACATACTCCTATTCCGTACAGCTTATTCAATAGTATTTTAAATTGCACCTTGTCGAAGGCCTTTGTGCCCGATTGGCACCTTTTTAGGGTTCCGTAGCCAAATGGCAAAAAACGGAACCCTTATAGATTCGTCATGTCTGTCTGTCTGTCTGTCTGTCTGTCCGTCCGTATGTCACAGCCACTTTTTTCCGAAACTATAAGAACTATGCTGTTGAAACTTGGTAAGTAGATGTATTCTGTGAACCGCATTAAGATTTTCACACAAAAATAAAAATAAAACAATAAATTTTGGGGGTTCCTATACTTGAAACTAAAAATAAAAATATTTTTTTTTATCAAATACATACGTGTGGGGTATCTATGGATAGGTCTTCAAAAAATGATATAGAGGTTTCTAATATTTTTTTTTTCTAAACTGAATAGTTTGCGCGAGAGACTCTTCCAAACTGGTAAAATGTGTCCCTTCCCCCCCCCTGTAACTTCTAAAATAAGAGAATGATAAAACTGAAAAAATATATGATGTACATTACTATGTAAACTGCCAGCGAAAATTGGTTTGAACGAGATCTAGTCAGTAGTTTTTTTTTAATACGTCATTAATCGTAAACCGCAATTTACCAAGTACGGAACCCTTCGTGCGTGAGTCCGACTCGCACTTGGCCGGTTTTTGATAACTTGTCTATGTTTTTCTATATTTTACTTTTTTTTACATTGTCTATTTTCGATTTTGTTTTGTAATTTGTTTCCTTGAAGTCATTACAAAAATAACTTTTTCTTACGGAAAGTTGGGTTTTATTTAAAATATCTTCAAATTTGGATATTAATCCATACTTTCAGTAATAGCCTTAGACATTTCAAGTAGTATTTCTACTGCGTACTCTTTGTTATTTAAAATATTTAAAGCTTCTTGTATATATTTATAGACTACTAACTAACTAACTTTTGACAATCATCGAATAACTTATATTTTTCACAAAAAGAGTATACACGATCGCACATTGCTCTTTCAAAGACTTAAGATGCTGTAGGCAGAAGGGCGATTGGTCTATAATTATATGGGTCTGTTTTAGAATCTTTTTATGGATCGGTTTAATTCAAGCTTTTTTTAGTAAATTGAAAAAAATGCTTTCTTCGAACGATTGGTTAATTAATTTGTAAAATGGTAAGGTTAGTTCGTCAGCGCACTGTCTGAAAAGAGTTGGTGGGTGTTCAGTTTTTTAAGATATGGTTTACTTCACATCCATCGACTGGAATTAGAAACATGGTATTTTCAGTGGGGTTAAGCACTGAGGCTGCTATCGGTTGGAAGCCGGGTGTTTGGCTAGTATTTTCCCCAATGGATGCGAAGAAATTATTAAATATGTTAGCTACTTGTTTAGGCTCACTCACTAGGTTCGTCGTCGTTTTTAATTTTTATTAATTTTAGTATTTTATAAGTCAGTTCCTTTACGATATCCCACATGGTTTTAACTTTATTGATTTATTTGCTCATTATATTTATGTGTTTTTTTTGCCGTTGTTACAGTATTTTTGAGTGTTTTATAAGTTTTATAGTATTTCGTAAGAACTGTATTGTTTAATTTTTGCGTTAGAATTTTAAATTGTCTTTTATTTTTACAGGATTGTTTTATTCCAACGGTAAGCCAATAATTATAATGTTTTCTTTTTAATTTAAGTCTGCGTGAAGGGATACATTCGTATAGAATATTTATCAGTGTGTTATGGAAGGACTGATAGTTCTCATCTACATTTTGATTTGGCAGAATTATATTGTTCCAGTTTTGTATATTTAGTTTGGATTTGAATTTTTGTATGTTACTGTTGTTAAATATTTGTTTCTTTACAAACCAAATTGATTGTTTAGCGTCTTGTTTTTAACATATTTAAGATTGTTCCACTGTGGTCTGAAAAACCTAACTCTTCTACGTTTGTATACATATTATTTCCGTTAAAGTTCGTCAATATAAGTTCTAAACATGTTGACGTGGTTTGTGAGATACGTGTAGGTTTTTTTATGTGTTGTTCAAATTTGTAATCTAACATAAGATTAATCTGCAGGTTAGTTTTTAAGCTGTTTTCTAAAATATTTATATTAAGATCTCCTCCGGTTACGACGCTAAATTTCTTATATTTTTTATTTCTACAATGCATTTTTGCTGTTTTAATTGGCTAACAAAAGTTTCATTCTCTCTTCTATTCCAGTAAACTACAACTACTAATAACTAAAATTTTGCGTTGGGAGCTTACGTGCACATACTTCTATAGAATATTCGATAGACATATCTCTAATATCATAACATTCTATACAGTGTCAATGATCCTCTAATAGAATACAGACACTGCCACCACTGCGAGAGCGACAGCAAAACGATGCTGCAATTTTATAACCAGTAAATTGCAGATTTTCTAGTTTGTCCTGTGTTAGCCATGTCTCGCATATGCATATTGCGTTGTAAATGGGTTTATCGTTGATGAAAGCCTCCAAAAGATGTTGTTTGTAAAAATACTTTGTGTGTTTTGAAACATAATTTTAAAATTTTGGCCTGGGGTTTTAAAAAGTACGGTTGTCACTATTTTTATTCGTGTTGTCTTGAGTCAGGTTTTTATCGATAGATCTCGTTATGTTCACGTCACCATGGTTCTGTATTTGTGATGTCCTTACGCTATCGCCAACTTTAGTTTGAGCTTTTGTGGTTTGGTGTAGGAAAGACCTTTCTTGTCTTTGTTTCTTTATTTTCTGTAAGATGACCAAAAACACGGGATATTTGAAAACAACAGAATTCCTTGATAAATATATACATAAGCCTAAATTTTTCAAATATCCCGTGTTTTCTAGTATATGTATACGAGGCGGCACTGAAAATTTCGGGAATCAAGGAAGTGAAGAATAGTAATGTTGTGTAACATTACTATTTAAAAATGTATTTATTGCTTTTCGAAGTATTCTCCGCGAAATTTGACACATTTTTCCATACGATGGAACCAATCATTGAAGTAACCATTCCATTTGGTAGTTGGGGTCTCTAAAATGGCCGTTTTGTAGGCGTCCACAGCTTCCTCAGGTGATGAAAATCTCTGACCACGCAATTTGTTCTTTATTTTAGGGAAAGTATAGAAATCATTAAGTTAAGTATAGATATCAAGGGCTTAGGTCGGGGCTGCACGGCGGATGGTCTAATAATTCTATGTTTTCTTGCTCTAAAAACTCTTTTGTTCTGTGGGCGGTATGAGAACTCGCATTGTCGTGATGGAGGATGATGCGACGGTTGCAGTTCTCTTTACGGAGTTCAGAAACGACCTGTTTCCAACAAATGCTATCATACCATTCTGCATTAACCGTTCTTTGTCTCTCAAGAGGAATAGTCGCAACATGGCCGGTTTTGGAGACAAACGTGGCCACCATTTTTATTGCTACACTCCGTGAACGAACAATTTTTGTTGGCTTTAACTCATTTTCGAACACCCAAACTCGTGATTAGTTTTTTGTTTCGGGTTCGTACGCGTATATCCAGGATTCGTCACCTGACACGATGTTGTATACAGCATTTGAGGATCCCGCGTGGAATCTTTCGAGAGTTCTGACGCACCAAGTAACGCGAGCCGCTTTTTGCTCTTCACAGAGCGAATGCGGTATCCATCGGGAAAACAACTTTTTCACACCTAATTGTTCATGCAAGATTATTTGTATTTGACTCATGCCAATGTCTAAAGTTGCCTGAATTTCGCGGTATGTCACATGTCGATCTTCCTCAATCAGCTTACGCACAGCATCAACGTTTTCTTGGGTGACTGCAGTTTTTGGACGACCTTGACGGGGATCATCACTGAGCTTGACACGTCCACGTTGAAATTCAGCAAACCAGCGATACATTGTGGTTTTGGATGGGGCTTCATCACCAAATGCAGAAATCATTCGGTCAACACAATGTTTTTGTGTTAAACCCCTTCGAAAGTCTTAATAAATCATCGCTCTTGAATTTTCTCGAGTCAATTCCATTTTCTCAACGACTAAACAAGTTTGACAAAACCTTGTGACAAAACCACGGAGTTCGATTTTTAAAACCAAGGAGTTTTCAATTAAAAAAATTTAATATGACAGAAACAGTGGAAATATTCCATTTCCGATACTTTTAGTGCAGCCTATGTATATTTGGTCATTCTTTTACTGATCAGTTCTACCCTCAGTGGTCGTTTATGTCCGTTTATATAGTTATACTAATTAGTCACTTGTTAGACTTTGTAACTAAGCACTTTTATTCCACTTTTAACACTGTAAGTATCGTTTTAATGTTTATCATCAGTATTCACGTTTATAATTATAACACTTTCACAGCGTTACTGTACACACTTTAACTATTGCGTTAGTTTTCAGCAAGTAAACACGAATAAAACATTTATTTCGGCACCGTCCGCAACCCTCTCCCTCGTGTGTCCTTTCCTTTTTCCAGTAGTTTTCAATATGCATTCGATCATTATTAACATAACAAAAGAAATAAAATAAATATAACAGTAAGTACTATTCAATATCCCATAGAAAAACTTATAACATATGTGTGTACTTTCTAAAATATCGTTTTATCACTAAAAGGTATGAAATAAAAAATCAATAATTAAAACCTTAAAACCACGACTGCCTTGTCAAAATCTTTTCATTGCAGTCGAGGGACGGTTCCTTGAAACAGCACCCTAACCTTGACTTATTAAAACTATCATAGTTTGACTCTAAAAAAGGACAGATACTGATATCTGTCCCTTACGCACACTCAAAATAACCTTACTCTAAGAGCCTATGGTCACCCCCAGTTCTTTACAGGGCCCTCGACTTAACTGAAAAGATTGGTTTTCAGTCATTAAGCTTGTTTAAATTAACTTGTTTTAGCCACACATGCGTCCGCGCGGCGAACCCATGGGGTATTCAGGCGCCCCAGTCATCTTTTTTTTTTTTTTTTATATATTATAGGCTCGCGCTTGACCACTATCTCACCTGATGGTAAGCGATGATGTGGTCGACGGTGAAGCACGCTTGCCTAGAAGTAACCTATTCACTCTTGACTTAAAGACTCCTAGATTGTAGCTATCGGGACTTATATCTTTGTGGCTTAAGCCGCTAAATTTGTGTGGGACTTAATTTTTTTATCACTTTTTTAAAGGCAGACGTGTTTTTTATTATTTTTAGGGTCTTTATAACACCGTGGGGCGATATCACGCACCTATATCCTAAGAATATTTCAAGTGCAAATCAGTCGTACATTGTCGTATTGCGTCCATCTTAAAGTAGAGTTTGAAAAAGACTCAACTTCAAATTCCTAATTTAGAAATCGGCGATTAGTGTATTCCATTGGAAGTTATTAATTTCAGAAGGTACTTAGGTCTCGAATGGAAAGTAGACTGAGTGGGAATGCAAGCAAATGTTTCTAACACAGACCTACGTCAAATAATAAGTTGTCTAATTTACTGTAAATTGGTTTAATTTATCTGATAATTTACTGAAAATGGGATGAAAAGAAACCTCCAAAGAATTTATATTTACGGATAGCATTTTTAAACCGCAAAAGGTGGTTACTATGATAAATTGAATTAATTTTCAAAAACAAAAATTACTTAATTTTCTTACCCCAAGAGAAAGAATACACGCAGCTCACGACCATTGTTAACAACGCCAACAAACGAGTGGGATTCATCTTGCACGTCTATATTGTTGCAGCAGATTTAGATGAGGTGTCACTTCTACTGAAATGTTAAGTAAACTGTCTCTGTTTTTGCAAACTTGGATTTATATACAGCATGAAGCATATTGATAACCCGATCACCCTGTACATTCCATGTTTTGAAGTATAAACAAATGATAACATGGAATGTTTACAAAATATTATAAATGTAAAACTGTTTTGATAATTACGACGAAAATAGATTATTATACGAAAACCTATCAGTAGATAAGTGTGTAAGCCAACCATGTCTTTTCATCATCATCTATCTATTCCTAACTACATAATGGAATCCCTCTTACCTGAAGCAGCTGACTGGCAGATGACCATAAATTTTGTGCCATGGTACCCCGACGTCACGATTATTGCATGGGCAGTCACGTCATACCGCGGGTTGTGTTAGTGAGAGATCTCGGTGTTACTTTTTCTGGGGATCTTTCGTTTGATGTGCATGTAGTACAGGTGTTTAAAAAAGCTTTTATAAATCTTGTTTTGTCATGCGTGAAACCCGTGACTTCACTAACATGGCGGCAGTTAACTCACTTTATAATGCGTTGGTACGAAGTAATTAAGAAACTATTGCTATTCTCTGATGCTGGAAAAGATAAAGAACAAATTTACCCGATATCGATATATGAAGCAATTTTGTGTATATCTCTTCTACCCTCGTGCTGTTGGGTACTATAAGTAGGGAGGTAAGGCGCAACCTCGATCTTGCGAAATATGTTTTTATGGTTTTTCGTGGCATGCTGAATAATCCACAAATATTGGAATCGTTGGGATTACTCGTTACAAACAGGAGGCTACGGCACGGTAAAAATATATACAGTATTCTATCTTCATACAAACGGTCGGAACGCGAGTAGTGCCTACGTGACTCGAGCTCAGCCCACACTCATTGTACTATCAGTCGCGGACGCGCCGCAGTGACAAACGAACGGTGTGATGGTTTTGTAAGTAAGCGTGCGATTTGTGAATATTTTATTCAAATACGTACAAGTACTTACTTACTTAATATGTCAGAGAGCAATTATAGCCAATATTGTGCTGTTTTTGGTTGCTTGAATTCTTCTGTAACGCACCCAGAGATATTTTTTTTTAAATTACCTGGAACCTCCGAAAGGCAAGAGCATAAAAAATATACCTAACCTAATAATACGTAATTTGGTAGTAGTAGGTAGGGATTTCGCTTTTTCCACCGAGTAAAATACCTGGATCAATAAATATAAATAAGTGGATAAGGTGATAAAGTCACACACGAGTCACCTACCTACGCTCGGGCACAGGCTCTGTGTAAAAAAAAACTAGTAGATAGTTTCTCAGGCTAGGCTAGCTACTTACTTATGTACTTAGCTACTTACATATATTATTTAATTAGAAAATACCATTATGAAATGATTACTTATGAAATTAATAATTAGTAGGTATCTACCTAGTAAGATTTAAAATAATTTTAATAAAAAATATAATATTTACCTCAGAAAAACTAGAAAGAAACTCAAGTAGGTAGATGCGGGCGGCCCTAACGCGTGTTTAGGTGACGAGCGCTTGTAGGCACTTATTTTAAGGTCAGGGCCGAGTCACAATACTGTTAGATATTTTTACCGTGGCTACGGTTAGGACCAAGGGAGGGGCTTTTTAAAGTCGCGGCAACCCGTACAACTTTATTAAATTTTGCAACAGTGATTCGTGCAGTAAGAATACTTTTTTTTTTTTGAAAAACGTTGCCCCACACTAGGAATTTCTTCCTGTATCGTGGGTGCGTTTACAAACATATAAACTCACATACACAAACACCCAGAGCCGGAACAACTATCTGTAGGTCATACAAATATTTGTTCCGTGCGGGAATCGAACCCGCGACACGCAGCGCAGCAGTCAATTGCTCAACCACTGCGCCAACCGTGAGCCCAAAACTTAATAGCATCTTTCTGCGTTTGGGCATATGTTCATGCTCTTTGACGGAATTCCAGAAGGTGACACTTAAGGTGAACGCGCACCTAGACGCACCGCACTCGCCGCACTCGCCGCACGCGCTGCAGTCATCGCATTTTCTCTTGGCCCCGCGCTATCCGCGCCGAACGCGCCGCACGCATTGTATCCACTTCTGTACATCTTGAACTATATTTTCATACGGATAAGGATCATGTTGCCGCGCCGCCCGCATCGCCCGCCGAGTCTGATGACGTCATTCGCACGCGCTGGTGGAATCCGTATACCTACAGCATTTTGCTGTAATGCGGCTCGTGCAGCGCGGGTAGGTGCGCGAGGCTGCATACGATTTCATATAAAGATTTATAAAATGCGATGACTGCGGCGCGTGCGGCGAGTGCGGTGCGTCTAGGTGCGCGTTCACCTTAAGTGTGTTGTCACTGTATAACTTGTGCCTCTATCTAGACCCGTTATTTGAGATTGTGTAATAAACAATTTATGACTGCTTTTGTTAACTTGGGTCTTACCTGTTAAAATAAATGTATGTGTTAATGAATAAATAAATAAATTTTGTACTTAAAATTGTGATGTTTTAATTTTAACGTATAAATCAGATGACATCATTCCAGGGTCAAAATGTGATATAATATTAGTATGATAGTAACTATGCCATACTAGCTTCTGCCCGCGACACCATCCACGTACAAGTCAACTATAGGTAGCTACATTTTCCGGGCGACAAAAATCGAACGTTTTCCATGACCTAGTATAAGACAGGCGACGCGACGTGTTGCGTCCGCGTGCAGATTGTAACAGAAGCCGCACCTCGTCCTCCTTGCGTTGTTTCCCCAATGCGCGGGTCTTGACCACATCATGTTTTTAACACATTCTCCTTTATTATGTTCTTCCACTTGCTCCTACTTTCAGCAACACGCACGGCTTCCGAGGTTTTAATGTTCAGCGAGGTTCGATTTTGGTCTGACCAACGTATACAGCTTGTGCCTCTGGGTCGATTTTTCCTCGACTTTACCAGTGAAGCCAAGGGGAGGACTATCGACTTTGTCCCGTCCATCGGCCATTTGTATTTGTGCCAAAAGCTACCACAAATTTTTTGGAGCATGACGATTATTACGTTTGCAAATTCTGCTGTGATTCCGTCAGTACCGGAAGCTATTTTGTTTTTTAAACTCGATATGGGCGATGGGTTACTGTATAGTTTTTCGCAGTATTCACACCATCTGTCTGCCACTCTCTCCAGCTCCTGCATGGGTTTTCCGTCCTTGTCTTCAAGTACCCAAATTTTCGGTTTGAATTGCCTTGACAATAATCGGACTTTTTGTAGAGGTCTCTGACCTCTGCAGTCTGCAGTTTGTTCGCATGAGTCTCAACTTCCCGACACAGATTCAGTATAAAGTTGTTTTTATCATACCTGCTGCTGTGCTTGATCCTTGTACATAAAACAGAATGCTCTTGCATCACCAGGTAGTTTTGTAGACTGTGACATTATAGCTCTTTTCTCCTCTGGACTAATTCCCAGGTCCGTTTTCTTTCACATTACTCCTCACATCCATCTTTTCTGTGGCTTCCCTGTCCCTTTCCATGTATCCACATCTATATTCACAACTCTTTCAGTCGCAAGCGTTTGATCGCTTCTCCTTACATACCCAAAACCCAGATAAATGATTCATGTTGTTGCTATGGACGATAATATAAGTACCGATCTGTCTTGTTATTGAAAGTACCTAACCTTTCTGACCCAAAACAATCGCAGATATTACGAAAAACTTAAATTTCATAATATTGTAAATCAACCAGAAGAATCCTATACGTTTTGATTGATGCGGCATATCCAACTATGGCGTTGACATATTAGTTTGATTATTTCTCAGCTCCAAGAGATTGGAGATCTGAGTATTTGATATTACTTTCAACTTAACACTTTTTTTTAGATCAGACCAGTTTTCATGAAGAAAACAGCAGAATACGAAACGTCTTTTAGTCAAAGTTTTTGTAGGTAAAATCAGCCTGAGCTGCAGTTGTCCCTTTCGCACTTTACGGGGTGAGGTTGGAGGTGACGCGACGGCAATAGTTTCTTCAAATACCTATTTTTCAAATTCCTGTTGACTAGAGTCCGCTCTTAAGTCTCTATAAACAAAAATGACAAAGCTCTCTTTTTAGGGTTTCGTAACACAAAAGGTAACAAGAAAATATTCTCATCTGAAATTGTTTTGTACAAACTATTCGATATGTATTCGATAATAAAAAACTTTTTTGCAAAAAAATACTACCGACTTCCAAATGAAAAACTACAAAGTGAAAAATAACTTAACTTTTGGAAGTCGGTGTCTTTCTTAGGTACCATTTTTTTGAGATATGGACACAGACTGCAAAAAGTTTAGTTATTTTTCACTTTGTAGTTTTTCATTTGAAAGTCGGTAGTATTTTTTTGCAAAAAAGTTTTTGATTTTTCCCTTTTTAGTTTTACCTACCTAATAGCAAGTTGTTTATTAAGGTCCCTAAAACTCCAGAATAGATAAACCGAATAACATGAAACTTGAACATAACCGGTGAAATGAGAGTGTACCACACATCTGCGTACCCTTTTAGAGCGTACTGGCGTGATGTTATGTTATGAAATGGTATAAACAATAAACAGACATGCGATTGCAGCAATCCCAAGAGTTGTGCCGTTATTTATTGAAGAGTTATGTTGTGTATCTCCGAAGTTCTTCATCAGACCTTCACCAAATTAAAATGGGACCAATTTCGAAACATACTCTTTCAAACAAAAAAAGATTTTTCAAAATCGGTCCACAATTGACGGAGATATCGGTGAACATACACAAAAAAAAAAAAAAACAAACATAAAGTCGAACTAGAACCTCCTCCTTTTTGGTAAGTCGGTTAAAAACTGAACCCTTATAAGATCACTTTATTGTCCGTGTGTCCGTCTGTCCGTGTGTCACCAACGATTTTCTCAGGAATGGGTGGACCTAGCAAGTTGAAATGTATACCAGATACTTAGGTCTATAGTCCCTATTAGTTGTATAAAAATCAAGGTTCTGAGACAACACGATAAAAAGATATAAGCAAATTTTGATTTTCGCGAAATCCTGTAGGTACCAAAATTTACCTTAATTTTCAACATTTTTTATTTTTCAGAATTTTCCCTTTAATTGTGCTATAAGACCTTGCTTTTAACCAAAATTGACAATTCTACGTCAACCAGAAGTACCCTATAGGTTTTGGGTCAGAAACCTATATGGTAGTTCCCGTTGACCTAGAATTACGAAATTTAACAAAACCGGCCAAGTGCGAGACTCGCGCACGAAGGGTTCCGTACCATTATCGTAAAAAACGGCAAAAAAATCACGTTTGTTGTATGGGAGCCCCATTTAAATATTTATTTTATTCTGTTTTTAGTATTTGTTGTTATAGCGGCAACAGAAATACATCATCTGTGAAAATTTCAACTGCCTAGCTATCACGGTTCATGAGATACAGCCTGGTGACAGACAGACAGACAGACAGTCAGACAGACAGACGGACCGCGGAGTCTCAGTAATAGGGTCCCGTTTTTACCCTTTGGGTACGGAACCCTAAAAAGTAAGGTCTTACAGCACAAATAAAGGTAAAATACCAAAAAATAAAAAAAGTTGAAAATTAAGGTTAATTTTGGTAATTACAAGTTTTCGCAAAAATCCAAATTTGCCCATATCTTATTATTATCATATCTTTGCTGTAGCCCTTAACAATATGGCAGTCGGTAGGATGACTTCTAAAGATATAGAATCGATGAAATCGAGATGTTATGATAATAATACTCTACCTCCCGAAGCAACTCACTTGTTTGCAACAAATAACGAAGTGGACAAATACAACCACCAAATATTGTCACGAATGGAAACAGAAGGATGATCTGTTAAGACAATTGATAAAGTGTCAGGAGCGCCGAATTCACAGGCTGCTAGAAAGGCTCTGCAGTCAGCGAATACGATGCAGACCATGCAGACTTATGGTCCACCCAACTTTATTTTTACGAGTGGGTGCACATTATATGATAACCATAAATATTGATAGTAATAATAATAAATAATAATTAATATTGGCCTAGTCAATGGTACTACCGGAATTTCAATGGCTATGGATTATGGCCGACACAGAGAAACCAATTAAAAAAGCCCTTTGCGTATTTGGTTACTGTTCGACAGAAATACGGGAATCACAACAAGACATACTTTTATAATATCCTCACGGAAACATCGACAGTATCTTAGCTCGAATTGGACGCCATTGGAAGCGGTCACCTATACTGTAAAAAAATGGAAATGTCAATTTTGTTGTTCATCGTACCCAATTTCCCATGGAACCTGCAGAAATGCAACAATTCACAAATCTCAGAGGGCAACCTTAGACAAAGTTGTAGTTAACATATCCTAAAATGTTAAAAGATCAGTGTTATATGTAGCTTGCTCTAGAGCGACGTCATCATCTGGACTGTTTTTGATTGTTCCTGGTACATTTAAACCTCCATCTGAAATATCAGAATCAAGTGCAGTGTACATGGAAATGACAAGGCTGGAACAAAATAAATCAATACCGTGTTTTAAGTTTTTGGAAAAACCTGAAGATAAGGTTGTTCAAATAGTGTTTCATAACGTGCAATCATAACGAAAACATTTGACAGACGTCATTGTCGATCCCATTATTCTCTCTTTGTGGAAACCTTTGGATGTCGTAGCGACACCTTTAAATTTTACGGTTTTGATGAAGTGGGTAGAGTAGATGGTCCATCGGTAGCTAATGAAAATCCAGGTTGGGGATCTATAGCATACGTACTGACGTACTATCGCAAATGTTATAACTGATGGACCGTGTAAAAAATATTGCTTAGATAGTCCAGGAACTGAAATAGGTCATTGTGAGTGTACACAATTCGAAATGTATGGTGTCAGGTTGATTACTGTTTAGTTTACAGATCGCCACGATGTCTAATCAATGTTGCTATGCAATGCATATATAATGCAATAAAAGACCACGTCATTACTATAATATCTCGTCTGATTATCGTAGGAGATTTGAATGTAGATTTCAAGTCCAATCCAAAAATTGCAATTATAACATATTTCTCCTCCATAGGCATGTTACCTTTGATAAATACTAGTACTACAAGAGCTAATACAAATTGACAACATTTTTCTAATTTCGACGAGGATTGCGGTACTGTTCATTATTTTTTTTGTCACCATTTACAAATATGGTATATAAAAATGATAATAATTAATCTAAACAAATATTATAAAGTGGAAATATTTGTTAGTTGGTTAGTTAGTTTGTTTGTAACGAAAAGACTCCGCAACTGCTAGACCGATTATGAAATTGCTTTTAGCATTAAAAAGCTATATTATCAACGAGTAACATAGGCTATAATATATAATTTTCCAATAAATTATGGATCCTTCAGATAATTGCAATATTATATACCCAAAACAGAAAACCCTAAAAAATTTTGGCGTGCGCTGCGAAAACTATTGATGATAGAACATAATAATGTACTACAAATTTATATGTAAATATACCTTGAACAAATTTATACAATAGTTCTGACAATAAAACTGGTAATACCTATAGCTAATTAGTGTTTATTTTTATGTCCTAAAATAAATTCCTTTTAAGAAATTTATTATTATAGTAGTTTTCCATCATCCTGTACTACCACACGTTAACATCTCAAAATTTACAGCACCCACAAACACACTTTGATAACAATTTTATTATGGCGGTATAATGGGTAGGTACGGAACCCTCGGCGCACGAGTTCGACTCGTACTTGACCGGTTTTTTTTTTTTATCCGTACCTCAAAAGAGAAAAAGGGATCCTTAAAGGATCACTTTGTTGTTTGTAACGACCTTTTTTCTTAGGAAAGTAGGAGGTATTAAGCTGAAAGTAATATCAAATACTCGCCAATCTCTTGGAGCTGAGAAATAATCTAACTTAAACGTCGACGCAATAAAAGATATGGTTGGATATGCCGCATCAATTAAAACCTATGGGATTCTTCTGGTTGACCTACAATGATGAAATTGTAAACCAAAAACCGTAATATATATAATTATTAGCTTATTATTTTCGTTAGAGCAATGTTCGGTGCTTGAATAATTTATGAACTACAATCAAGTTAAAAAAAAATATATCTTGGCTGTTTTTTTCTTAATATCTGCTATTGTTTTGGGTCAGAGAGGTTAGTGACTTTCAATAACAAGACAGATCGGTATTTATATTATCGTCCAAAGCAACAACATGAATCATTTATCTGGGTTTGGGTATGTAAGGAGAAGCGATCAAACGCTTGCGACTGAAAGAGTTGTGAATATAGATGTGGATAGATGGAAAGGGACAGGGAAGCCACAGAATAGATGGATGGGTTGTGTGAGGAGTGATGTGAAAGAAACTAGTCCAGAGGAGAACAGAGCTAAAATTTCGTAGTGTACAAAACTACAAGGTGATGCAAGAGTATTCTGTTTTAAACATCAGGCGAGATAGTGGTCAAACACAAGACTATGTAAACCTACCAAAGACACCGACTTCCAAAAATAAAGTTATTTTTCACTTTGTAGTTTTCTTATTCAAACATCAAAATTTTTAGTACAAAATATATGGCCATCTGTCAATCAGCTGGTTCAAGTGAGAGGAGCTCTACTCTATATGTAGTTGGGAAAAGATGGATGATGATGAAAAGACATGGATGGCTTACACACCTACCTACTGGTAGGTTCTCGTATAATAATATATTTTCGTCGTAATTATCAAATCAGTTTTACATGATAATAATATTAATATTTTGAAAACATTCCATTTATCATTTGTTTATACTTATCAAAGTATGGAATGTACAGGGTGATCGGGTTATCAATATGCTTGATGCTGTATATAAACCCATGTTGGCAAAAACAGACATTTTACTTAACATTTCAGTAGAAGTGACACCTCAACTAATTCTGCTGCAACAATATAGACGTGCAAGATGAATACCACTCGTTTGTTGGCGTTGTTAACACTGGTCGTGAGCTGCGTGAATTCCTTTTCTTGGGGTGAGAAATAAAATGTTTTTTATACCATTCCCCCTCTAAAAAGCTTATTTTATTCACTGAAAACAGTGAATAAAAAGCACTTTTAATCACTGTTTTGGTGTTTGAATTTGGAACACACCAATGGAACAACCTTCACTCAATGCTATGTAACCTCCTTGCGCCTCCTTGCGCAAAAAAATACTCTATACAAGTTTCTTGTGCAGAGAATAACCGACTTTCAAACTCCTACCTCGATTTTAATTTTGAGTTTTTATTTATATTTAGGATTTTAATAATGATTTTGATTTTAGTCTAGGATATTTATTGAATACTTATTTGGATTGTAATTGTAATATTAATTGCAATGGTGTTTAATTAATTATAATTATGTATCGTAACGGAGGTGGTCACTGGCCCCTCTGAAACACAGGTGCTGTTACCTAGCTCAGGAGGTCAAGGTTTCACATTTTTTGTAAATTTTGAAGGCAATAAACCATTTATTTATTGCTCGTAATATTCCTTGTGCTTTTCGCTTAGATCTTTCTTTTTCTCGAAGTCATGGTATAAAATATAGTATGCAACTCATGAATAAAACGGATTTATATCGAGGACCATGAATCACTCGCTATGCTCGTGATTCAATCATCATGAACCACTCCCTACGGTCGTGATTCAGTCGTTAGTATCATTCACTTGCTCGTGATTCATCTATGGCCCTCGCTTTAAATCCGTCTTTTATTCACTAGTTACATAATATACTATTGTTTGGGCAAAGTAATTAATTTTATCATAACAACCACTTTCTGCTGTTTAAAAAATGCTATGCGTAAATATGAATTCTTTGGAGGTGTCTTTCCATCCCATTTTCAGTTAATTGTCAGATAAATCAAACCCATTTCCAGTAAATTAGACATTTTATTGTTTAACATAGATCTGTGTTAGGAACATTTGAATTTAAAATTGCAAAGTAAACTTTGTCTTTTAATCCGGATTCACAAATTCATTGGCTTGAGTGAAGCTGCGAGTATTTCAAAATAACTTGCATTCCCGCTCAGTTTACTTTCCATTCGAGATCTAAGTACCTTCTGTAATTAACTACTTACAATGGGATGCACTAATCCCCTATTTCTAAATTAGGAATTTAAAGTTGAATCTTTGTCAAACTCTGCTTTAAGATGGACGCAATACGATAATGTACGATTGATTGGCACTTGAAATATTGTTAGGATATGGGTGCGCGATACCGCCTCACGGTGTCATAAAGAGCCGAAAAAAATTAAAAAAACCCGCCTACCTTGTCAAAAAGTGAATTCAAAATTTAATGCAAATTTAGTGGTCGAAGCCACTAAAATAACTGGGGCGCCTGACTACCCCGTGGGGTCGCCGCGCTTACGCATGGGTGGCTAAGAGAAGTCGGTTATAAATTTAATTAAAACAAGCTAAATGACTGAAATTATTTTCAGCTAAGTCGGGGGACCTGAAAAGAACTAGAGGAACTTAGGCTCTTAGAATAAGGTTATTACCCGACTGCTGAAGGAGGGTAATGTGTTTATCAGTCTATGTATGTATGTATGTTTGTTCCTGTATGGCGTTCTAGAGACCAAACGTGTTGGCCGATTTTGATTATTCTTACGTCAATCGATTCCTCTTAACATTTCGTTCATATACTCAGCGAGATATAGTCGATGATAGTATACTTAGTCAAATAGTTAATGAAAAACATATTTCGGATTTTTTAATCAACCATGGCTTCCCATTATATTTTTTTTTTCATTTTCACCAGCCTATGTTACCCGGGATATGCAAAGATTCTAAGGGGACCACATACATTGATATCGGTTAAACCGTTTAGAAGTTATGGTTGAATAAAAATACTCACTAACATACATAAACCCTGAAAACATAACACTCATAATCTGAGCAGTCGTGTAAAAAATTACGTCCGCTTTTTATTGACTACTAGCTGACCCCCGCGGCTTTGCTCCCGTCAAAATTATAGCCTTTGTTACTCGGGAGTAATGTAGCTTTCCATAGGCGAAAGAATTTTTAAAATCGGTCCAGTAGTTTCGGAGCCTATTCGGTACAAAGGCACAAACAAAAAAATCTTTCCTCTTTATAATATTCGTATAGATTTCTAATAAATAGTTAATATGAATGCTCGAGTAGAACTCCCGAACGTCATTGAGTATAGTTATTTTATTTTCATGTAAATTTTTTCGGGACCTTGCCGCTCAAAAGACTCAAAATAGTTCGTAAAAAAACTACCTACGCATATTTTTGAAAATCATTTTGTCGATATCTAGGCCCAGGTTGCAACAAATATTTTTGTGGGTGATACACCAGACAGAGGTTATTGTTAAGGGCTAGAAAAATATACGAAAAAAATTAAGATTAAAAAAATACAGGTATACAAAATTGACGCTCGGGACTTTTACTAAGAAAGAAAGTACAGAAAAAGTGTTTAACTGTCACAAAACAACATACATAAATATAAGTACTCTCTCTCTCTTGGTCGGTCCCTCATGTCTGAGGATCGTGGTCAGCCTCAGGGTTGCACCTGGAGCGGATGATGTGCCTCCACCGGTTTCTATCCAGTGCGTCCCTTACGACCGCGTAGAATTTGGAGTACGACGAGTCTTTCACTTGATCGGTCCACCTTGTTGGTGAACGCCTAGGCGAAACCCTGCGGTGATCCCAACCATAATCAGCTTTTCCAAATTCTCGTCACCTCTGCACATTGTGCGAACGAAATACGCAAGAATGCGTTGTTGGCATATAGTGAACAAGCGAGTTTTTATTCGGAGCTGAGTCTGCATCGAGGCATTGGCGCGTTTTGCAGTTGCAGTTGCATTCTTAGCATTTGTCTCCAACACCACATCTTGAATGCATCAATCCTTTGTCTCTCTCAGTTTAGGATTGTCCACGTTTCCACTCCATACAGGAAAATAGGAAATACCAGGGCCCGTATCAATCTCATCTTGGTTTTGATACCAATTCCTATTTTCTTCCACATGTTGTTTAGGCGGGTCATAGCATCTTTTGTCATCCCGATTCGCCACTTTATCTTGGAAACTCAGCTACCGTCATTGCAAATTTGGGAACCCAGGTAGTTATAGCTGTCGACAATATTTATGCTAGGGATGTTGCAGGTAGTGGTGGTTAATATAACGAAAAGCAACTTAAAGCAGCGTGCTTATTATACATAACATAAAGCTAACGCTATCGTGGCACTCACTTGGCGCTATAAGCTTTTTTCTCAATTCGTTATAACGAAGTATCGCGCGCAACGCAAAAACGTAAATAAAGCACGAAGCGGGCGCCGGGCGGGCGCGACATCGCGGCGCGGCCAGTCGTTGCATGCTAGTGATTGTTATCGGTCGCACGCGTAATTTGCGATCCCGCGCGGCTCACGTAATATACCTATGCTATTTTTTTGCTTTGTGCTTTTTAGTGTAAGCAGTGATAGGACACATAACGTAATATTGACTAAGTAAAATTGTGAAGGACGATTGATTGAGAGATTGTGTTGTTGTTTAATGTTTTGTTTTTGTGTGTTAGACGAAAATGTCTAAAAGAATTAATGGTGATGTACCAATATGGAACATGAACTTTTAAATACGCCTTTAATTGCTTAACATACTTTATTTCATAATAACACTTAACACATATAATGCCGTAAGAACGAGACACAATAGAAAATGTATTGTTTGTCGGGCATCTGGCAGTTAAGGTGTTAATCTATAATTATAGACAGTCCTAAGCCTGGAAAGTATGAAAAAAAGTTCATTGTTTATTTCTTACTGCTACATTTTATCGTAATACATTCATAAACGCGATGTAATATTTTTAAGCATGCTGTCTGTCCAACGAGTCCAACGCTAGGGTAGGAGCTGCGAGTTAAAAGTCACCGCGCTTGGTTTATTCGTGCCCGCCCCGCGCTTGAACGTTATAATAAAGCTTATAAAATAACAAGCTTAAAATATAAAGCTTATAGCACTAAGCAAGTTATTGTTATATAGCAACTTTGAACACTACTAGTTGCAGGTGACATTTGTTAGCTTTCCGGCTCGAACACTATCATCACTTTGGTTTTCGGTCTGTTCAATGCGAGACCAACGCGACTTTGCCACTCTTGCCACTCTCTAATTCGAGTCTTTGGAACAGCTCACTCATATCTTACATAGATGTTGCTAGAAAAATGGTGTCGTCGGCATATCGAAGGTTCGATAACGTATCTTGCTGCCTATAAGGTAAACACTTTGCCCAATTTTCGACTGTCTTCCGAATAATATATATGTTATAAAATGCCGGGGACAAGATGCAACCCTGTCTCACTCCTTTTTAGGGTTCCGTACCTCAAAAAGTAAAAAAAGGAACCCTAATAAGATAACTTTCTTGTCCGTCTGTCCTTGTGTCAGCACCGATTTTCTCAGGAAAGGGTGGGTCTAGCAAGTTGAAATGTCTATCAGATACTGAGGTCAATAGCCCCTATTAGTTGTATAAAATAAATGTCCTAAGTCAACACGATAAAAAGATATGGGCAAATTTTGATTGCCGCGACCACTTCTAAGTAGCAAAAATAACTTCTTTGTTTCCCTTAATTGTGCTTAAAGACCTTGCTTTTGACCAAAATTGACAATTCTAGGTCAATGTCCATATCTTTTTATCGTGTTGACTCCAGGACCTTTATTTTAATACCCTGTACTTCCACACGTTAGCAACTCGACCATTACAGCACGCACTTAAACTTAGCCACCAATAAAAATGATACCACTATTAAAATGATATCAATTTTATTATGGCAGTGTATCTGGTAGGTACGGAAATCTCGGCGCACGAGTTCGACTCGCACTTGACCGTTTTTTTTGTTTGGAACATGTTGGAGCACTGAGAACTAATCCTGATGAAAGAAGGATTTCCTGTATACATTGTGGTATTTATTCCTCATCTATTTACGTTTCACAACAATCTTCAAACCATCTTCATATCTTTTGATATTTTTACCCGACTGCCGAAGGAGGGTAATGTGTTTATCAGTCTATGTATGTATGTATGTATGTATGTAAGTATGTATGTATGTATGTATGTTTGTTCCTATGTGGCGTTCCAGAGACCAAACGCGTTGGCCGATTTTGATGATTCGTACGTCAATCGATGCGTCTTAACCCTGCGAGTGTCATAGGCTACATTAAAATTGGATAATAGAAAAATGGCGGATTTTTGGTGCCATATTGTGGGGGCCCAAATTTTTTTTTTCTTCCAAACCCATCGTGTGGGGTATCAAAATAAAGGGTTTTAAGAGGTGATTTCAAAAATATATAACACTTATATGTTTAAATGTATCTAATTCGAAAAAGTAACTAAAAAGTTATAAATAAAAAAACTTAATTAAAAAAATCAAAAAACCCGACTGCTTCAAAAGCGAACTAAAAAGTCGCAAACAAGGAAAAAATCATGCTGTGCAGGCGGAGGATACACCAGATTTTGGTCAGCCAGCCGGCGAATATGTATCCTCCGACTGCACAGCATGATTTTTTCCTTGTTTGCGACTTTTTAGTTCGCTTTTTATCAATTTTTGTTACTCTTTTATTAGTATTCTTTGATATTCTTATTACCTGTAAAGCATATTTTTAGTTATTTCTGGTTGATTTATATTTTCTAACTTAATTTGTATTGCTTAATTTGCATTTGCAAAATTACGGATTTTTTTATACTCTGACATTTTCATCTGACATAACATCTGTCTGTCTATTTTATTTTCTTAAAGCCATAGACATACCATAGGTACCATGGACTACCTAGACCTTTCCTTAAGCTAGTTGTACATTATTGTAAGGTCAGCGAGGACTGACCCGCCTTTGTATTACGTATAGCTCTCCGGCGCTATACGTAACGCTACAACATACTTTGGGTTAAAGCAACGAGGTGTTCAGAAGCTCCCATTTCAAGTAGCACATTCTACAGTTTATTCCGTTGCATGCAGTCAAAGGCCTTTGTGTAGTCAATAAATCATAGGACCATGTTGAATTATCTGCTCTTCTTAATGATTTGGCGGACGTTAAGTATTTGCTCGCGCGTTCATCTGCCCTTAACGAAACATACCTGCTTCGGTATCTGTTGGCTTAAATAGAAGTTAAGATGTCGATTAATAATATGGAGGAGTATCTTTCTCGCATGAGATAATAAGGCTATAATCCTGTAATCGCAACAATCTTTTGAAGAATCATTCTTATGCAAGGGTATAAACACCGATTCTGTCCAATCTTTTGGCCATCTTCCTGTATTCCAGATGGTATTACAGATTTCGGTGATAGCCTTTGTGCCTCGCCACTATTTCGGCTGTAATAGCATCTTTACCCAGTGATTTCTTGCACTTAAGAGCTTTGATGGCATGCTCAATTTCTGATGATAGGATATCAGGTTCTTCTGTCGCCCATGTCATTTTAGCGCTACTAGTCCCGTGTCGTAGCGCAGCAGTTTTTCCAGCGCTCTAACACCCGTCTTTATCTTCAATGGCATAGGTTATCGGTTTACGCGTTCTTTTAGTTTTTACCAGACTTACCAAAAAGGAGGAGGTTCCATGTTCGACTTTATGTTTGTTTTTATTTTTGTGTGTTCACTGATATCTCCGTCAATTGTGGACCGATTTCATTTTTTTTTTTTTCATGAGTATGTTCCGCAATCGGTTCCATTTTAATTTGGTGAAGATCTGATGAAGAGCTGAGGAGATATACAACAGAACTCTTCAATTAATAACGGCAAATCTCTCGGGATTGCTGCAATCGCATGTCTGTTTATTGTTTATACATGTCAGCTTTAGCAAAAGTGGGGCAAGAACATGCAGTGTCATCGTACGTGTAACAGTTATGCGCGTACATATATATTTAGATTAGTAAGCGGTATGTAAGTATTCCTCATTGCAAATAAAATGTATTTGGTTTTATCTGAATTTAGTGTTAGAGGATTATTCTTGAACCAATTAGACACTAAATTAAAGCCATTCTGAGCATGTTCATAAACCTCAGCTCGTGATTTATCTACGAACAATAGAGCGGTGTCATCAGCATAAGACATTATGACACCATTTTGCAGTGGCAGGCTACATAGGTCATTTATGTAGACTAAAATAATGTTGGACCTAAACTACTACCTTGTGGAATTCCAAAACAACTATTAGTAAGATCAGAACTAGTATACGGACCAATTTGGACACACGCTTTTTTGTTGCCCAACGCTGAGATAATCAGAAAGCGGTACAAGTTGCGCTCCTCTAATCCCAAGCGATTCAAGCTTCTGCAAAAGTGTATCACAAGAAATTGTTTTGAAGGCCTTGGCAAGGTCTAGAAAGATCACTGCCGGATGCATTCCGTTATCCAGATTTGTACTAATATAATTAGCTAATTTTTTTACTGCTTGGCTAGTTGATCTTTTGGGCCCAAACCCAAATTGATTATCTGAAAGTAGTTTGTTATCTGCCAAGTATTTTATATGAGTCTACTGTTGATCATTTTTCTAAGATTATTGAAAGGCCTGTTAACACTGAAATGGGCCTGTAGTTATTTACACTGTTTTTATCTCCTGACATAAAAAATAGGTGTAATTACAGATTTTTGTAGCAACTTAGGAGATATTCCTTTGGATAAACATAGCTGAAAAATATGGGTTAGCGGAGGGGCAAGGGAGTGTTTAAATCTTTCGATATCTCATCCCACGCAGTAGCACAAAACCCGTCTATAATTCTTACTACTTCGTTGACGTCAGTATCCAATAAAACAAAAGAATTTAATGTAGAAGGTGTTCTAGCTGGCTTTTGAGGGGGAAGACGACTACTATTTAAGGATTTTTTCTGCCAAATTCTTACCAACGTTCACAAAAAAGGTGTTTACTTTATTCGTTGCGTTGAATGGGTCAATCACTGTAGTTAGTAAATCAAGCCGAGTGTTGGGATTTTTTGTTCTGAATGTATTAGTTTTTATATTGTTTTTATCGTATTGGATTTTTAGTTTTTTCAAAAGATTTTTACAGAAATTTCGATAATTTTTATAAGTAACAGAAAGTATTTCGTCATCGCGTGAGAGTTTTGATTTTAAGTAAAGTTTGTCTCTGTGTCTTATACAACGAACGAGACCGGGTTGTGATCCATGGTTTAATACAACTATACTTTCTAGGGATTGTCTTAGTGAAAACAACGACATTATGCCTATGCTAAACCCTAAGCACGTACACGCATACTTGTGCATTTGAGTAAAACAGAACTAGTCAATAGTCAACACTTTTTTACAAAAAAATACAACATGCATCCAAATAAATACACTACAAAGTGAAGAATAACTATTTTTTGTATTTTGGCATTCGATGTTCCTGTTTTCGTTTCTTCGTTTTTTGACACCAACTTCCGAAATTTAAGTTATTTTTTAATTAACCCCCGCCGGAAAAAGAAGGGGTGTTATAAGTTTCACGTGTGTTGTTGTGTATCTGTGTATCTGTGTATCTGTGTATCTGTGTGTCTGTCTGTGGCATCATAGCGCCTAAACGGATGAACCGATTTCGAATTAGTTTTTTTTTGTTTGAAAGGTAATTTTGTCGAGAGTGTTCTTAGCTATGTTTGAATAAAATTGGTTCAGCCGTTCAAAAGTTATGGGCATTTTACTGTTTGAATCGGGGTGTTTTTAACCCCCGCCGGAAAAAGAGGGGTGTTATAAGTTTCACGTGTGTTGCTGTGTATCAGTGTATCTGTGTGTCTGTGTATCTGTGTGTCTGTCTGTGGCATCATAGCGCCTAAACGGATGAACCGATTTTGATTTAGATTTTTTTGTTTGAAAGGTGATATTATCGAGAGTGTTCTTAGCTATGTTTGAATAAAATTGGTTCAGCCGTTCAAAAGTTATGGGCATTTTACTGTTTGAATCGGGGTGTTTTTAACCCCCGCCGGAAAAAGAGGGGTGTTATAAGTTTCACGTGTGTTGCTGTGTATCTGTGTATCTGTGTGTCTGTGTATCTGTGTATCTGTGTGTCTGTCTGTGGCATCATAGCGCCTAAACGGATGAACCGATTTTGATTTAGTTTTTTTTGTTTGAAAGGTGATATTGTCGAAAGTGTACTTAGCTTTGTTTGAATAAAATCGGATCAGCCGTTCAAAAGTTATGGGCGTTTTACTGTTTCAATCGGGGTGTTTTCGGAAGATAAATGTGTCGGGGGTTTTTTAAATTTTGAAATTTTACTTGTCACCTTCTTCTATCAAGTATCATTCATTTAAATTAAGTTTTATCAAAATCTAAAAAAGTACCTACAGATTTTGTATTGGGCTCTTAGGGTACTCGTATAAAGGATAAGACCGCAAAAACTTTCAAGAGTTAGACTAAAGTTGCGAGTGTGCACTACGACCACGACCTGCGACCGTGGCAGTAGACGCGCTACACAGTTATCCCTAGGCTTTGTATGGGAGCAAGTTCGCGCGCGAGACCGCAACGCTCGACCGCGACACAGTATAAATATACAAATAGTATGGAAACTACCTACAAACGCTCGAAACGGATCACTTACACAAAAATGCGCACCGACGAGAGCCCTAAGCAGCGTCCGCAGTTCTGTCAGTAGTGCGAGCCACTTAGGAGTCTCGTCGATGCACATGTTTGTGTGAGTGTGCCGTTTCGAGCGTTTGTAGGTAGTTTCCGTACTGATCGTCCATATTTGTACTGTGACCGCGACTTGCGACAGAAGAGCACTAGACGGTCTCGCTCCCGGACGATTGGTGTCACATGTCACGCTCAAAATTCCTAAACATTATTGTCATCAACATATACTAGAGTCCATTGCACTACGAAAAGAGATTGTTTTGATTTCAATAGATATATTTTACATTTAAAAAATTACAGCGATTAAATTCGTAAGGTGCATTAAGCATTATTCTTCAAAGTTCTAATGTGTAAGATGAGATGAGATGTTATGATTTACAGTATCTGAGGGCTGATTTCTGAATTTGAGTGATTGGAGTTAGGAACGTGTCAAACCCTACTAAAACGCCTATTTGGCAGTTTTCAGGCTAAAGTAGTGTTTGAAGAATACTCAATTTTAAATTCTTAATGCAGAATTCGGTGATATTCCATTTTAAGTAGAATACTGTAGAAGGTTCTTGTTTCTCGAATGAATGGAAATTAGACTGGCGGGATTGCAAGTTATTTGGAAACCATTTGTAAAACAAATTGTTATGGGCAGCAGATTTTATGAAAAGAAGAGGAAGGAGAAATTTTTAATAGCTTAGTTAAAATAATAAGTATTATTTTAATGTTTCAGACATCGTCTTGGGCACAGCGAAGCGACTAGAATTCTATTACAACGGAACACTTACGCACATAGAAGAAATTCCGTCGGCTTATCGTATACATTCAGTAACTTACGATCCAGTTCACTACAGGGTTCTGTTTGCCGACGTCGACCATAACTCGAAGTTATCAATATCCGGCTTTGACCTATTAACCAGGAAAATACAACCCTTGGTTACCAAAGAATCAAGCAGTAACGTCGTGAGACTTACCTATGATCCGGTCACACAGTTACTCATTTGGATGCAGTATCCGAGTATTAACTCGTTTTCATTAAATCCTGCAGTGTCTAAAGCACTTGAAGGAAATACTGTGGTTAAGTTAAGTAATAACGGCTTGGATATAGCCGTGGACAGTTGTGGAGGGTACGTTACTGATGATACTGTTATAACACAGAGTAGGACCAGAGAGTGAGCTTCTAAAGAGCCTTCAAAATGCATACCTATTTTGGTAGGGTTGTTACAAGAAGATACAAATTAAGTGATAATTGTTGATATAATATTTTATTACAAAATTACTTACTCTAAATACTTTTCTTTTTAAATATTCTATTGTGCCTTTTGAATAAATCATCATCATCATTTCAGCCGGAAAACGTCCACTGCCGGAAATAGCCACACTGGCCATTAATTAAATGATAAATTCTGAATAAAAAATAAAGTATTTTTTAATAATAAAAAAACTCACAATGCATAACAAATTCACAATCTTGATAGATGGATAGATTTATTTATTTGCTTAGAATGTAGGTAATTAAAAAACAATTAGGTGTTATAAATATTTTGGATCCATAAACATTCTGCCTTAATGACATGCAAAAAAAAATAAGTTACTTATACCACTATAGATTATTCTATTTACTTAAAGCTAATTAATAATATAAGAACATTAAATAGTCTTGTCATCATGATATTCTAAAAGTCAAAAATAGCCGTATTTATATTACTATTATTTCTAAAACCCTTCTGCTCGTTACACAAAATATTAAATTTTGTCAAAAAGGCGTATAGGGAATTATAAATTACTTTTTCTATTATTTTGGAAAAATTGATCTTGCTCACGTTTAGGTATATCACTACCAATTTCAACAATATTTTTAATAAACAACCATAATTAAATTTCTTTATATTAAAACACTATTACATTTAACTTATTTTGCGACGCGTACCTCAGCGACGCTCAGCACTGACTGATTTGATTCAACTGGCCGAGCTGGTATAAACCGGTTTCTTTTCGTACGTTACGAGTCCGCGAGTTGTACGCTCCTCATACTTGTAATAGTGTATTTATCATAGTGCGGTTGTATGGAGTTTGTTCTCTGA
The DNA here is from genome assembly GCA_949775005.1 of Orthosia gothica. NCBI lineage: Eukaryota > Metazoa > Arthropoda > Insecta > Lepidoptera > Noctuidae > Orthosia > Orthosia gothica. The sequence goes on from OX459036.1 coordinate 44,463,923, forward strand.
TCGTACTTTGTGATCATAACTATACACACCGATAAAATTAGCGAAACATAAAAATAAATAAATGAACAGTTTTTCACAATAAAACAAAATATTTCTAATTTTATCTTGACTCATCTAAATCTGAACTTAATTTTATAAAGAAAGTGTGCAAATGTTAGTTTGCATATTTATTTGGAGTGTAATTATTGTCCGACACCACTGCAGTGTGTGCATGTGTTGTTATTTTATGACTCAGCAATATTCGTATTGAGATTTTGAATGTGTATTATATTTATTAACAAATTACAGGCACATTTACTGGGCCACAAACAACGAGATCGAGAGAATTCGGTTTGATGGCTCCGAGAGAGAAGTTTTAATAGAAAGTACTGTTGATATCCGACTAAGCTTGGCCATTGACCAACAGACACAAAGAATGTACTGGACTGACGAAATTTATAAAAATAACAAGTTTTACGGCTATATTGAAAGTGCCGATTTTAATGGAAAAAACAGGGAAACATTATACGAGTTGATTTTGGATACATCAATTATGTATGGTTCATTGGCCATATCAAAAGATTTTATTTACTGGAGAGGTACTGGTCAAAATGAAATTTGGCAATTACCAAAGAATTCGGGCCAGCACGAGAAACCAAAATCATTTCCGTATTCTGACTCTAGCGGTTGGTATTATCAACTTGTAGCAGCTAACTATACAATAAAGGAACAAACTGAAGGAAATCCGAACTGTAAAACTCTAAGGAGTTTGATACCGAATGCAATTGATTCCAATTCAACAGAAGAAAGCCTTGTTTGTTTCCACGGTACGAAAGTTAGTGGGGAGTCTCGATGTGTATGTACACAGGGTTACACCGGTGAGAGATGTGATGTTTCCAGTTGTCACAACTATTGCTTCCAAGGAAATTGCAGTGTCAGTGCAGAGGGACAACCTATATGCAGGTAAAACATGTTCATCTTATTAAGGACTAGAGAAGACAGTTTGATAAATAAAGTTTATTGCTTGTTTTATTGTTTCGGGTCTTGTTGAGAGGTGAGCCTTTCACATTCACTAACGACAAGTTAAGTAAGGCCTAGGTATACCTAACGTTAACAGATCCACGTCATCACCATCACCATTTCTCAGAAGGAAACTCGTAAGCTTAGAAACCTAAAGTAGGACTATTATCCCAGATACCTAAAACTAGGACCACTTCCCTCGTTCACTCAACACGAGTATAACCATCATCATCTTAATAATTTCAGCCGAAATAAGTCCACTGCTGGACATAGGCCTCCCCAAGTATCACCACATCGGTACTGTGCGTCACGCATACAAATTCAAATTTTAAAATAAGAAGTTTACTTAAGTATTTAATTATTGTTCTAATTGTGAAATGAAAATGCCAAGAAATAAATATCCTTAATCAAAAATGCGTACGAACCACAGCTAAGAACAATCTCAGTGAAGTCACATTTCAAAAAAAAACTAATTTACTTACAGACAGATACAGATATAGGTACATTCCTTTTGCCGACACCAACATTGAAGTATTTTTAATTTGTTTATGTATAGGTTGGATTTTATTTCATTGGCAATCTTGTAGACTGAAAGTACTCACGAATGTTCAAAACTTTTATTAGAGGTGTAGGTCTGAAATATGTAAAATAAAACTACGTCTTGGCTAAATTTACCAAACAGTTGTTTACATTACAATATTGCCAAGTACCATAGGAAATGTTTTAAATATTCAAGACCAATGAAAAATCGAATGATTAAAAATGAATCTTTAACCTTGTTCAGTGGGCGTTGTAAAGAAATTCCATTAATTTTATAAAGCGTCTTAAGCGTTTCTCTCGCCCATCTTGTTCACCACAATAACATTAGAAATTTAAATTAATCCTTTTACATAGTTTAGTTCAACCGATTTCGAGTTATATTCCGTAAGCATTAGGAGGACATGAAAAGCAAAACCTGTTACCGTCACCAACACCATGTTTTAGTCACAAATATAAGTTGGTTATCTTCATTATTTCAGATGTAATGCTGGCTACTCCGGGGAACGCTGCAAAGTTAACGCGTGTCATATGTACTGTTTAAACAATGGTGAATGTTCCCTGAATGAGGAAGATAAACCGGTTTGCGAGTGCTCGGCTGATTATGAGGGTGAAAGATGCGAAGTTGCTGCCACACACTCTGATGACTTTACTGACAGCATGACCCAGCATGAACTACGAAGCATGCGCAAGGAACTGAGACAAGCTATTCAACAAGAGCTACAACGTGCCCTGCGATGCTTCTCTGATAAAATTGATGAATAAAAGATCCTCTGCAGCAGAAGGACAGATCTAACAATACGATAAGTTGCGACTACACAATCTGGTCAGTCGTGTTGTTGTCAAATCTCAAAGCGGGATGTACTACGAGATCTGCGCAAGGAAGTGAGACAAGTTGTTACTTTTCGGCAGTTGTTCTCGTACAAATTGTTGAAATATATTCAAAAATTAAATTAATAATATGCTTTTCACACTTGTACGAAAATCGTAACTTAGAGCTAGTTGCTAACACGATTTTTATTTGACAATATTGTAAAACAATCTTACAATTTAACCTTGTGTTAACAACTAAATCTGAATAAAGTTTTTTGTGCAAATGGGCCTTATTATAGTTAACTGCAATAGTTAATACGTATTATATGTCACCGGGTTATAGCAAACACTGTAAGTCTATAGCAAATCGCGCTAGATTGTAAACTCTGTCAAATTCAAATTAGATTTATTGCACCCATAATGTACATACAGGTGGTAATTATAAGTTACAAAAACAATTATGGACCCTGTCGGGCACTGCAACATTCTAGATACAGTGTCTATAAGAGAGGAATAGCGCTTAACAATTTTTCTTGTCTTCTATATAAGACACGGATCAATTTTAAAGTATAGATTAGTATGGTTTTATTGTGTTTGAATTGATCTGAGGCTCTAGAAAATATAATTCTATCAGCAATGGCGATGACAAAAATTCAAAAAATATACATATGTTCTCTAATATTATTTGAGAACCTAACTATATTTATAAGAAATTAAAAATCAACTAGCTTCTGCCAGCGGCTTCACCCGAGTGAATGTCGAATACTATCCCAAGGGAACATAGTCCCGGAATAATTATTATCCCATCTGGTATTCCTGACTACAATCTATCTCTGTGCCAAATTTCATCCAGATCCGTCGAGCCGTTTGAGCGTGAAGAAGTAACAAACATACAAACACACTCACAGACTTTCGCCTTTATAATATTAGTGTGAAGTGTGATATAGTGTGATTCTTTGTATTCTTATATACAAGGTGTAACAGAGAGATGTGATGATATTTTAAAAACTGCTTCAGCTCATTTAAATGGACAACTTTCTTCGAAGAAGTGATAGACAATTCTCAAAAAATGATGAGGTTGTTGTTAGCTGACCAAATTTGAATGGAACATACAATTTAATTGTAAGACACCTTTCCATTACAACCTGTTATTTACCTGTATATTAACCCATTATAAAACAAACTAATACAACATATCATAATTATTTAATACTACCAGCTATCAGCGTCAGGCAACTATGTCTGGCATTTTGCTAAACTGGACCTTTTTACGCAGCCGTGAGGCAAATTATTTTTTTTATTTTTATTTGATTTATATTTTGTTTTTTGTGTCCAGAAAACAAGATGTGTGCCTCTAAGTATACCAGGCCCCTCAGAAAGTATTGCGAAAAAAAGTTTTTATATATGGGAGACTGGCCAGTTATAATGTTTTTCGAAAATATGATTATTTATAAGTAAAAATAAGTAAGTTCCAATTTCAAAATTTCCCTCCACATTTTTTGCGAGTTAATTCAAAGTATTGTGTCTCACTGAAATATGGATCTGCGCCGGGAACATTTTAGAGCTATGATTTTATACGATTTCAAGTGTCGCCTGAAACCGGATGAATCGTACGATAGACTTCAAATGGCATTCATGGATGAAGGCCCTTCCAAGGCAACCGTGTATCGTTGGTATAACGAATTCAAGCGCGGTCGACCAACTTTGGGGGATGACGAAAGAAGCGGTCGCCCTTTGACGGCTGTTACCGAAGAAAACGTGCTAGCAGTGAAAAATTTAATCCAAGACAATAGGCGAATTACATATCAGGAGATTCAACACATATTGAAGATTGGATCGGGAAGCGTTCACGAGATTCTACACAGCCATCTTCGCGTGAGGAGGATAGTATCACGCTGGGTGCCGCACAACCTCACCGATGCTCAGAAGCAGGCCCAGGTGGAATGGTGCCGTGATATGCTTAACAAATTTGAAGCAGGCTCGTCTCGGCGTGTTTACGACATCGTTACAGGTGATGAGTCCTGGATTTATCAATACGACCCAGAAACCAAGCGCCAGTCGACTGTTTGGGTGTTTCAAAATGAGCCAACGCCTACCAAAGTGAAGCGATCTAGAAGCGGGGGTAAGATTTTGATCGCTAGCTTTTTTAATTTGACTGGCCACTTGGTATCAATTCCCTTACGGGATCAAAGAAGCATTAATGCCGAATGGTATACTACCAAATGTTTGCCAGAAGTTTTCTCTGTTATAAGCAACAAGCGACCAAACACAGGGCTCCGCGGGCTACTGCTCCACCACGACAATGCACCTGCGCACACCGCACTCAAAACGAGGGACTTCCTGGACAGCACGCCAGTCAAACTCCTGGGTCACCCTCCTTACAGCCCTGATCTAGCACCGTGTGACTTCTTTTTATTCCCAAAAATAAAAAATCAGCTCAAAGGGATACAATTTTCGTCGCCGGAAGATGCGCTGGCTGCGTTCGAGCAGGCTGTAAACGAGGTGTCTGCGGCGGACTGGAAAAAGTGTTTTGAAAACTGGTTTAGGCGCATGAATCTTTGTATAGAGGCTGGTGGAAAGTACTTTGAAAAGATTTAATAAAAATATATGTACGTATAGAACAATTTTTTTTAGTTTCGCAAAACTTTCTGAGTGTCCCACGTATAATTAATTTACTTTCTTTCTTTGCTTTTTTAAAATGCTGTTTTTATTTTTAACGATTTTCTTCTCTGTTTTGATTTATCGTGTGTTATTTTAGATTTATATTATTGTGCTGTTAACTTTTAGTTTTTTTTTTAATTTCGTTTAATTGTCTAACTACCTTGTAATGTTATAGTTGTAAACTAAGATACTTAATAGACAATAATATATGAGTACAGTTATATTATTGTCATAATAATCTTAATAAAAATCTTAATATAAAACTTAGTAAGTTTTACACAGGATACAGCAGAACAGAATATATTAGAAATTAACTATCAAATATGGGATGAATTTCCTTGTTACATACCCTTCTCTCTTCGTGTACGACCCACGAGGTTGATGAAAACGTTGATGATTCAATTTCATCAACGTTTTGTTCGTGGATCGTATTTTTAGGTTACTTAGCTAAGCTCTGTGCCATTGTTTTAAGAATATTTTAATTTTGTTAGTGTTATAAGGACGCACTTGAAAATTCAAGTCTCGTCGTCACCATAGCTGTTAGATTTTCACGTTCTCATTCCATGAGTCTTTACGTCTGTTAATAAGTGTTGACAGACATAGTTTAATGATCGATAGCGAAGTACACTAGTGTGGAAGAATTATGTTTTAAGAATGTATCTATAATAAACCACTATCCGAGTAAGATGCATCGTTTTACTTTCAAAATCCAGCGGCTACGCTCCTATAAGTTAACTATACTTCGTGACAAATAGTAAACATACAATCTATACACATCACACCTGTATTATCCGAAAGATAAGGCAGAGGTACACTTTACTATACATACACCATGTCACCACTATACCAGGGTCTCATGTTCACCATTAGTGCTTGTGAAAAAAAGGATGTAACAAACTAGTCAATTTTTAAACATTCATTACCTTTAGGCTTGGTCTTAATTGTTCTAACCTTTCCAAACCAGAGTTAAAGAGAATTACAAAATATATTTTTTGCTTCTTTGTTAGTGTTATAAGGACGCACTTGAAAACTCAAGTCTCGTCGTCACCATAGCTGTTAGATTTTCACGTTCTCATTCCATGAGTCTTTAAGTCTGTTAATAAGTGTTGACAGACATAGTTTAATGATCGATAGCGATGTACACTAGTGTGGAAGAATTATGTTTTAAGAATGTATCTATAATAAACCACTATGCGAGTAAGATGCAACGTTTTACTTTCAAAATCCTGCGGCTATGCTCCTGTAAGTTAACTATACATCGTGACAAATAGTAAACATACAATCTATACACATCACACCTGTATTATCCGAAAGATAAGGCAGAGGTACACTTTACTATACATACACCATGTCACCACTATACCAGGGTCTCATGTTCACCATTAGTGCTTGTGAAAAAAAGGATGTAACAAACTAGTCAATTTTTAAACATTCATCACCTTTAGGCTTGGTCTTAATTGTTCTAACCTTTCCAAACCAGAGTTAAAGAGAATTACAAAATATATTTTTTGCTTCTTTAATTTTCCTCAATATAAATTCACCATGTCGCCTACTTGGTTCCATTTTCACTAATAATGTTAAGCTCATTATATAATTAACAAAATGATCATTTTTTAATGTTATTTTGTTATGCTCATTATTTAAGTGGAATAAATGTTCATACATTACAGTTCATTACAGAGAAGAGTAGGATTATTGGATTTACCGTTGATATACACTTATGCACGCACACACGAATTCACTTGTACGCACTAGCACTCATATGATGTAATTTGTAGATGTCCAGCAATATTTACTTTTCCGGAATGTCCTTGTTTGTGTCGCTTGATCCATACTTGCACCCCTCACATGCAACTTGAAGATCTCGGCAATTCCTGGCTCGATTTGATGATCGCCGCAAAATGTGTCGCGTCAATTGTTCCCTCATCCAAGACCGACGGCACCTTTTGTACAGCCTATACAAAAAGTAGGCAATTCCAAGAAACACCAGCGTACATAATATGACCATAAGCACAATGCTTATTGAGGATAAATGTAATTTGAACGCCTCCATCGTGGCTGAATTGTGGCTTCCGAAGGCACTATTTTGGTTTAAGAAAACCCTCTTCATTCTGCACTTTTGATTAAATAAAATTAAAATAAATAAATTAAATAAATTGTTTATTAGCTTTAAAATTTTACAAAAGTCGTGAAACCCTGAGCTAGGTAACAGCACCTGTGTTTCAGGGGCCAGTGATCTCCTCCGTTATGTTACATAATTATAATTACTGAAACACAATTGTAATCCAGACAAGTATTCACTAAATTTCGCAGACTAAAATCAAATCATCATTAAGATCCGAAATTTCAACAAACTCAATAATAAAATTTAAATCAAAAATAGAATTACAATCAGAATTAAATTCACAATGAGAATTAAAATTATAATCAAACTCAAGTTAAAATTAATTTCACTCTAAGTCAAAATTAACAGTAAAATTTCAATCACAATCCAAATTAAAATTAAGGTAAAATTTAGTCAAAATTAAAAATAAAATAAAATAAAATCATCAAAACAAAGATAAAATCATAATCAAAACCAAACTCAAAATCGAAGTCAATATTGAAACGATAGTTAAAATCACAATGAGAAATCAAAATACAATCCAAATTAAAGTCAAAATTAAAATCAAAATATTTTTTTTTTTTTTTTAGGTTTAATACCCAATCCAAATCCAAATCAAAATGAAAGACAAAAAGAAAAAAAAAAAATAAAAAAAAATAAGATCGCAATTAAAATAAAATGAAGTCGTCAAACAAAGTCCAATTTTATTAATAGTAAAAAAAAAGTGTGAATGTGTATGTGTTTGTGTTTGTGTGTGTGTTTGTGTGTGGGGAATAACCAGTAGTTTTCTATGTTAATTTGATTGCAATACGTTTTCGGTTTCGAAGTAGTCCAGGGACAGTAGCCAATTCTTTACCCTCATCTTTGTTTCCCTAGTCGTGAGGGGATTAATACTGAGGACCCTGTTTAATTTTTCGTAAAGAAAGGTAGCAAGATATACCTGTTGTCTCCTAGCAGACTCCGTGTGGCAGCGCACTGGTAAGCAAACGTTTGGAACGGTGCGTTTCCTATATAGCTGAACATCATAAGGCGTTACAATATGCTGCTTGGTGACAACCTGCAGAATAAAATTCTGTCTCACCGTAAGTACTCCGCACTTTTCGTATAATGCCTTGGTGGGAAATCTAAACGGCCTGAAGGTCATGACTTTAAGTAGGGATCTTTGGGCACGTTCAAGGTGTATAAAAGTCTTACATCCACCACCCCATACAGCAATACAATATCCCAGGACCGACTGTACGAGCGCATAGTACACTGTGCGAAGGAGTTCGAAATTGGCCACGTGCCTTAGTTTTTTAAATGCCCAAATAAGTTTCCTAACACGCGTTGTGGTGACATCAATGTGCTGCCGCCAGCCAAGCCTTTCATCTACCATCACACAAAGGTATTTAACATGCGTAGACTTAGAGATTGCTGTGCATGGGCATTCCACTGATGTCAAATTGCAAACATGTAGTTTAATATCTAAGCTTGTTGGTTTAATTTTACTGAAAGTAAATTGGAGAAATGTTGACTTAGAAAGGTTTAGGGTGAGACGGTTGGATCTTAGCCAATGGCCTACTTTATGCAGTCCCAACTCAGCCATTGTTTTAACTTCATCCCAGGTACCCCCATGAAAAACTAATGCCGTATCGTCAGCGTAGGTAAATATATTACCGTTTATTAGTGGCAGCTGACATAGGTCATTTATGTAAATCAAGAAGAGACTCGGGCCGAGTATGCTGCCTTGTGGGACGCCATAGGTAACCCAGGCATCGGAGCTAACATGTTCTTTGATTTTTACTCTTTGCGTGCGGTCGGTAAGAAAATCTTTAAAAATTCTCAAAGCAGTACCGCGTATACCAATCTTCTCCAACTTGCACACAAGGAAGGGAATCATGACTGTGTCGAAAGCCTTGGCCAGGTCCAGAAATATGCCTACACATTTCTCTTTTTGGTCTAGCTTAAGTGTGACGTGATCTACTAGTTGACTTACGGCATCTTCAGTGCTTTTGCCCGACCTAAAGCCAAACTGGGAATCAGAAAGTATATTATTGTGCTGCAAAAAGTTTGTAAGCCTATTGTTTAATACCTTTTCCAATATTTTCGACATGGTCGTAAGGACAGAAATGGGCCTATAATTTCCAACATCATCCTTCCTCCCCTCCTTGTGGACAGGAGTAATAAGGGACTTTTTGAATACCTTTGGAAAAACACCCTGACTCAGACAAATTTCAATTAATTTAGTCAGATGGGGGACTATGATATGCCTAGCAATTTTGAGAAATTTGGCTGGAATAGAATCCAAACCAGTAGCGCAGTCAATTCTGAGGTTCATAATTAATGTATCAATGTATGTATGTATGATATTATGATATTATTTTCAATAGATTTCAACTTGATGTTCCTCACTCCGAGAGCGATTTAGACTAAATGCGCACATGATTAATAAATGTCCGCAACTGTCACGGTCGCCATATAAGGACGGAACTTTAAGGGAAATGAAACATCCCAAACGCTGAGTAAACACTGAGTATATTTGGTGCATTGATACATCTTATATGCATTCACACAAGCATAATATAGTGTAGCGCTTGTGACCACTATACCAGGGCCTCATGTTCACCAGTCGCACTTGTCACGACTATACCAGGGTCTCATGTTCACCAGTAGCGCTTGTCACCACTATACCAGGGCCTCATGTTCACCAGTAGCGCTTGTCACCACTATACCAGGGTCTCATGTTCACCAGTAGCGCTTGTCACCACTATACCAGGGCATCATGTTCACCAGTAGCGCTTGTGACCACTATACCAGGGCCTCATGTTCACTAGTAGCGCTTGTGACCACTATACCAGGGCCTCATGTTCACCAGTAGCGCTTGTGACCACTATACCAACGAGCCGATATACAATCCACCAGTAGCGCTTGTCACCACTATACCAGGGCCTCATGTTCACCAGTAGCCCTTGTGACCACTATACCAGGGCCTCATGTTCACCAGTAGCCCTTGTGACCACTATACCAGGGCCTCATGTTCACCAGTAGCCCTTGTGACCACTATACCAGGGCCTCAAATTCACCAGTAGCCCTTGTGACCACTATACCAGGGCCTCATGTTCACTAGTAGCGCTTGTGACCACTATACCAACGAGCCGATATACAATCCACCAGTAGCGCTTGTCACCACTATACCAGGGCCTCATGTTCACCAGTAGCGCTTGTTACCACTATACCAGGGCCTCATGTTCACTAGTAGCGCTTGTGACCACTATACCAGGGCCTCATGTTCACCAGTAGCCCTTGTGACCACTATACCAGGGCCTCATGTTCACTAGTAGCGCTTGTGACCACTATACCAGGGCCTCATGTTCACCAGTAGCCCTTGTGACCACTATACCAACGAGCCGATATACAATCCACATTCCGTTATTAACAGAAGTAGATAAATATTAAATACTAGCTGTGCCCGCTGCTTCGCTCCCGTTAACTGCCTATCCTACTTACTTACCTTCCTACTTAACCTACTTCTTACCGCAGAACCTTCTCACCTTCCTGTCTACGGTACCTGTCTACCAATTTTTGGTCATTCTTTCGTGGCTTCAGATTAAGATTCAGATAAATTTATTTGCTCAAACATGTGTGTGCATACAATATTTTAAGAAACAAAAATGCATGCAAGGTGATATAAAAACATGGGATTGTTCTAACATGATTACCATATTGTCATCGTGTGCAAATATCAATACAAACTTGCAATTAAACAATAACAGAATTCATTAACATTGACAATGCTAACATCCATACTAATATTATAAATGTGAAAGTAACTCTGTCTGTCTGTCTGTCTGTCTGTTACCTTTTCACGCTTAAACCGCTGCACCGATTTAGATGAAAGTTGGTATGAAGATAGTTTGAGACCTGGGAAAGGACATAGGCTATATAGGTAGGGTAGGGTAGGGTATGGTAGTGTAGGGTAGAGTATTGTAGGGTAGTGTAGGGTCGGGTAGGTTAGGGTAGTGTAGGGTAGTGTAGGGTAGTGTAGGGTAGTGTAGGGTAGGGTAGGGTCGGGTAGGGTAGGGTAGGGTAGGGTAGTGTAGGGTAGGGTAAGGTAGGGTAGGGTAGGGTAGGGTAGGGTAGTGTAGGGTAGGGTAGGGTAGGGTAGATAAATGTTTGGTCTTTTTATGACAAAACAAAGTTTGCCGGGTCAGCTAGTAAATATATAAATTGAATTCGATTGACTGGTTACATAATTGGGTTGTTGAATTTAAAAAAAATGACGATCTTTTTAATGTATTTCGAAACTTTACATAACTTAAATTATATTGTCGTTTCAAAAAACTCTTAAATATTTTTTTTCAATTTATTATAAGCAATTGAAAATCGATAAAATTTTGAAAAGAACCACGTGACTACAAACGGGCCACAATGAGTCGCCATGTTGGTGACGTCATAACGTTCAAGGAAATCATGATACTATAGTGTCAACTACACGTAGATTGACTAAAATATCCGAAAACTAGTGCAAAAATATTAATAAACAACAAATTTTATTTAGTCATGTGTGATAAAGGATTTATAAAGGCTAATGTCGATAATATACCCACCTGATGGACGAATTGGAAGTTTTGAGCATAAATAAAGTAGTCGTAATGAATAATACGTGAGAGTGGACCGGTGTTAGATATTGTTGTTAACCAGGTACATTAGGAAACATAATTGTCATAACGTAATCGTTTTTACATATAGGTAGGTAATATTGGTGTAAAATAAAAAGTAAACAAACACGATTGGCGCGAAACTTTGACTTTGGATATCAAAAAACTTCATTAGATACCACTAAATATGATACACATACACATAAAATTTTTGGTAATACCCATTATTTACTTATCCTTTAATAGAGGAGCTCGTGGCTAAATAAAAACAGCCGCGCTGTTCGATCATCAAGGTTAAGCAACGCTTGACGAGGTCGGTCCGTGGATGGGTGACCATTTCAACATACCGTGTTTCCTCCGTGCCTCGGAAAGCACGATAAGCCGTTGGTCCCGGCTGTCATTTGAAGATCTTTGACAGTCGTTACGGGTAGTCAGAAGCTTGAGATCTGACGCCAGTCTTGCCAAGGGGTACCGTGTTACCCAGTTACTGGGTTAAAGGCTAGGCAGATTGACAATATCCCTTAATAATATTGAACACTAATGTCTATATTATATATTTACAAACACTAAAAAGTTTGTATAACAGAAACGTAAAAATATTAACTTGGTAGATTTTCGTTACACTAATTCTTCCGTAAATATCTCTTAAATACGTCGATCGATTCTCACAATTCAAACAGAAATGATAGTTTTACGCCCATATCTGTCATTTAAGTATAAAATAATGAATATATCACCATAAACAAAAAATCATGTTTTCAAGTTACGTAATTATACAACAATGTCAACTTTGCTCGAAAGTTCCCTTAAAAATTTCATATTCTCAGTCTTTAATGATCAAAGTAAGAATTGAATACGAATCTAATACTAAATTAGAACAAGATAACAACAGAATAAACACATTATAATTGGAATCTAGTTAGACATAGAACATTGCTCAAATTTTGTAGATTGCTAGGTACTAGGGGCTATTGCGCGAATCACATATAATTGGTATCTTTTTGTAGTATTCGTACATAATGGTACGAAGCAAGCACGATAACTTTTAAGGTTCGATATTTATGATCAATATATTCGATATTCATCAATATATTGACGATAATAACAAGATTGAATCGGTTAAAAGTCAAAACACTGTATCAGCTATGTGCTACATGAGTAGAAATGAACGTTGTGACGTCACACGGGCTCGGATTTGTTCGGCAAACTATCGGGGTGTTTTTGGTACTGGATTCAAAAAAATATTTTCAATTGCATTTTACTTTGTAATTACAGTGAAAAAAAAAAAACTAAAAATAGTTTTGTATGGAAACTTATATAATTATGATCTTTTCATTTTTTACAAAAAAAAAAATTGGTTCAACAAACCAATTAGTTCATATGGAAATAGATAGGAGTTACATACAAAATTGCCAAATATTCAATTATTTAAAATAAAAGAAAATAAAAATACAATAAAATGTCAACGTATGTCCAAATTAATCAAAAAAAAAAAAAAAAAAAAGCATTATCAAAAACATTATTACATTACATACATTCCATATTAATTTATTTGTAAAAAACGCATATCAAATTAAAATGTTCGTTCAGGTGATGTTCTTCAGAAAGGCCAGGTGCGCAGCACTCATAACCGGCGTGTGTGTATGACTAGATGTATGGATGTGAGTGAAGCAAAATAAGTATGTAAGAATCGTAGCAGGTGGCGTTCTGTAGTTTCTGCCTACCCCGATGGGAAAAAGGAGTGAGTTAATGTTTTAAAAAATCACCCACCGGTATCAGGAACAGGATCCAAGCTACCGGTGGCCAGGGCTCCTGAGAGAGGAATCTTCTAACTACACGCGCCGTGTCCAGGAGTAATGCTTTCTGGCTCAAGCTCTTGATCCACTTACCCAACGAGAGCCTCCTCAGATGTTCGTCGAAGGTCTTGGCTATTTGGCCATTTTGTGTCACGACTATTGTTACAATTACTGCTGTATTCAGATATTCACATACCACATGTCAACAACTTCGCCAGCCAGGTCAAGATATTTAGTTTTCTTATCTCTCTTAGCCTTCACGAGGTTCGCATCAATCGCGTCATGGGGGACCGCTTTTACCAACAATAATTGCGCGACGCTCTATTTGGTATATCCCTTTCCATAGCTCGCTAAGCGACCTTAAGGTAGGATGCATTGATTGAAGACTTTGGTCCATAAGGTCTGTGGAATACACGACCCGACGAATTTTCCTAAATGCAGCACATTAATGCTGTGTACAGTTTTATGAAAGTATTTTACATCTTCAGTCCACTACGACGTGCGGAGTAACATGTTAAGGAAATTTATGATATTACATTTTGTGGTACGCGATAATAAAATGTATGTATCACAGTCATGTGTACAGTATAGCGGGCAACGTGGTATTTTAACCGACTTTCCAAAAAAAGGAAGGTTCTATGTTTGTTTTCTTGTTGTATGTTCATTAACTTCTCTGTCAATCTCTGATAAGGAAAATTTTTGGATTTGAAAGAGTATACATTTGGTGAAGAACTTCGGAGATGTCCCGTTAAGACGGTACCCTGACCAAAAAATCGGCATGAGATATGATCATTCCTATTGGTCTAGCGGCACTGGTGGCGCATGAATTACAGTAGTGAATACGCCCAGATTTTAGAATAAAATCTTTATAAAATCGAATTTTGGTCTTTTGAAAAAAATAATTCTACAAAAATGTTCGTTATTAAATTGTCTATCCATTAGTGTTAGTACAAAAAATAATCAATGAACACTTTACGAGGAGATGCATAATATCACTAATTATTTCTCATTTTTATGTTTTTTTGGAAGGAGATTAGTGAAATATATACAACATTTAAAAAAAAACTAAATCTACCATTTTAGAATCAATATTATGTAGAAATTTAATGTATTTTTATTAATTGATATTTCTTTTTAAATAACGAGTAGATAGCTCCTAAAAACAGCACAAAAAACGGCTTGCGCGGCGTTTTGCTCGGGGTACCACCTTAAGTCCCCTGGACATGACGGGCTCAGTATCGAGCATTTACAATACGCCGGTCCTCACCTACTGAGGGTTTTCGCACTGCTGTACAATTTATGTATTGTTCATTCATACTTGCCCTCCGGCCTAATGAGGACAAGTGATTTTTCAGATAAGGGAAACTATAGACCTATTTCTCTAGCAACCATAATATATGATTAATAAAACTTACCCTATGTGAAATTCTATCAAAATTATACGAAGTGCCTCGTCTGAAGAGATTAGTTACTACTAACTTACTACATATGATGATGTGATGATTATTATTTACACATGTAGACTTTGAGAGTTAAGTTCTGGAATTATCACATAAACAATGATGAGTTTGGGAAATAAAAGCTTTCGTTCTTTAAAATTCTTAATTATATTTTTATAGACATCATGGTTGTCCATAGGTTACACACATAGGTTATTAATCAGTTTATTAAGATATGTTCTTAATTATCTGTTTTGAAAAATTTATTATTTACTTTATTATTATCATTGTTATAATGTTTATAGATTAACAATCACAGTTATCATTAAGTAATAAATATTCTTACACACACATTCTCTCACAGCTAAAGATTTTACTCGCTTAATAATTTTTATCCTTCACACTAAAGGACTGTTATAAAATTTTCCAAATGTACTTGAGTTGCAACTGCAGCCTGCTGTTTTTAGTATCTGATGAATTGTCACACCTGGCTTTAGAAGTAGCAGCGTGGCGAGTGCTGTAAGCTAAACATAAGTGTACATCAATACTGCTAGTCTTTAAAGTACACTTAATCCAACAACTGATAGTCTATTTTGACACTATGTGGTATGGTTTCTTGGTGTCTAAAATAATTATTTTATGTGTAAGGTGGTTACAGGTTTTATTAATGTAGGCTACAAGGGTTTCAGCTGGATATATTCCTGTTCTTTGTTTGAAGAATTGATTGATTGTTTAGTTCATATATTAGAGATTTTATGAGGCCTGAAATTTTGACTGTTAATATATGCAATGATTGTATTACTATGCTTTGATTTTATTTTTGACAGTTGTTTTAGAGACAAAATCTCCTTTGGGTACCAAATGCCTAATGCTTCCAGTATTTGGGATGTGTTCCAGGTGGCATTGTATTTTTGGGCAGGTGGTCGCAGTCTGGACACGCCCTCAAACATTATTTTAATCTGTCATCAGAGGACATTCTAATGTGTATTAAAGTATTATTATAAATTTGTGACAGTTAAGCATTTGTTATATTTTTTACTGGAATTAGAAAGTTATGTTAAGAAATGATATCACCGTTGATGTATATGATTTCAAGATTTTAATATTATATTTTCTAAGAAAGTTATACCAGTTTATTATATATGTGTCATATTGTTTGAAAGAGTTTCCTGATAGAGATCCTATCTTATCTATTGATGATGGTGGTATGCTTCATCGCAATACACTAGACTCCGACAGCCAGAGTAAGGTTGGTTAGTTGGTTGGTTGAGATTCTATAATATTTTCATTAGGTTTGAGTATGATCATTCCTGAATTATGAGAAGTTCCCTAAGTAATGGGAATCAGGACTGAGTTAGGCATGGTGACCAACATGGTGCCCTTACCTTTATCCATTATGATTTTTAGTAGATCTTTTAATATGATTGACAATAGTGGATACGCGTTAAAGAAAATTGGTAACCAGTATACTGTAAAAAATTCGGGATGTGACTTCTGCAACGCAGTATAAGCTACTTGATTTTCAGTCGACCTAATGTAAGAAGCGAAAATAAAAATATGTAATTCTAAAATGAAAAGGCTTATACTCGTATTCAACTTACCACCAGATCTAGTACAATGTAACGGCAAAAAATCACTTTATATTGCCAAAAATAGTAAATGATCACCAAAATTAAATCCCCATTTTAGCGTGAAATTAGAACCAAAAAATTTACAACTTGTGATCCAACTTAAAACAACCAACTCCAAATTATGATTGTTTAATCCAAAAATAGTTAATGACCACAAAAAAAAACTGCAAGGAACTTCGAAGTAGCGCTCGCCAGCCGCTGCCGCGGCACCGCTCGCTTCGCTCGCTCGGCTCGCGCGCGTTTGGTCACAGTTCTAACCTAATCTATTTCACAACCAATTGTTTGATACAAAAATAGTGAATGACCACAAAAAAAAAATCTGCGAGCATCTTGGAAGTAGCGCTCGTCAGCCGCTGCCGCACAGTTTTAACCTAACCCATTTCACAACCAATAATATACTATTAAAATTTGGTGATCAATTTACTAAATTTGGTTATCATAGTACAATTTTAGGTAATAGAGGTTATGGTCACAAAGTTATTTTTGGTGGTCATTATATGCTGGTGGCTAAGTTAAAGAGATGAGAGTATTGAGTTCCATCAATTCGATTAATGCAGCCTATATTGCTGTTGAATTGTTTATACATAACAGTATATCACAATTATTTCATGATTGAATGATGCTGATAATTAAAAATGAAAATCATGTCATATTCACGTTCCTTGTCTGACCACTGGCCCCTAGCAGTCTCATCCTCACAGGCAGTCCCCCCTTTGGTTGAGGCGTCAGAAAAGATTTCAGTTTCATAATTTAGTTTGATTTTATTTACTAAATTTTGAATGGCATATGGCCACCATTCCGGCAATTCTTGTAGGGATATACATGTATTTTTTCATAATTTACTTCACCTTGGAGGTTTAGGATTTTACAACATTCTAGTTATATATCTATAATATAAAAATTAATCGCAAAATGTGTTGGTAAGCGCATAACTCAACAACGCCTGGACCAATTTGGCCAATTCTTTTTTTTAAATGTTCGTTAAAGTTCAAAGATGGTTTTTACGTTTTTTGTTTTTTTTTGTTTTTTGTGATGTTTTGTAGTGAAGGGTAGTGTAGCCTAGGGTAGGGTAGGGTAGGGTAGTGTAGTGTAGGGTAGTGTAGTGTAGTGTAGGATAGGGTAGGGTAGTGTAGCGTAGGGTAGGGAAGGTAGTGTAGGGTAGGGTAGTGTAAGGTAGGGTAGGTAGGGTAGATAAATGTTTCGTGTTTTTATGGCAAAACAAAGTTTGCCGGGTCAGCTAGTATAATATAAAGCCATCCATGTTCAATAGCAGGGCATGCTGAGACCAGTACCTAGTCCTACAAAGCATATTAATTGTCTGGTTTTTATAATGGATATGTTTTTTTTTATCTGTAGGTAACGTTACATGATAGTTAAAGTCCTGTGTCAATAATATATAATATCCCAAATACCAGGCCCCTCAGAAAGTATTGCGAAAAAAAGTTTTTATATATGGGAGACTGGCCAGTTATAATGTTTTTCGAAAATATGATTATTTATAAGTAAAAATAAGTAAGTTCCAATTTCAAAATTTCCCTCCACATTTTTTGCGAGTTAATTCAAAGTATTGTGTCTCACTGAAATATGGATCTGCGCCGGGAACATTTTAGAGCTATGATTTTATACGATTTCAAGTGTCGCCTGAAACCGGATGAATCGTACGATAGACTTCAAATGGCATTCATGGATGAAGGCCCTTCCAAGGCAACCGTGTATCGTTGGTATAACGAATTCAAGCGCGGTCGACCAACTTTGGGGGATGACGAAAGAAGCGGTCGCCCTTTGACGGCTGTTACCGAAGAAAACGTGCTAGCAGTGAAAAATTTAATCCAAGACAATAGGCGAATTACATATCAGGAGATTCAACACATATTGAAGATTGGATCGGCAAGCGTTCACGAGATTCTACACAGCCATCTTCGCGTGAGGAGGATAGTATCACGCTGGGTGCCGCACAACCTCACCGATGCTCAGAAGCAGGCCCGGGTGGAATGGTGCCGTGATATGCTTAACAAATTTGAAGCAGGCTCGTCTCGGCGTGTTTACGACATCGTTACAGGTGATGAGTCCTGGATTTATCAATACGACCCAGAAACCAAGCGCCAGTCGACTGTTTGGGTGTTTCAAAATGAGCCAACGCCTACCAAAGTGAAGCGATCTAGAAGCGGGGGTAAGATTTTGATCGCTAGCTTTTTTAATTTGACTGGCCACTTGGTATCAATTCCCTTACGGGATCAAAGAAGCATTAATGCCGAATGGTATACTACCAAATGTTTGCCAGAAGTTTTCTCTGTTATAAGCAACAAGCGACCAAACACAGGGCTCCGCGGGCTACTGCTCCACCACGACAATGCACCTGCGCACACCGCACTCAAAACGAGGGACTTCCTGGACAGCACGCCAGTCAAACTCCTGGGTCACCCTCCTTACAGCCCTGATCTAGCACCGTGTGACTTCTTTTTATTCCCAAAAATAAAAAATCAGCTCAAAGGGATACAATTTTCGTCGCCGGAAGATGCGCTGGCTGCGTTCGAGCAGGCTGTAAACGAGGTGTCTGCGGCGGACTGGAAAAAGTGTTTTGAAAACTGGTTTAGGCGCATGAATCTTTGTATAGAGGCTGGTGGAAAGTACTTTGAAAAGATTTAATAAAAATATATGTACGTATAGAAAAATTTTTTTTAGTTTCGCAAAACTTTCTGAGTGTCCCACGTATGTACTAATATTAGTGGGTTTAAGTTTGTTATTTAATAATTTGTGATTTACTTCTTAGTGTTTTGAATGTTTTCAGTTACCAATCAATAGCCACAGGATCTTAGTAATTTGTTGACAGATTTCATAACTTTAGTGAAAATGTAAGGTGCAGTGTTTTAAACAAACGGCAGTAGATTGAACTCGTACAATTTTTTCATGAAGGAGATTCTAGATATTTGCTTTATTTTTTGTAATATTTTATAAGAAATTGTAGGCTATAGACATGCTCCTAGTTCTCCTTTCGCCCATGTGGCACTGGTGAGCTTTTCAGTATTTTGCTTGGAACGTGTTGTGTTTTTGCTTGGGTTTGGGTGCTGTTGCAGCCCTGATTTAGAAGCCGCTTTTACCAGCAAAAAGAGTTTCAGCAAGTGTTTTTCCGAATAGATATTTATCTATCTCTGTATTTTGAACTTGGTCCTTAAGATCCTTTTTAATTTGAGCTGCAGCTAAATTTGCATCTAGTCATTGAGTCACAATGTTGAACTTCACATTAGGTACGAGTGGCATCCATTATTTAACTTAGTAGTTCTGTATATTTGTTTTGTATCCAGTACTTTGGATACAAAACAAATCTTTGGTTATCAATAATTTGGGAATTTTGCTTTTATTTTGCTGTATAGCACAAGAGCCCTACGTTTTGTCACATTTAATGTCAGCGGGTATTTCCCCTGCGGAAGGATCTGTAGGGGAAATACCCGCCTGTGGTCTCTAGGGAGATAGGCCTCATGTTGCAACACACTACACATAGCTGGTCACTTCCTTGTGGAGTTCAGCCCATCACCATACCCGTGTTCAATGTTGGGTCAACCCAAGAATTTCAAAAACGTATGTGTGTTATCCGGGATGGAATTGTGAGGAAGATCGCTAGTGTTTGTGGTTATTTTGGTAGCATAGTCGCATTTGACTTTAATTGTTTCCATTACATTTGTGACGTCGTCGTCTAGGACTTCGTCTGGAGTGATTACAAACCATTGTTTTACTTCCGGTTAATAACCAAATTAAGCAATCTGGGGTGTAGCAATTCCAAAGAATTTAACGAAACCAGTGAATTATTGAATGTTGTGAGACAGTCCGATGATCTGCTTGAATACATTCGTTAGATAAAAGAAATAAATTATATTTGATGATCTCGTAAATATTATTTATTTAAACTTCATGTACAATGGTGATACGTAATATTTGGTGAGACAGCCCGATGGATTGCCCGAAATGCATTAATTGTTTGAGTATTATTGAATGTTGTGAGATAGTCCGACGATCAGCTCGAATACATTCGTTAGATAAAGGAAATACATTTCTTTTGATTGATAATCTTGTAAATACATATATAGCAGTAAATATACATTATTTGTTTGAGATGCAAGTTTAAGGCGTAGGATTGGTAAAATAGTTGTAGATATGTAGTAACAAATTTTAACAGAGTTAGGTATCTTGTGACTCTAAATATGGCGTCGAGTGTTGAGACTATTTTGTTTTACTTTGTTTAAGTCGAGCACGTTTTAAATTGCTCCCAGGTTTTTTTTAATTTTTCTCCTGATTTATTTATATTTATATACACTTTATTGTATACCAGAAAATACAGAAACAAAAGAAACTTAAAACTAAAAAATATACAACGGGCGGCCTTATCGCATTCCGCGATCTCTTCCGGGCAACCTTTCTTTCTTTCTTTTATTTTTCTCCTGATTCTCCTTATTCCTCGGTTGAATGTGTGTTTTTTGGCATTTTTCTACTTTTAAAGCTGTTATTTTTATTTAAAAGTTTACATACGTGTTGCGCAGCCACGCACTTTAATCGCGAATGATAAGTTGTCAGCCGACACAGAGCTGCCAGGTAAGAATATATATATATACATAACTAGTGATTTGATAGATAATGCCAGCAGTCCTCAACCTCACATGACTTTGAATCTGTACGAAATGCGTTATCTATATCGGTCATTAAGTTCCTATCCATAATGTAAGAAAAATATAAACAATAAAATTAAGTCTAAAAATATCAACAAATATGTGGCGCTCTTAGGCGCCTTCATAGTCGATCGAGTTTATGTACCTGTTTTCTGCAGATTTTTTTGCAGGACATTCGTGATCTCCCGTTTTATGGTTGGCTGGTTTTTAAAGCGGAGACATGTTGCATATTTTGGCGCTTCGGTTTTCTGCGTGCAGTCGTGGATAGCGTGCCCTTCTTCACCACAATGTCCACATGTGGGGGCAGCAACTTGGCACATCTTAGCCGCATGACCGTACTGCTGGCACTTGTAACATCTCGTTACCAGTTTGAAGTCTCGCACCGGGCAGGAAGTCAGAATTAATGAATAATCAGTATTGTGTGATGAGAGTCTTACGAATGATTGCAGGACCTTCTAAGATATAGTTGCAGTTCTCAACATCTTTTCTACCAGAATTGTGTCTCAGTTTGATTGATGTCAAAAAGGTATCTCTGGATATAGTAGGTAGTTTGTCGGCCAAGATTTGGTCGTTAATGCATTTATATACCTCATTTTCCGCCATTGTTGCAGGAACTCCTATCACTATTATGCGGGGTTTGCGCTTTTTCGGTTCGTCAACGGTAAGCCCTGACGAAGCAGTTTGAACTGAATGCCTCAGTTTATATTGGTCTTCTTTCGTCTCCGTGCTAATTTTGAGTCCTACTTTGCCTATCTTGCGTACGCCTACCACTTTCGGCTTCATTTCACCAGGGCATATAATTTTCTGGACTATGTTCCTGGTTTCATCACTGGTCTTTGAATTTTCGGTTGGATAAATCGCCACGGAACTAAAAGTATTAGGACGAACGAAGTTGTTAAACCTCTTCTTTACCATGTCTGCAAAAGAAGATCCAGCCGTTTCTTGCCTCTTTGCACAGGATTCATCACATACTCCTTTAGGTCCGTTACACAGTCCTTTTCTTCGGTCAATATTTTAGGGAGTTATGGGTTGAGGGCATTTTGTTTAAGCGACTGGTATTGAACAGCCAGATGCGATAAATTTGTTATTTTTAACTTCTGATCGGAGTTCAGCTTTCCCTCAGAAGCAATGGCACATACCTCACCCAAGTATTGTTCAATAGAACCCATCCAGTTCTGTATCTCAGCAGTTGAGACTACCTCAATTCCTTCCTTGGCTTGGTCACGTCTTCGTTGTTGGGTCGGTGTAGGTGTTGAAGGAGGGCTGCGCCGGGTTACCTCGCTTCGATTAAGGGGGCTGCGTTCCATCTCCCAGAATTAATGAAATATGATCCAATCAGTCCATTATTCAACTTAGCAGTACTTACACAGAGTGTTTGTATAACACGTTAGTTAATACACTAAAACTAATGCAAAAACGTTAATTTATATTATTTTTGAATGTGACGAGTGGACATAGATTGACACTTATTAGAACACTATTGGCCATATGTGAACGTTACGCAACTGAACATGGTTTATTGTATAACGGTCAGAAAAGTCATTACATTGTTTTTGACGCGGAGATCAGGTACCTTTCTGATGTGCCTCCCATATGGCTAAACGGTGTTACTCTTGAGCGAGTGGAACAATTTAAGTACCTAGGTCACTTGGTCAATACTGACCTCAATGACAATGCTGACATTTAAAGGGAACGGAGGGCTCTTTCCGTGCGTGCGAATATGATAGCTCGCAAGCTTGCACGTTGCACTGCAGAAGTAAAGGTGACGCTCATTAGAGCATTTTGTACCACCTTCTTCTACACTTGCAGCCTGTGGGAGTACTATTAAGTATTCGCGGGCATCATATCCCGTGTAATAACGCGTTCAGAAAACTGATGGGTTGCCTTGGTGTTGTAGTGTATCAGAGATGTTTGCGGCGGGCGGCGCGGCGCGTGTTGATTGTTTTTACGCGATAATGCGCAAGTGCGACACATCGATGGTGGCTCGATTTATGGACAACCCTAACACGGTTCTCAATATGATTGCTGACAGAGTGGACTGACCGTATATAGTTCACTGCTGTCAGTTACATGATTGTTACAAACCCTATACGAGTCTTCGCTCGAAATAAAGTTTTTGGATTTGAATTTATCACACTAATATTATGAAGGCGAAAGTGTGTTAGTTTGTTTGTTACTTCTTCACGCTCAAATGGCTAAACGGATATGGATGAAGTTTAGCACAGAGATAGATTATAGTCAGGCATAGCATATAGGATACTTTTTATCTCGAGAATATGTTCCCTCGGGATAATTTTCGACTTTCACGAGGGCGAAGCCGCTGGCAGAAGCTAGTACCGAATAAATTTAATATTAAGCTGTTGTCACAAAGTAAGTAAGCGACGCGACGGCGCAACAGAGAGTCCACTACGAACAAAGCATCATTTAGCACACACACATTGACATTACAATTTTAAATGGATTCTCAGCCAATATCGGACAGAGATCGCGGCTGTAGCAAATGCTAGCGCGTGTTTGTCCGATCCTTAATTTTTTTAAAACAACGGTGGTACATCTTTTACTAAAACAAAAACATAAAAAAATATCTTATTTTAAGTCAATAGAAGGAATTTTACGTTAGAAAGAAAGACTTTTTTATGAAATTTGTCACTCTTCTAGATCTCAACTCTTCTTGTCGAACTTGACGCCTTTGTCACATTTATGATTTTGTCGAGCTTAGTGTCTTTTTACCCGACTGCAAGTAAAGGGTTATCACATTTGTATGCTATTGTTGGGATTAGTACTAATATTACACCATTGTTACGTCAAAGTCAAAACGTTTATTGCGAACTAAGTGTATAACATTGGTGTTATGATAAGCTAGTAATTATGACTTAGCAGCATTTAACAAGCATTGCAATTATCATTCTCCTGTCACATCTTGTTACCCTCCAATTTTCGTCGTTTGTAGGGCTTCGTGATCTTTAGACTTCCTTTGATAAAGTTATTCATTTACAAGAGCAGAAGCAGTTTTTATGAAATTATGATTGCGCCTGTATATCTATACAAACTAAACTCTATAGGTACAAATAAATACAATCAAAGTGTCTGTTTATAAATAATAACAGCTTTTTACTAAATGCATGAAATGAGAGCATATACGGTACTTTTAACAAAAAATGATTTCTTTTACTGTTGTCTATCTGTTTGTTCTGGCAGAAGGCGTTTTTTCTGTTCTGTGGTTCTGGCTAAACTCCGAAACGGCTGAACCAATTGTAGAAATTTTTACAGGCAGTTAGTTGATGTTTTAAGGAGTGACATAGGTTGCTTTTATTGTAGAAAAATAATTACGGTTCCGCGCAAAAAAATTAAAACCCATGTTATTTTTACCTGACTAAGGCGCAGCAAAAGAGGGTTGATGACCGTGGTCGTATGCTACTTTGCAGAATGTATTGTAGGTGGCATACGACCAAGATTATACTCTGAACACCACTATGAATATGTATGAAATACAATAAAATATTGATAACATGTAGATTGTTTATTTAATACCCAATACATATAGAATATTATGTACATAACAATTTCAGATGAGAATATTTTCTTGTTTCAAACTTTTTAGAGCGTGATTTTCTGAAGTCGGGTTTTAGTTTATGAACTTTTTTTTTTAGTTTTACGAGTTTGACGCGGACGAAGCCGCGGTCGGACAAATTATTATTGGGATTTATCTTCTATAAATTATCAGTAGCAGCCCCAAATCTGGACTTGAGACTGCTGATGGCAATAACCTCATCTCCTATTACATGGGACAACCTCATCATGAAGTACCATGTGTCTAATTGTAAAGTGCACTTCCGCATTATCTTTCGCGCAATACAGGCGTGATATTTTTATGATAGCATCATCTACCTGCCCTTATCCCATTTTATTTGGGGTCGGCGCAAAACGTTTTCTTCTTCCATACCGTCCTGTCCGCGGAGGACACGCTATCACTGACTCCCATTTCTTTCATATCACTCCTCGCACAATCCATCCATTTTTCTTTGACCTTTCTCTCCCTCTCTATCCATACACATTTATATTTATAACTCTTTTAGTAACATACGTTTCACCCCTCCTCATCACATGACCATACAAGGGTAAACTGTTTCCTTTCAATTTCTGTCACTGGCGTCACTTTCAAGCTTCCTCTTATATACTAATTTCTCACATTATCCAATCTCGTCACGCCGCACATCCATCTCAAGATTCTCATCTCTACTACATGCAATTTCTTTTCACTAGCTTTTTCACAACCCAATATTCTTATCTGTACAGTATGACAGATCTAATCACGGACTTGTAGATTTTCCCCTTTAACATCCGTGGGTTGCAAGTTGTTCCAGTGACCTGTCGCCTTTTCATTCATTCTGTGTTGATCCGGTGCGTTACGTTTCATGTTTTTATGATAGCAAAGTTCTAGCAAAGCGACTAAGATACATTGTACCTGCCGGCTTCATCATCAGTTCGTTCGATGGTACCATTATCATCAGTACTATTTATTTATAAGTATTTGCTTCATCATAGTCGTTTAACTATTCGAGATATCTTATACCCATCATGACATACTTAGCATTAAGGTTCCATTGGCCATCATTGGTCTTCTTCACCAGTTCCATTTCATCAAATGATACTTTCTGAGTGCAAATGTTTGCATTGTTGATGAAAATACCAAATTCGGTATATGTATGCCTATAATATTTAAGGAGTTCCCTCGATTTCTCCAAGATCCCATTATCTATGGGACCAACCAGAAAGTATACCCTTTCAAACAAAAGAAGAATTTTCCAAATCGGTCCAAGGCGTCTTTGAGTAATCGGGGAACATACATAAAAGATTACGACGAATTGAGAACCTCCTCCTTTTTTGAAGTCGGTTAAAAAGTATGTGCCGATATTAATGTCAATAAATTGAATAGCTACACTTTGTAATATTTTTGTATGTCGCTATTAGAATTGTTTTTCTGAAGCCCTAGACAAGTGACAATCTAACATCGAAAGCGTGGCGATACTAATTGTCAAAATGACAAAATATTATTTTAATGAAAAATACTATTGAAATGTCACGTGTTCAATCCCTTACATTTTTGCAATTTAACCATCGCCATCGCTGACACCGAATGGCACTCATCATCATCATCATCATGTCAGCCGAAATACGTCCACTGCTGGACATAGGCCTCCCCCAAGCGTCGCCACATTGTCGATCCCGAGCGTCTCGCATCCAGCGTATCCCCGCAACTTTCACCAGATCATAGGTCCACCTGGTGGGAGGCCTTCCAACGTCTTCCGGTTCGTGGACGCCACTCCAGAACCTTTCTGCCCCATCGGCCATCCGTTCTGCGGTTCTGCGTGCAATGTGCCCTGCCCACTGCCACGTAAGTTTGGCAATTCTTCGGGCTATGTCAGTAACCTTAATTCTCTTGCGGATGTCTTCATTTCTGATTGGATCACGCAAGGAAACGCCGAGCATAGCCCTCTCCATTGCCCTTTGGGTGACTGTAGGCTTTCTGATGAGGCCGACTGTGAGCGACCACATTGTGAATGACATTTGTCTAGAGCTAATGCAATATAGATAATGCAGTATTTTTACTAAGCGACATTGCAAGTGCGATCACATGGACGCAATGTGATGCAAAGCCACTGATTCGCACTTGATATATTTTCAGAAAATATGTGTACGATATCGCATGTCAACGCAATTTAAATTAAGTTGCGCCATGCAGCAGATTCCTTAGCTATCTAACCTTATCACCATCATAATCTATTTATTATCCCCGACATTTTTTAAACTACATAATTTTTCTAATAGTTGACACGCTTCGATCAACAATCTATCGAACACGTAATTATGACACGATGTCTTGCGAAAATACCTCGATTGAAACAGTAAAAGGCCCATACCTTTTGAACGGCTGAACCGATTTTCATCAAAGCTCACTTTCACCTTTCAAACAAAAAAATACTAAATCGAAATCGGCTTAGGAGCTATGATGCCACAGACAGATACACAAACACACGTCCAACTTATAACACGACGTTTTCTATGGCAGTTGTAAGAGCGTCGTGCCAGCTGACGTCATGGGCACGTCAGAATTTTCTTTCTTATTCTCAACTTTGACGCTTTATAACTTCGTCTCTGATCAAGATATTTTAAAAAATCTTTTAAATAGTTAACTTCTTGACTGCTGGAAACGTGGATCCGAGACACAAGGGCTTTTTAATTGTTTCGGTAATTACGGCATACAACCGGTTAATAAGTTATTAATTTAGCAAACAAAAAATTACATGCTTATTCCCTATTAGCAAATGTACACACAGTATAAACTGATAAAGAAATAATCAAGACATTCAATTAACTTAAAAACAAGAGTCCTAATCTAATCAAAACACAAAACTGAATCGCCAGCAAGAAATTATGAAAACCCCTTCCTTAAAGGGGTTGAAAGAGGTACAACCCAACATCATCAGATAAGATTGAACAACACCCGTAAAAAGATACTATTAAACCCCGTAACAAAACATAATTAATCCTTTCGCCCCCCAGATTTCACTCCCTTTCAACCCCCTCAGAACTTTGGAAACACCCTCTAATTTATTAAAGGAACATTACGCAATATCCGCTGTGTACCGGCAGTTGGGACATCAAAAACAAAATGCGTTGATCAATCTTTGGATTCTATTCTTGTCTTTGTTTGCCCACTTCCTTGTTCATGGTTCCGTAGAAATTAGGAATTGTTGTCAAGTTAATTTTGTTTCATTTGATTATGAGTTATTCTTAAGTGGCGGAAATGTTACAACTGAAGCAAGACAACATGTCAATGTTCAAAGCTTCTGGGCAAAGGGCTCCCCGTAATTCTAAAGCCAATGCAATCATTGATAGAATTGTATCTAGATCATCTGATCTTGCATAGTTTTTACAAGCTTTTATATCTATGTATGTATGTTAAGCCGTTGGTCCCGGCTGTCATTTGAAGACCTTTGACAGTCGTTATGGGTAGTCAGAAGCTTGGGAATGACACCAGTCTTGCCAAGGGGTACCGTGTTACCCAGTTACTGGGTTGTGGAGGTCAGATAGGCAGTCGTTCCATGTAAAACACTGGTACTCAGCTAAATCCGGTAAGACTGGAAGCCGACCCCAACATAGTTGAGAAAAGGCTAGGCAGATTGATTGTATGTATATGTAAGCAGTTTTCCTCCCAGTTTAGTTTGGATGACAATGCATTGTTAGCTAATTGACGTCATTTTAAATCCAATATGGCGGACGGTCCACGATGGCGGACTAGTTAATTTTGTGTGCACTGCCATGATCAAATGAAAGGGTTTGCTGAAAACAATACGAAAAAAACTTGTTTAAAAAGATTTTTTTTTATTAACATGGTTTCGGTCTCGATATTACAAGACTCCAGACCAAAACTTTGAGAGTTCGAAAATACTATGAAACCTTCGATATTGTAGGTAGTGCCCGGCTTCCCTTGGCTCGTCTTATTCGATATATATTTCGTACAGATTTTTGTGCTTACCTACAGTACCCTAAAATCACTATTAAATAACTGTTCGTCTCTTTTGATAAAAGTAGGTTACGGAGTCAAAGTGCGTCGTGACAGACCGTCGTGACCTCTTGTAATAGCTTCCGCTTTTTATACAAAACTGAACGGTAAGTATCGGAGGCTTCTAGAGAAAGATTGACTAAACATACTAATATTATAAAAGCGAAAATAACTCTGTTTGTTTGATACCACTAAACGGCTGAATGAACGTAAATATTTGTATGACCTACAGATAGTTGTTCCGGATCTGGGTCTCTTGAATTTATTTGTTTGTAAACGCACCCTACGATACAGGCACAATACCTAGTGTGGGGCACAGCATAAAAAAAAGTTTGAGTCCTTGGAAGGACTTAGGATCATGCTTGTGTGGTTGAATGTGGGGCAGATTATAAAAAGACTAACTTCATCATCATCATCATCAGCATTTGAGCGTTTCCACTGCTGGAACACAGGCCTCATCTCTTTGTGAGGGCCCGAGCCCAGTGCGGGTTGGTGGATGTCACATGTCTTCGAATTTTTGGTTCTAGGTCATCCCGGATTCCGCTCAGTGTTTTCCTTCACCGAAAACTGACTGACTTAATTTTTGATAACTTTAATATTGATTTGAAGCCACGGATCACAAGTTCGATTCTCGTACAAAATAAATGTTTCTGCTCCTGTCAATTGATAATTAGCAGACACAATAGAAATTACCATTGTCATTATCCGCTATGGCGATTTTGACAGATAAGGGACGTTCGTCTCCAATGTAGGATCTGCGAAACACGTCAAAAATTTTACGTTTCGAGAGAAAGAAATACTTAGATTTACCTGACAACGGCGAAACCAAAAGGAGGAATATGATTTTAACCGCCTAGAATGAATGTATGTATGTTTTTTTGTTCATATGTTCTCTTATAACTTCTAAAACTACTATTCATAAATTGACCAATGAGGTATCATGTAAAGCGTCTTAATCGTCAGCTGTTTATAGACTATGTGACGTCACACTAAATTCAATATGGCGCCCTCTAGAAAACATAAAGTCAGGAATGAATAAAATAATCGTGAAGTGGCCTTGTTAGGTATCAAGTTAAAGGGCTTAATTAGCACATTGCCAAAAATATAAGTATTACTAGCTTTCACTCGCTGCTTTGCTTGCATTCACTTGATAATTGCGTATGATTTAAACCTGAGTATGGCGAAACCAAAAGTGGCACTACACCCACTACACTTATAAAATAAAACCCCAAAATAATTCATTGCCGAGTTTTGACTGGCTTCAAATCAAATCAAATCAAATCAAATCAAATCATCTTTATTGTGAACTATAGGTATACATCATAAATGCAGGTCTTAAATAATTAAAATAAGTTCAGCTATGTCCCGCCGTTAAGGCATACAATAATAAAATACAAATCAGAAGTTAAAACACAATTAGTCATATTAGTTTAGATACATTATTAAAATATTCCAAATTATAAATACGTACAAATTCAATTTCAAGTCTTAATAGTCATAATTCATTATTACATTTCTGCATGCAAGTTTTCCTCGAATGTAGGGTCTGCAAAACTGAACGTCTAAACATAACCTTGGTTGCCCCGGCCTGTTTTTAATTAATTATTGTATTTTGAGGTTGTTTATTTTAATCTACACGCTTTGACGATTTTGACGACACGGTTGGCGTAGTGGTTGAGCGATCGACTGCTGCGCTGCGTGTCGCGGTTTCGATTCCCGCACGGAACAAATATTTGTATGGCCTACAGATAGTTGTTCCGGATCAGGGTAGGTGTCTTGGTATGCGTGTTTATATGTTTATAAATGCACCCAGATACAGGAAGAAATTCCTAGTGTGAGGCAAAGTTTAAAAAAAAATATCATTTTTGCGTGCACGTCTTTTTACATCGTAGTATCAAGTATTTGATTACATCATTTACTTAAAAGTGAGAAACATTTAAGTAAATGATGTAATCAAATACTTGTACTTAATACTAATTAATGGAAAAGAGAGTCCGTGGAGTTTCTTGCACATTCTTCTCCATAGAGACCTACTGACTGACTATCAACACCAGTAACCTGTACAATGAGCTTATGGATAATGCATCTGAACTATTGTGTGAGCGGCCCACCATTACCATAGACCTTACAGGGGATGATACCATTGCTAAATGTCCAATTCTAAGCAGTCATAATAAAATTAAGAAATATATTAAAATCAATAAAAGTATTAAGAAATACAAGAAACTTTTAAAAACTCAAAGTATTTACAAATATAATGTTAACCTTAGAAGAGATTTCAGAAACTTAAAAAACCAATTAAATATATGTAATAGTAAATTAGAAAATACTACACAAATGTATGATGTTGACATCCAGAACCTTCAAAGGGAATTATTGAGTAGGGAAAATACACTGAAGGAAATATTTTGTAAATATGAATGTAGTCAACAGATGTTAAGTGAGCGCATGCAGGAGGCCTGTGAGTTGGTGGACCTGGTGAAGTGTAATGCAGAGAGGTATGAGTCATTGACTAACAACCTCACCTGTAGTTGTGCTGCTGTTCCGCCACCTCTCATGTCACAACATGTTGCTCCTACAACTTTACCCATCACTCATACTGCAACAACTTTGTACCCCACCAAAAGTAATGTCTTAGTATATTCTGATAGTTTAGGAACAGGTTTTGGATCTTTGTTAAATAACTGTTCTAAACATACAATAGTGAACCATTGTTATCATAAACTGCAATTTAATGAGCTTATTCATAAAATTCAACAGACACAATTGAATGAGCAAACTACTGTTGTACTTCTTTTTGGAAATAGCCTTAGTGTAACAAAAAGGGACTTAGTTAATGGTATTGACACCCTGCTTAAGTTAAGATTAGGCAAATTAATATTTTGTGCATTGCCCTATTCTGACAAGTTACTTGTTCAGGAAAATGAATATATTTCTAGTTTAAATAACTTGATGCATATTTTATCTTGTCGTCATAGTGACCGTTTATTGTTTTTTGACACCAACAATTTTGTTAGTGATTTTGTTTTGATTCGGGACCATATGTTTCTTCCCAAAAATAGTCGACATTTATTAGCTACATTGTTAGCTTTTAATATACACGCAGTTATTGATGATTTAACTGAGACTAGGTTTAGTGATTTAACAGTATTATCCAGTTTTTCTGATAATACTACTGTAGATTCTTTAAACTATTAGAGCCGACAAAAGAGAAGACGAATAGTAATATTTTACTATATCATCAAAATATAAATCGCTTCTCCGGCAAAATTTTAGACGTGGAATTGTTAGTAGATAAATACCACATGGATATCTTATGTTTTTGTGAAACTTGGTTAAAGCCAGATAGGATGTTGTTTAATGTAAATAATTTTTCAGTTGCCAGCGCGTACAACAGATCCTCAGTGGGTGGTGGTACCCTGATACTTTGTAATAGTCATCTCAAATATAAGGAAAGGAAGGATATCACTGCTTACTCTGTTGATCGCTTATGTGAGGTAGCATGTGCAGAGGTCGAGGGGCATACTATCTTGTGTGTTTACAGACCACCAGCATCAAACTTGTCATTGTTTTTAATTACAATGGAAGAATTGTTAAGTAAACTTTTCCGGGATAATAAATTAGTTTTTGTTTGTGGTGACTTAAATATAGATCTATTAGTAAATTCACCTGAAAAATGTAAGCTCATATCATTGTTTAAATCATTTAACTTAAAGTATTTATTTAATGAACCAACAAGAATAACAGCAACTTCAGCTTCGTGCATTGATAATGTTTTCACTAATTGTAAAGTAAAAAAATCGTTTTTAATTAGTGGCGTTAGGTCAGACCATACTGGTCAACTAGTATCTTTTGAGTCAGATAAAAACAATAATAACCTAGCTAAATCAATTCGATTAAGACCTCTTACAAAAAAAAAATTAAATTCTTTTAATAATAATGTTTTTAGCAACCTATGTAACGCCAGTTTTGATTCAAAAGACCCCAATATAAATTACGGCACGTTGTTTTCTACAGTTTGCCAAGAATTCAATAAAACGTGTCCTGTAAAAACAGTTAACGTCAACAATTACAAATCAAAATTTAGCGAATGGGCCACTGTGGGCATAAGAAAAAGCCGAGATATCTTATATAATTTATATTACGAAAAATCTTTGACTTCCGATCAAGTTTTCCACACTTATGTTAGAAACTATTCCAAAATATTTAAAAGAGTCTGCGCTCAAGCAAAATCTCAAATAATAATTAACAAAATTGGTGTTTCTAATAATAAAATAAAAACTGTGTGGCAAGTAATTAATAGAGAAACCGGAAAGACACAACTACGCGATCAGAATGAGTTGTCATTGAAAATAACTAATCAAACCATTTCTGATAAGCAAGAAGTCGCTGAGACATTAGAAAATTTCTTTACCAACATTCCATTAGAGGTTACGAAGTCTCTTCCCTCCTCATCTAAATTAGCTGAAGCTCTTCTTAAGGAAAACTTTACTAAAGACTTACCAACCTTTAGATTTAAACCAATATGTATTGATACAATTAAAAACGCGTTCAAAAGTCTCAATATAAAAAATACTGAAGACTTATGGGGGATATCCGTTAGGGTTCTTGGAGATATTATTGATTCAATTGCTCCTGTCCTAACAGGCATATTCAATCAATGTTTGGACAGCGGCACGTTTCCTGACTTAATGAAACACAGTAAAGTAGTACCAATTTTCAAATCAGGTTGTAAGAGTGATCCCTCTAATTATAGACCTATATCCGTGCTTCCAGCATTGAGTAAAATCTATGAAAAAATCATGCTGGATCAGATGTTGTCTCACTTCAATTCAAATGGGATCCTGCATAGTCAGCAGTTTGGTTTCACGAAAGGTAGGTCGACAACGGACGCGGGAGTAAAACTCATCAGTCACATTTTGGAATCTTGGGAGAAGTCCCAGGATGCCATTGGCATTTTCTGTGATCTCTCAAAAGCGTTCGACTGCGTCGACCATAACACACTGATCTGTAAATTACACCACTACGGAATTCGAGGACAAGCTGCTGATCTTGTGCTTTCCTATTTATCAAACAGACAGCAAAAAGTAAATGTTAATGGGGCGACGTCCTCCGGGTCTCTAGTCAAGATGGGCGTGCCTCAAGGTTCAATTCTCGGCCCATTCCTCTTCCTTGTTTACATTAATGACCTCCCTTTTATGATGGCCAAATTATCGGATATAATTCTATTTGCTGATGATACTTCGCTAATTTTTAAAATAGATAGGAAAGATACGGATGTCTTACAGGTCAACGAAAGTCTAATTATTCTCTCAAAATGGTTCGCAGCTAATAATCTTTTACTGAATGCGAAAAAAACTAAATGTCTTAAGTTCTCTTTACCAAATGTACCACAACGTGACCTAAATTTAAATCTTGACGGCAAAAATCTTGAAGTTGTAGCTGAAACTGTATTCTTAGGGATTACTATCGACTCAAAACTGCAGTGGGGCGCGCACATTAGAACTCTTTCGGGTAGGTTAAGTTCAGCTGCATATGCAGTAAGGAAAATAAGGCAGTTAACCGATGTAGCCACAGCTAGGCTGGTTTACTATGCTTATTTCCACAGTATTATGTCTTATGGCATTCTGCTGTGGGGATCAGCAGCAGACGTTGACTCAATTTTCATATTACAAAAGAGGGCAATCCGCGCGATCTATAAAATGGGTCCTCGCGAGACCCTCAGAGAAAAATTTAAAGAGATCGATATACTGACTCTACCTTCACTTTATATTTTAGAATGTATTTTGTATGTCCGCAAAAATCGAGGGCTTTTCAAAACTAGAAGCGACTTCCATAATTTAAATACACGCAGTAAACACGAAATTGTATTACCCAAATTCAGATTAACGAAAACTAGCAAGTCTTTTCTTATAAACAGTATACGCTTTTATAACAAGTTGCCAAAGTCAGTTATAGAACTGACCGACGGAAAGTTCAAAAATCACATGAAACGTGTCCTTATTAAAAAAGCATATTATAAAATCAAGGACTACGTTGAAGATAAAAATATTTGGTTTTAGCTCCTTCTGCACATGCGGCTTCCCTGGTAACTCATAAACGGCACAAATATGTGGATGTCTCTAACTATTCTCAATCTAATTTTTCTTCATTTAATAAGACTTTTTACAATGGTTTTCTTTTTTTTTTCAATCTTTATAGCCCTTTGCTAAGAATAGTTACAGCACTGATAACAACATTTGTGCCACATGTTAAATTTAGTCTTGTTATACTTTGTATAGATTATTTTACCGATTGGTTTGTAAATGTGTGAACATTGTAGGCCTTCTAGATTGTTAACATTTTATCTCGTTTTACTTTTTTTCATCTTTTGTTTATTTATTATATAATCACTTCTTGTTTAAGTTTCTTACGACTTAATATCGGGCCTGCGTTGTCCCCCCATCTAAGTACTGCTGTAACATGGAAATATTGTAAAACCAAACAATTTTTTAAAAGAGTAACCATGGAGTTTCTTGCCGGTTCTTCTCCATAGGAATCGACCAACCCGAACCGTGCACATTGTCGACGTTTTATAAGTGCCCATGTAGGCCTATGTGAAATAAAAATTATTGATTTTGATTTTGATTTTGACGCTTGCGAATGTCAAACTAGATTCATCAGTTTTTTTTGTTTGACTATTCAGAAGTAGCTGTAAAAATTTTTTTTAATAAACTATTTGATTTTTGATTGATTTTGAAAGATTTGCTAAGTTTTTGATAACTATAATAGTGATGAGATGATTGGCTTCCGAGAAACGAGTTGCAGGTTCGATTTTCGTGGAACCAACATTTCTGTGGTTGTTAGTTTGTCCCTAATGTAGGGTTTGCGGCAATTCGATTGCTATTTGTCACTAAAAGAAAGACAAGTTAAATTTCAAAATTTTAAATACCCCCGACACATTTATCTTGCGAAAACACCCCGATTCAAATAGTAAAACGTCCATAACTTTTGAACGGCTGAACTGATTTTATTCAAACATAGCTAAGAACTCTCTCGACAAAATTACCTTCCAAACAAAAAAAACTAAATCGAAATCGGTTCATCCATTTAGGCGCTATGATGCCACAGACAGACACACAGATACACAGCAACACACGTGAAACTTATTACACCCCTCTTTTTCCGGCGGGGGTTAAAAACTGCGTTTATTTATTGGTACAAAAATAAATAACGAATAAATAAAAATCCTTTATTTTCTCTGTCTATAATGCTCAGGCCACATTGCACGAAACACTTAACAATATTGTCAATTTGACCCCACCTTAGCACCTAACTCTGAGTTCATTTTTATATTGTAAATTTAACCTCGTATTAGCAACTAACTCTCAATTAAGTTTTTCGAGCCACGCTTACCGAGGTACGGAGGAATCTCGGTATGTTATGATGGTCACCCATCGACAAACCGACCTCTGCAAGCATTGCTTAACCTTTAAGATCAATGTTGTTATTTAGTACCTTCACCATAAAATAGGGTAAAATTATATTATTATATTTAGTAAGTAATTAATTACAAACAGGCCTAACAAAATCTACCGCATCAGAGAATCCCATTGTGCTAATACTGCAGATAGGCACTTGGTACTCTGTCAAACTAACTTTCGAACTCTCGACCACAAAGTAAGAAGGAACAATGGTCCGCTATGCCATGCGATAAGGTTCCAACTTATAATAAGGAACTTTACTTTCTATAGTTTAGGAGCTCGTGTCTTGGAGTTGTTTGTTATGTGTTTGTGGTCTTTATGAAGTTGTAAGAGGTCATGTAATGAGAACCTCTTCGTTTTTTTGAAGTCGGTTGAAAATACGTTAATTTTTTAATACGTAGCTATATTTTTTTCTTTTAGTAAACCTATAATCCATGTCGAACATAAAATATTTAAATTAAATTAAAATTGTACAGTAATTATAAATTTTCAGCACAGATTTTTGTAATCTGTACTTGTCATTATTACATAAGAGATCTTGTAATAAACCTAGATGTGCAATATTCCATAGACATTCTAACTCTGAATAAACCGTTTTATATTGTCACTTCAACAGTCAAAGAAAAGAGATTGTTAATGTTACACTCCATATTTGATATTTTAAAAACGAACACCTTTTTCAATATTAATGTTTTAAAACTGTACTTCTAATGCACAAAACCGTTTATAAAATAAACTACACTACAAACAAAAACTTCCACACTTAATTTTTATGTGAATATAAAATAATAAATGAAAATCTGTAACATTTTTATGACAATAAAAATATAGTTTACATCATGCAACGGCAATATTTTAGATTTTTCCACCAACACAATACCGGCTTAAAATTATTTTATTTTTTATATAATATTATAATGTATAGTTTTTGCTTATGACAAGGGTCATGAAGTCTTAAAGACATGGCGTGAATTTAAAACTATTTAGTTTTGCGTTTTCTACTTTTTTGGATTTTAAGGTAAGTTTTACAAAAATCATCTTACTTCCTACTAATACTATAATTGCAAAAGTTTCAATGGATGGATAGATGGATGTTTGTAACTTTATCACGACAGAACGGCAAACGAATCTGCCTAGCGAGCATAGGCGTACCCAAGACATTTGTGACAAGACATGATAAATTATGTCATGTCTTACAATTTGTCTTAAATGCTAGCACGGGTCAAAAATGTGACATATTTAAAGGCGCAACATGCCTTTCTTGTTGCTGCTCGGCGAGCACGGCCTACTATAACATGGCTTGAGTCACACATTTCGCAGTTTGGCGATAAAGCCATTTTGTCTTAAATACTCACCGGCGGCGTGAGAAAATTTCCTGCCTTTTATTTGGGACTCATCGAGTCTTAATTGCTCATACGGGCGCACCCATTTTGTCACAAATGTCACATTTTGAAAGATGATTTAGAAAAATGTATCACATTCGTTCGGAGGTGGGGATAAAATTTTATAGTTGAAAAAAAAAATATTTTCCTTCTAATTACTGCACCAAATGCCATTAAATTTATGTTGTGGTGATCAATGTTTAATAATTAATTGAAATGTTACAGGATTAATAATTAATTTTATATTAATACTTTTTTATAATTGTATTTTTTTATTGATATTCTTATTTTTAATTATATTTTTTATTTTGATTATTTTTTTTTTATAATTATTTTCTTTTATACCATATTCTTCTTACTTTCTACATTTTTAAATATTTTTTAAATAAAACCCCAAAAAAACATTTAAAATATAAAAAATAGGGGCCCACCGGTATTGGGAACAGGGTCCAAGCTATTATATTATTTAAGCAATTATTAAAATTTTCAAAATAATTATATCTTTTTAACAAACAACAAATATGTTATCAAACAAACAAAGAAAAATAAAGTGTGCATAAGTCTATGGTCATGGGTAAAATATTAATTTGTTCCCAACAAAATTAAAAAGTTGTTTATCTGTATGAAGGGCACACTTTTTTACGTATTATTTTATTTGGTCGTCTATTCAGATTATGTCGCACTATGAAGTCAACAACAAGAAAGGCATGTCGCGCCTGTATACTATGTCACATGGCTGTCCCGTGCAAGCATTTAAGACAAATTGTAAGACATGAGATATTTTATCACAACTTGTCATGACCGTAGTTCAAGTCGAAAACCAAGGAACGTATAAAAAATGTTGGGATGCTGCTAACTTGGGGGTAACAAAGGTGGGGGCTAAATTTTGGTTACTTTTTGCCTAGTACATACCGTTTTCGTGATACCATTTTGGAAATATAGAGCGTTTTATGCAAGATAAAATAAGATACGGAGGCCCAACATTCGGAAACAGTGCGTCGTAGGGCTATGCTTCTCAGAACCTAAATGGTTTTTATGGCCAAGGTTAAACCGAAACTGCAATAAAATTGGAAAATTTCCGAAAAAGAAAAAAATTCACGTCAAGAAGTAATGCCACAAGTCAAGAAAATATCTCACGCCGCCGTGATAGCATTTAAGACAAAATGGGTTTATCGCGCAAACTGTGATTAAAAGTGTGACTTAAGCGATGTCACAGTAGGCCGTGCTCGCTGGGCTGCATGTCACGTCATCAGTCACATGTCCAGTTGAAAACCAGCGTCGGGAACTAGTTGCCCGACATTTTGCTGAATTTTTGGTCCTATTTGGCGCAGCCGTGGGACACACAATGTTACGAATATATTATTTCTTTTTTTATGTTATTGTTGTTTAGTCTAAGTTTTCTTTTTTATGTTTGTGTTGTGTGCTCTGGCTTGTGTCAAATAAATGTGTTTTCTTTATTTTTCTTTCTTTCATGAAATATGGCACAGAGATAGATTATAGTTTGGAGTAGCACTTAAACAATAATACTTACAGGCTACTTTTCATACAGGTATAAAGTCCCCCGGTAACACTTTTCACGCGAGGAAAGCTGCTGGCAGAAGCTAGTTATATTATACACTAGGTATTCCCGTGGCTTCACAACCGTGGCCCATTTCAAAGGAACCAGCATTTTTTCCCGGGCTGCTACTGAAAAATTCCAGAGGAAAAAACCCAATAATACTTTGCCCGACACGGCAACGCTTTGCGACCACTTTACCAACGAGTCAGTAGTATATAATTAAAATAATAACGACAAAACAAAAAATTTAACAAACCAAATTTGATTTATAAGTTTGCTTACAAATTTAAATGAGAAAACCTACACCATTGCTATCTCTTCGACTATACTTGAGCCACACTTTAGTAATAAATAACTGAGAACGCTGCGCTACCGTCATTTTACTACTAACAAGGCAGCTTCACACTTGTAGTAGATTATTTAATAATCATTAAAAAGTAATATTTATTATTATTATTAATTCAGTAGTCATACAACTTAGTTTGCGAAATTATTGTTAAATGACTGAATCTCAACTTTTTTTTACTTAAATAATTTTATAAAAAGTATTCTCTTTCATTTTAGGATTTTTTTTATTGCTTTTGTTTTTGTGTTATCAACATGAGTGTTTGTGATATGTGATAAGAAAATACTGAGCTGTTTTCCTGTACACCGTTCGTTGCGTTTTACTGGTAAGTTTTTCTTGATTGAAAATCTGTACTACTACGTAATTTAAGGCAAACTTAATATAATATATTAATAAATTAATTAATATAATATAATCACACTAATATTATAAAGACGAAAGTTTGTGAGTCTGTGTGTGTGTTTGTATGTTTGTTACTTCTTTACGCACAAACGGCTTGACGGATTTGGATGA
Organism: Orthosia gothica; assembly: GCA_949775005.1. Taxonomy (NCBI): domain Eukaryota; kingdom Metazoa; phylum Arthropoda; class Insecta; order Lepidoptera; family Noctuidae; genus Orthosia; species Orthosia gothica. Next base: position 44,504,027 of record OX459036.1, read on the forward strand.
AATTTGGCACAGAGATAGATTATAGTCTATATAGAATACTTTTTATCCCGGGTTATATGTTCCCTCGGGATAATTTTCGACTTTTCCTCGGGCGAAGCCACTGGCATAAGCTCAATTCTCAAATCTTTATTGTGTACCATAATGTATACAGTCGGTAGAGAAATAATTATATTAGTCAATTATGGAGCCTGACGGGCACAGCATAGATCAAGTAGGAGGGATCACATTAAACCCTCAGTGAGCTAAGCTAGTAATATTATAAATGCGAAACTCTGTCTGTCTGTTACCTTGTAACGCTTAAACCGCTGAAGCAATTTAGACGTAATTTGGTATGCAGATAGTTTGAGACCCTGCAAAGGACATAGGATAGTTTTTATCCCGGCAATCTCCCGTAAGGTGTCGGAATTTTGTATGGTGTACAAATCCACCTACAATATTATTGCGCGATATAAAAAAATAAGTATTCGAAGTTCAATTGCTAAGCAGACGAAGTCGCGGGCAACAGCTAGTAGACTATAATTTATAAAGACGTGGGTGGAGGCCTGCGGGTCGCAGTTAGTACTTAATCAAAATATTGTTATTTTAACTCCTAAAATTACATTTTGTTAAATACCAGCCTGTAACTATCCCGCTGAAGGGCAAAGGCCTCTTCTCCTACAGAGAAGGCACGAGCATTAATCAAGTACCTTAAAATGAGGCTTTAGCTGGATGAAATTTGGCATAAAGATACACCATAGTCATATCATATAAGCTACTTTTTAAACCGGTATAGTGTAATTCTCTTGGGTTTACTGCTTGATTTCGAATGTCACATGCCCGCTGGCTAATTTCCCGAAGTCATCAGTAAATATTCTTGTCATAAACAAAACAAAATCAGTCATCAAAAAATTAAATAAATAAATTATAAATTAATTGGAGCTATGGATATTCGATATACATCGATGTCTATGATGCGATACATCGAATCGATTCGATATTTTTATATGATTTAAGATGACGGATGATGATGAACACAGTAGCAATCAATATTGCTGCTTCAACTATTTAGCTGTGCACTTTCTTTGCTTACCAACAATCGAACCCACCCGCTCTTTAAAAAACGGCTACGTTCACCTTCAAACCACGGCTATAAATGTGTGTACCAAACAAAACGATAGCACCCTTGAGGCCTATAGAGCGTGTTTGTTTTACGATATACACAGCATGTTCACTGCGCTCATAAATATTGTATAAATGTCTGTTTTATTACGCGTTTAGCTTATTGTGTGGTTATCTGTGAAGGATTTGGCAAATTATTCTGAATTGTAACATTTTCTAAAGGTTATTTGTCTAAAATAAAAAACCTTTTTAAATAAAAATACAAACGACTAAACTTCCAAATAAAAACACTACAAGTGAAAATAACTTCAATTTCGGAAATCGGTGTTCCTGTTTTCGTTTCTTCGTTTTTTTGGCACAGACTTCCAAAATTTAAGTTAAATTTCACTATGTAGTGTTTTTATTTGGAAATCGGTTGTATTTTTTGTAAGAAAGTTCGTATTTTTCTATTTTTAGTGGTGCATAATGGACATGTTCTATAGTAGGTAAGATACATAAAATGCGCACAGTGATGCCAGAATAGATTACCCGAATAACATGAAACTTGAGCACAACCGGTGAAATAAGAGTATATCAGGGTGAACTGAACACATCTGCGTACCCCTTTAGAGCGTACCGGCGTGATGTTATATATGTTATGAAATGGTGTTAACAATAAGCAGACAGTCGATTGCAACAATCCTGAGAGATTTACCGTCATTTAATGGAGAGTTCTGTTTTATCTATTCGAAGGTCTTCATCAAAACTTGATCAATAAATGGGACCACATCACCACACTCAGAAGCAACAGCTTTCAAATAAAAAGAGAATCATCAAAATCGGTTACCTAGTAATAAGTTCTGAGGTAACACACATAAAAATACAGTCAAAGTGAGAACCTCCTAATTTTCCTTTTTGAAGTCGGTTAAAAAAGAGTTAGCATCTGCAGATAAAAATTTGAAAGATGATAAAAAGATTTTGTTATCACCGTGGTTATTTTGAAAACCCCTATGAAGTATGCCACCTATGAACATCTGCAATAATAAATTGATGCAATCCAAACCCTTGCTTCTCTCTCTCTCTTTTACTATTTTTAATTTCGAACTGTCTATTCTTTCCTATTGTAAAAGTTGAATCCAAATAACAGAACAACTCACTGATCTGCACATTAAAAACTAGAAACAGATTTATTTGCAGCAATTTGTTTTGGTAAGGTTTTACTAAAGAGTGTGTTTTCAAGAAAGGCATGAATGGAAAAGTTTGGAAGGGGCCTAGATGCCGAATAACAAACAGATCTGAAAAAAAATACCAAGAACCAAATTTTAGACTAATTTATTAATAAGTTGATCTATTTTATTTTTTAAAGTGTGGTTTAGACTTTTTAAATTTATAGCAAAAAGCACATGGTTGTAAATAGAAGTAAAAAAAGAACGGTCTAATATATTTATTCCCACATGCATTCATAAAATTCTTACATAAAAATAACGCTCAATCTTTTTGAGGCAAGGTTATGTGCGCTATCGATTCAGGTTTAAAGTTACTCGCTCACAGTTTGTCTGGTAGTGGACCCACACGTAAGCTCTTCCCCCATTCTAGACTTTTCAACGGTAAAGTACATTTTAAGATGTTTTTTATTTGTTTAGGTTTTTGTTAGATCGATATGTTGCACATAAGAACTTTTATGCATTTATCATTAGTTGCTGGTTGCTATCATCGCTCAGTTGGGGAAAGACTTCCCCCCATAACTTTCAACTGTTTCAGTTCAGAGTCATAAGTGTCATTAAACGTGGCTGTCTTCTTCCAACTATATTTGGGTCGGCTTCTAGTTTAACCGGATTCAACTGAGTACCTATATCCAAAAACATGGAGTGACCGCCAATCAGACTTCCACAACCCAGTAACTGGGTAACACGATACAACTTGGCAAGACTGGTTCAGATTTGCCTGCTTCTAAGTAACCATATCGATTGTCAGTGATCTACTGTTATTTCCGAAGGAGTGCTTTCCGAGGCACAGAGTAATCTCGCTATGTAAAGATGGTCACCACCGACCTCGAAAAGCTTTGCTTAACTTTAAGATTACCGTAACGACTGTCACATATCTTTAAATGACAGCCGAAACCAACAGATAGAAGGGATAATATATTTATTTCATACTTTGCCGATAAATTTTAGGAATTCTATAGATTGCCTAGGAATTGTATAGAATTCCTAATTTTCTACAACATGTAAATGTTATAATGATGTTAATTAAACCCAGTAGGTTTGTTTTTATCCCACTGTACATTACTTTTTTTACTCTTCTTGAATATAATATTATTTATGTAGATTAGCTTTCGACTTACTGGCACGGCCAGCCAGTAGACATTTGATGGATAGGACTATTATTGCAATGGCTTTTCAGTGAAACGGACGCTTGATCTAATGGCTATTCGGAATTGTGGTACACTGATGCTATAGAATTTCGGCAATTTGCGCGTTTGATCTGATGACTTCGGGGATGAATTAGCCATCGGGCTTATGACATTCGAAATCAAGCAGTAAACCCAAATTAATATTTAAAATTTATATTTCGTAGTGTCCCCCTAAGCAAAAAAATATACCGTAGCTGAACACAAAAATAATCCCTGTCAATAATTACTTTGACCCAATCAATCGAAAACAATGCGCAGTTATCTTGATTCAACGCCGCGTGTGACCGCATGTCAAATCCGCCATATTGGCGTCGTCATGGCGACCGATTGTTTCCCGCGCTCCGTGCGAACGCCGCCATTTGCATGCGTCGCCATTGTTGAGATTTTTGATGAATGAAAGAAATGTAGGTAGGATTTTTTGCCAGATGATAGATTAAAGGATTTATTTAGGTGGCGGGATGTTCGTAAACGTTTTATCCGACTACGGTGTAGAGGAAGGGTTATGTAATATGCACATTGTTGCATGTATGGTTTGTTTTGTATGGTGCTTCCCATGTGGTCCCATATAAATTTCATCAGATTTTATGAACAATTTCGAATATACAACAGAAGTCTTCAATGTGTGTTATGTGTTACCTCAGAACTTTTTACTAGGGTAACCGATATTGATGAACATTTTTTTTATTTCAAAGCTGTTGCTTCTGCGTGTGGTCCAATTTAATCATCAAGATCTGATGAAGAACTTCGAAGCCATAAAACAGAACTCTCCATTGACGGCAAATCACTCAGGACAGCTGCAATCGCAGGTCTTTTTATTGTTTACATCATTTCATAACATTACACCACACTGGTACGCTCTAAAGGGGTACGCAGGCAGGTGTGAACGGTCTACCCTGGTATACTCACATTCCACCAGTTTTGTTCAAGTTTAATGTCATTGAGTTAATCTATTCTGGCATCAATTTGGGCATTATAGGTACCTAACTATAGAACTGGTTCATTATTTACTACAACTAAAAAGAGAAGAATAAAAAACCTTTGTACAAAAAAAATACATCCGAATTCCAAATAAAAACACTACAAAGTGAAAAATAACTTTAATTTCGGAAGTCGGTGTCAAAAAAACGAAGAAACGAAAACAGGAACACCGGCTTCCGAAATTGAAGTTATTTTTTACTTTGTAGTGTTTTTATTAACCCCCGTAAATAAAAGAGGGGTGTTATAAGTTTGACGTGTGTTGCTGTGTATCTGTGTGTCTGTCTGTGGCAACATAGCGTCCAAAACGGGTGAACCGATTTTGTTTTGTTTTTTTATAAAAGGTGACTTAATCGAGAGTGTTCTTATCTATGTTTTAATAAAATCGGTTCAGCAGTTCAAAAGTTATGGGCGTTTTACTGTTTGAATCGGGGTGTTTTCGCAAGATATCGTGTCATAATGACGTGTTCAATAGATTGCCGATCGAAGCGTATCTACTATGTACTAGATAAATTATGTAGCATGAAATAAAAATGTTTCGGGGGTTTCTGAATTTTGAAATTTTACTTGTTTGGAAGTCGGTTGTATTTTTATGTAAAAAAGATTTTATACCAAGTAGTGATAGTGAAAACAATAGCTTCCAGCTCAAAATACAGCCATTCGTTAGCAAAACTACCTCCTTTATTCTCGCTTCTACTTCACAAATCGTTTCTAAAATAAATGCTCTAATAGCTCCTGTGAAACAGTTAAAAATTTATTAAGTGCTCATTACTTGTTAAAGTTGAAACGAAACTACTTTATGGACCTATAAGCTAGCATTGATTTCTTTACAAAGTATCGGTAGTTCTTGGTTGTCCGTTGATGTAATCGGGAGAGATTGACAAATTGATTGATTTTTGGGTTGATAGTTGGCGTTTTTATGTTTATGTTGTGTGCTATGGCTTGTGTCAAATAAATGTGTTTTCTTTCTTTTTTCATTATTTGAAATCTATAATTAAGCTGACAATGTAGCCTCCTCAGGCTCTAAACATTTAGTATCATTCAATATCAGCGATGTTATGGGCGAAATGTCAAAATTGATTGGATTGATCTCGTGGAAGTTTCGATACCGACATTCCCATATTTTTTTTGTTTGATGTCAAGTATTTGCGATTAAAAACCCCTTATGGTTATTCCTGAACATCTTTTCAATTTATTCTGGTGTTTGACTGATCCTGAAAATCTTATCAAATTATTACGGAATCAGATTTTACTTTATCTTTATTTTTTTCATATTGTAGTCATTATTTAACCCGTCACCAACAAACTACAGAATAGAATAGAATATACTTCTCAGTTCGTAGGAAACTTTTTTTTAAATATATATTTGGAGAAATCGAGGGAACTCCACAAGTATTATAGGCACACATATGTCGATTTTGGTATTTGCATCAACAATGCAATCATTTACACACAGAAAGTATCATTTAGTGAAGTGGTATTGATGAAGAAGACCAATGATTATTATTTCACGGGTATAAGATATAAATACTTATAAATAAATGGTACTGATAAAAATGGTACCATCGAACTGATCTGATGATGAAGCCGGCAGGTAGGCACTGAAACTCCGAAATAAAACAATGTATCCTATTCGTGTTTGGGCTTATTGGAATCGTCATGAGATGTCCTTAGGCTATAAATTATTTACATGGTAATTTGAGATGCCAAAACTAAAAATATAAACCCGACTTCTAAAGCAAAACACTATTAGTCAGTGTCGAAAAACAATAGGTACAACAAGACACCGACTTTGGCAAGCAAAGTTATTTTTCGTTTTGTAGTGTTTTGCTTTAGAAGTCGGTATTTTTTTTTTGTATAATAGTTTTTGTGCACCAATAAAGTTACACAACTCTTCACAGACCGCCATTTTCTACGATCCTCACATACTTTGATTCGTATACGATATACGTCTGGTCAAACACGCACGCCAGTTGTGGGTGGTCCGTGCCTGACCTTTCTGAAGAACATAACCAATAAATTCGTCATTTATTTCTTTTAAGATCGTGAATCCTGGTGATAACACTCACAATTGAAATTTAGTGTTTTCTCAACCAGGTAGATTAATAAAAAATATTGTACACGTATTTTTACTTTTAACACGTATACATAAAGTGACAACGATATTTTGCGTTGGAATATCGTCTGACGTCACGCCGTTAGTACACTGTGTACTGACATAGTGACGTCACAAGCTCCCACTCACGAAATTTGATGCGCTTTATCCTTGTAAATTTTGATTGAATTGGTAAAGCAAAAAATACGTTTCCAGTATTAATCGATGATCTCACTGACGGTCTATCCAGGAAACAGCCCTATTGCCTAACATCACCCGAGCTTCTAGACAAGTGTCATTCGAAGTCAGCAAAGACGATAATCAAAATGCCAAAATGTAAGAGGGGACTTTTCGATAGTGCTTGACAAGTTCATATTTTTATGTCATCAATAGAATGGCACTTTCTAGAGCATCTGATTAATTCCTCTGACTCGTGTATTTAGCAATACCACGGGCACCTAACGCGAAGAAAGATAATTTTGGTCAAATAAATTGCAATAGATGGCGTGTTAAGCTTTGATTCGTTATTGAGTTTTGTGAAATATTAAGAATTTCTAGAGACGATCATAAAAAAATATGTTCCTTCTTAAATAACTCTCCTAAGCACAAAATTAAGGAATCTTGGGCTCTTAATTCACATTTCAAAGATTATTTGAATGTCTCATTTAAAGTTGATTCCAATATATGTCGCGGTTTCAAACATGTTTTTTTTTTTTTTTTTTCAACATTTTTTCGTATAACGAAACTATAAAATGGTGCAAAAAATACTATAAAACAAATCGTCGCTGTATTAAAAAAATATATTCACGAACCGAGTAAACCCTTACTCGGTTCGTGTTAACTTTTTTTTTAATACATCTTTTACATGCAAGTCGCTGCCATTTATATCCGTGGAACTGAACCGAACGCGGTCGATGTTCTTAGATAATAAATCAGTATACTATCTGTGGCAATACTGAGTTTTATCATTTACTTAGGTACAATCCTTACAACAGCCATACAAAGATATAACCTAACGTATCATAATCAGAAGATCCCACAACGCTAATAAATCCATACGGTTCTAAGAATGAAAAGAAAACATACCACAAGAGATGTTATCGAGTCACGCGAGCTGTGAGAACTGGGTAACTGTTACATCAATACTATGAGCTAACGAAGTTTACTTAATTAGTAGGAGTTTGTTGTTTTTGCAATGGAAGTATACACTCGGATACTCGTAATGATTAGGACCTTTTATGAATGCAGCCTCTTTTTTTAGAAAGTGTTTCACTTTTTGGTGATGGTATTCACCGATTTATTTATTTATTTATTTAGACTTCATGCACAAAGGTACAAAGGCGGACTTAATGCCTTAGGCATTCTCTACCAGTCAACCAAGGGTGGTGAAGAGACAACATGGCAGGATAAAAAACTAGTAGTTATTATGCTAAAATAGGTGAAATACACGTAAATATATATTGAATATACTGATTCTGCTATTTTGAAGATGTACGTATTCAATTGTTTTTTGTTTCATTTGAAACTAGAGACGGGGTATGTTTTGTTTCGTGAAATATGCTCATAATAAATAAAAATAAAATAAAATAAAAAAATAAAAATAAAAAAGCCTATTATTTCCTACTAATTACCTACTTTACATTATTTTGAGTTACTTATCTAATTTAATTAATTAACTTCACATAACTAGATTTTCGTTGGTTGTTTTACTTATTACAATTTTTAATGCGCATATCTAGTTTGTTTACGTTTCTGCCTTTACTTATTCACTATTAACTTATTTAAAAATAACATGATAATTTAAAATATCCTTATATTTTTAGTTTGATATAACGATATCTGTAGGAACCCCATATTGGGTGAAGGCCTCCTCCAAAGATGCCCACTTATCTCTGTCCCGTGCGGTCTGTTTCCAGTTTAGGCCGGCTATCCGTGCAATCTCTTCATCCCAACGTGTCAACGGTCTTCCTCTGCTTCTTTTACCTGGAGGACCTTTCCAAAATGTCACTTTTAGGGTCCATCTCTGATCTTTAATAATAAATAAATATGGAAATATGCTCATAAAAATCTAAAATCTTGCGATATATCGATGATCTATGCCGCTCAAAATAACCCTATGAGGAATTCAATTTAAGACATTTTATTATAATACCTCATCATTCATTAAAAAATTAGGCCGGAAATATGCTTCCCCTAAGCACGGGGTCCCAGCGTTTTCAAAGAATAACACCCCTCTTTTTCCGTCGGCGGTTAAAAACATAACGATAGTAAAAAAGTCCAAAATTTATGGGATACAAACTCAAACATCTTTAACAGTCATTATTATTTTAAAAAAAAAGATAAGAAGAGTCATTATTTAAAGAATGTTTGATTCTGTATCTGTTTCTAGCAAGCTTCTGTAACAAGCTTTTTACGTATTCTTCTCAGCAAACCGTTTCATTTGGTACCAATATCATGGCAGTTCACAAACAATCTATTTATATAACTAGTCCGTCATCTTGGGTCGTCCACCATATTGGATTTAGAATGACGTCACTTAGCTAACCATGCATTGTCATTCATTCATAGCTACAATCTTGGGGTCTTTAAGTCAAGAGTGAATAGGTTTTTTCTAGGCAAGTGTGCTTCACCGTCGACCACATCATCGCTTACTATCAGGTGAGATAGTGGTCAAGCGCAGACATTAAAAAAAAAAAGGAAAAAAAAATGTGTATGCATAATTTGATCTTAATCGGTGGAGGATAGCTCTGCTTTAAAAGATAGTTGCAAGATTTTACCCGAACATACTTACATACATACATACATTGCAAGTTAATTAAAAGCTTGTAATGAGCAGTCATTCCACCTTTTGGCAGAAGACAAGACCCGTTTTAACATTTGTACAAAAGCATCCGCCTACTTTGCACCTTATTCAATGTCCAGTCGATACATACATACATAAACTCACGCCTTTTGCGCAGAAACTAGTAGTCCAGTCGATGTAACAATGAATATTGTTTTATCGTGCGGATAGCTCAAAAATAACTCCAATTCACACGCCCTAATCGCAATTTGATTAGTTGATCAATGATCACACATAACGTAATCCATTCAGTAAGTCAGTTATAAAAACCCACAAACTGTGTAACAATGTTAATTCTATGAGAAAATTAGAACGTTGTCCGTTGTGCAAGTTTGATACTATTAACGATCGAAACCAGTAATTTGCATGAGTGCGATACGAGTACTCATTATGGTGACAACTGACTGTTCCCTACCCACCCACTCATAATCTACCACCAAGCGAGTATCTTCCGGCAGGGTCTAACCAGCTGTGGTCTACCTGGAAGTCCCTGAATCACTTCGGAATCCAAGAAGGAAGGTGTAACTAAAACTTCTTAAAATGGGATGTTCAGCGGCAGGGTGTACATGTGGTGCCGAGTCACAAACCATGCTGCACCTCCAGTTCTGATCTTTGTGCCCCAAAACATACAACCAGGGTGATCGTTACGCTGCCACCGACGACGCCGTGGCAGAGGCTAAGTTTGTGCCGCCAACCCTAAAAAGAAGAAGAGACTGTGCTATCTAAAATCCAATTCCAACATTGTTTTCAATCACAATAATAATATATGGATTTCTTAGTTTTAGCCCATTAACTGCCAATAATGATAACAGGAGGCGTGCCAGCGATAGGGTTTATCCGTTATAATAAAAATAAGCGGAAAAAGAGACTGAAGCAGGCAGCGACATCGTTTTATACTACTTAGAGATTCGCTTCTCCTGTTCCAGATACCCACATAAGACTGCACCATGTTCTTCCTCCTGCTCCTCCTTCTACCAGGAGTGAGGACCCAGGATCCCACGGTGCCTAACTACTCGCCCCGGCCTCATCAGCTCCCGTTCAACGCTGTCCAGTTCGTGCAACCTAAACAAGTCAAGTAAGTTATTTACGAGTATTAAAAAAGAATGAAGGAGAAGAGATCTAGATTGCGTCGAGTTCGCATCCCACACGTCGACAACGTTGCGAGCCCAGTTCAGATACTTGATTTGCTAATCTCGGCTTTCACGAGGTTCCTGGACGGTTATGGCAATGATATTGCTCGACTCTCGATTCAGTCCACCACCACTCTTTCAGGCTTATTGGCCACAATAGTCCTGTCAGTGATGATGGACCGATATTGTCATTCTTGAGAACAGGGTCGGTCATATATCTGTAGTACAGCACTTCAGATTCTACGAGATTGTATTTCAGAGCATGATGCTAAAGAATTATCGGCTACAAGGTTGTGCCTATGCTAGTACTCTTCATTAGCTAGCAGGACAATGACAAGGCACAAACACGCTCACATGAGGACAGGAGAATGATACTCGTAATAGCAATGCTTGTAAAAGGCTGCTAAGTCATAAGTACTAACATAACATAACACCAACATTATCTCAGTTCGCAATAAACGTTTTGACTTTGACTTTGAACGCCAAATATAATGTTAGCTCTCACACGTACCGGCGTACATGGCCATACATTCGCCGCCGGTTACCCGGCACCGGCTACCCGGCAACCAGAGCGTGTGAAAAGGGACAAACGGTGACATGCCCAACAAATGTCAACCGTGCCATCTTTCACAATAAATCTCCGGTTAATTCGTAATGAAAATTTCCCCAAAAAGGTCCTCAAAACGCAGTTAGGCATTACTCATTTCAATATTATTATAGATAGTATGTTTAAAAGTAAATATCCGGCATTGATCTCTAGACCTCGTAGTTCCCACAACAATAGACTACCTATGTTTACATAGGTTCCTGCTATTCTACAATAAAACTGACTATGTTTTCACACCGAGTGTATAAAAACAACTGCTGCTATTGTTCTAAGCGAAGGGCCTGGCTAGATTGTTACCTTGATAGTGTATTTACAAAACTTCACACTTGTAATTACCGGAGAAATAGGCAGTATGTTCCCTCTCCTTCAAATCCCTTGTTTAGAGATTGCGAATCAGTTATTAAGGGTAGTCAGACAGCAGTGGCTCTAGACATTAGTGGCGTTCGATGCCAAAATGTAAGGGATTAATCACGTGTCATTTCCACACACACACACATTTTCACATTTCACACACACACACGTGTATAATCATTTGATTTCGGCACTAAGTATTTTATTGTCGTTTTGTTATGTTTTCCGTTTGAACTATATAGAGCTTTTCCTTTAGCAGATTTCTTCCAATTTTATAAATAAGTGTATTAAGTTGAAAGAGTAATAACAACTCTATATACTTCCAAGTTGATTGAGGCGGTCTGGTCTGCACTAAGTGCAAAGGACAACTAGCAAGAAAAACGAAGTTTGCCGAGGGTCATTAAGAAAATAGTTGTACTGTACATAATAACATTGTTTTACACCAATTTACTTTTCCTCTGATTGTATTTCCTGTCAATTTCCACTTGAGCTTTCTTATAGTTACAGTAACGTCCTTTGTTCTTGTGTGTTTCTTTATATCTGCATTTCCTATTTTATCTGATATATTCTCTTCACCAACATACTTCTTTTCATAGCATGTTGGCACGTTTCTAATTTCCTGTTATGGGCTTTAATCTGTGGCCAGGATTTTCCCAGGGGACAATATGTATTACAACTTAAATAGATCGGTGGTCAGGCCTTTACCCGATTTCTCTCCAAAAGAAAAGAAACCGGAGCATTTGGCATCGGCTACCTCGTCCTTTAAAAATATTCGTAATTAAGGGTAGCAAGGGTAGGGTAACTAAGGGTTTCGATAGGGTTCTCTATCCGAGGCGACAAAAACTTGCCCTGTTTAGGCGGGAGAATTAGTTTTACCAAAACATTTAGATAAATAAAGACCATCTGAATAGTCATATGTGGTACAGCTAGAACACTGTGAATTGGTGACGGGCAGGCGTTTTGTGGGACTGCCTTGTTGTAAAAAATACCTTCAAAAATTGCTGATTCTCAATTCTTAAATACATCAATTTTGGTTTTGAAAGAAGGATATTAATTTCTATAATATTTCTGTTTAATTGTCATTGTTTAATTACTTAATACTGTTTAAAACATTATTTACTTTTCAAAGCTTTATTTGGATTCTCCATGAGGAAAATCTCAGTAGTAGATCAGAGGTTTGATTTATTATCATTAATAGGCTCTAGTAAGCCTTCAAGGAATGCAGGCGACTGAATTCGTGTGACTTCTTAAAATCAAATTAGACTAACTAGCTTTTGGTAGCTGCGACCCATGTGTTTGTTTATCGAAAATTATTCCAAGGAGTCCTATCCAGGCCATGGTCTACCCGTGTGCTAGATTACAATTAACAAAGTGGTACTTTCAAAAGCATAAAACACTCTCCTGTATTAATTTCTCCAATTTTAAACAGCATTTCTCAACAACACAAATCCTCAGATCTTTTTCATTAATCTCACACAGCATAGTTTTCAACAAATGAACTTCGAAATATAACACGATCGAACCATAAGGAGTCGTTAGCGTTAACTTGCTAACTTTAAATCGAACGGTTAGCGCACACGGTTTCAAACAGATAGGTAGGTAACTGCGCTATTGATTTTACATTAGTCTGCAATTATTTTCTTGTAGTTATCGCCTGGTTGTAATGTTGGGTGAGAAAACTCAAGGCGATTAGTCGTTATAGATACCAACTGCGAATATTTCACAAGTTTTTATTTAGCTTGCAATGTATGTATGTGTTCGGGACAAATCTTGCAACTGAATTTTAAAGCAGTTATCCGCCACCGATTTTGCATGTATACTAAACGTTTGGATGACAATGCATGGTAGCTAAGTGACGTCATTCTAAATCCAATATGGTGGACTAGTTATTTTTTGTGCACTGCCATGATATGGGTATCAAATGAAAGGGTTTGCTGAGATGAATACGAAAAAAGCATGTTTTGAAAAAAATATTATAAAATGTTTTTTTTTTTGTCTGTATTTTCTCGAGTGGTAAGTGGAAATGGTTTAAAACACAAATTTCTGAAGAATTTTTGTTTCGTAAGACTCCCAAAGAAGTCTATAGGCATTAAATGAGCATTAAATCAGACTTCTACGAGGACTTGATCAGAAGAAAGACAAACTCAATAATAATACTTTCCCTCACTGGGTCACTTAGAAATCAAAGTAGCACTTGTGAATTTCAAAAAAAAAAACGTTTTGTCTCCCCCTGTACTCTAGTCCCGCTATGCTCGACTCGTAAAATACCTACTAAAAAGTTTCGCTATGCACGCAATTCTTCAATTCTACCGAAGTTTATTGATTCTACTGATAAATGATTTTATTTCTGTAAGTTGGTTTGTACAAACGCTTTTACATGCCTAACATATTTTTTTTAAAAACTAGATGAGGTCGGCGTTTCCTATCTGACTACTCTGAGAAGAAAGGCCGAAACAAACTCAGAGGTCACAGTCTCTTTTAAAATCCTGACAAAATCTTGGTTAGATCATGTGAAGACCTTGTAGACTGATGTCTGAAATGGTCTTTTGAGGAAAGAACCAGCCAGATTGAGTGGACCTGTCCAGTCAGTGCACGCATTTGTCAATAACCGAGCAGCTCAACTCAGAATTTAAGGAGCTCAACGATTCGACGAACAATACCAAAGAAAGGACATTCGGGTAGGCCGCATAAACTACTCAAACCGCCAGACCATGATTAAAAACTAACATAAATTAAATAATGATCCACATAGTCTTCACATTCACAATAATTAAAATAAATTAATATAATACTTTAAAAAGTAAATATTCTTGTCATTGCAAGAAAACAAATAAAAATATTTTTATAAAAAATAACAAAATTCATGGTGCAAAATATTTAAATAAAAAAAAAAACTAAATTAATTGGAGCAGCTCACTCCCAAGCCGTTTTATCCTCAACGTAATCTTTATTGCTATAAAACGCTTTTTGGCACAACTTACGTTTAATGAATGATTTAAATTTATTAAGACTTAGATTTTGTACGTGGCTTGGAAGCATATTATAAAAGCGTACACATTGATATCTAAACGAGCCACCTATTTTCTTGAGCCTTGTTGTAGGTACTACAAATTTGTCAAAGTCAAAGTCAAAGTCAAAGATTTATTTGCAGATAAATATGGTTACAAAAGATCTTACAATGGTAGTATAATAGTAGCTTAACATATTTAATCATAACATAATGACATGCAAATATTTTGTAAGTATACAATTAGGTCATTTAAATTTAAATTGAAGGAATTCTTTTAAAGTATAGAAGGAACTCTCTATTAACCACCTGCGCAAAGCCCTTCTGAAGCGGACCATTGGAAGTTCTTTAATTTCGTTAGGAATCTTGTTGTAGATCTCAATACACATAGGATAGCAACTTCGCCTATATAGCTCCGTTTTCATTCTAGGAGTAATTAATCTATTAGGATATCTAGTCCAGAATTTACATTTATCTCCCAGTTTTTCAAACATCTCCGGGTGAGATTTTGTAAATTTACATATTTCTTCAATATAAATACCAGTCAATGTAAGTATTCTAAGTTTCTTAAACAGTGGTTTACGGGATGTAAGTGGGTCTACATTACAAATCGCACGTATACACCTCTTTTGCGCGATGAAAGCTCTTTCGATATGCACCGAGTTTCCCCATACCAATATACCGTAACGCAGTATTGACCCAACATATGCATGATAAGCCTGTAATGTGGCTTGTCTACTTATTAGGTTAGATATACGCCATAGAACATAAGCAGACTTACTGAGTTTACCACAAATCTTATCAATATGATTAATCCAGGAACACCTCTCGTCTAGATCCATCCCAAGAAAAGTCATAGTATCTGATTGCTGTATTTGTTTATCTTTATAAGTAATGTTTAAATCGATTTTATTCCAGTTTTTGTTATGAAATTGTACAAATTTGGTTTTATCAATGTTAGGTTTAAGGTTATTCTTTTCCATCCAAGTTATTACTTTGCTTACGGTACTATTTATTTCCTCATTATAGTTTTCTTTAGTTTTAGGGATTATTACAGCCACATCGTCTGCAAAGAGTATGCAAGGATGTTCAGTCACTTCTGTCAGGTCATTGATATAAATAAGAAAAAGTGGGGGGCCTAAAATACTGCCCTGTGGAACACCTGTGCAATTGTAGCCTAATTTGGATTTAAATGTGAGTTCGCCGTTTTGAGTTGGTTTATCCACAGTAATTTCTACAAATTGCGATCTGTTTGCAAGGTAACTTTTTAACCATGTGTTTGCTTTACCGCGTATTCCATATTTATCACATTTTTTTAGTAGTAGCTCGTGCGATACAAAGTCAAAGGCTTTTGACATCTCAAAAAATAAAACAGTTGTCGGGATTTTCTGGTCAATATTTTTAGTAACTAGGTTAATTAAATTAAATGCCGCTGTGGTTGTCGATTTCCTTTTTTGGAATCCATGCTGTTCATGTTTCAAAATTTGGAACTTATCGATAAAATTGATTAATCGCGCATGCATGACTTTTTCGTAAACTTTCGCTAATACTGGCAAGAGGGCTATCGGTCTGTAATTATCAACAAGTTTTTTATTACCTTTTTTATGTATTGGTTTAATAGCTGTCATTTTCAATTTCTCAGGAAACACTCCCGTGAATAATGATAAGTCTATTAGATGTACAAGTACCGGAGTAATAATAGGGCCTATGTATTTTAAAATGTTTGTAGGTATTTGATCATAACCTGTTGAATTTGTATCCCTGAGTGTTTTTATTACTTTTTGTATTTCGTCATCATTAGTGGGCATTAAAAACATACTAGAATTTACAGGATTAATGTCATAATTATTGGTGTATAAGTCAAAATCGTTGTTCGTCAAATTGATAAAATAGTCATTTACATAATTGGCAATGTCCGTGGGGCTTGTTAGTGGCCCGGTTTCAGTATCTATTTCCTTAATATTTGATTCCTGTATTTGATAATTATTGGAATTATATTTTATTAAGTCCCATGACGCCTTGCATTTATTCTTAGCCCTGGTTATATAACTTGTATTGTGAATTTTCTGTGCTTTTTGTATACATTTTTTAAGTAATTTGTTATAATTTAGGTATTTTACTTTATTTTTTAATTTACTGTCTTTGTCAGATGAGAAATAGTATTTAAAGCGCAAGTTCCTTTTGGTTTTAGTTGATTTTTTAATACCTTTCGAAATCCATTTCGTATATTTTTTGACTAGGTTGATTTTGATCTCAATTTTAGGGAAGCACAAATCAAAGAACAAGACAAGTGTATCGTGGAAGTGATTAAACGCACTGTCAGCTTCCTGATTAGAAAATATTTCTGTCCATTTTAAATTTGACATACAGCGAAGGAACTTTTCTTTATTTTCTGTGCTGAAATCACGCTTATAAATTGTGCGAAAGCGTAGAGGTGGAACTTTATTCTCTATTTGTATGGATATCATCTGAGCCGTTTCATGATCTGACAGTCCCAATGGTATAACCTCACATATTGCATCCTTACAGTTACTTATGATTTGATCTAGACATGAATTTCTTCTCGTTGGTTGTTTTATATGTAGTGTCAAGCCGAAATTATTTACAATCCTAGATAATTCGTCTACGCATTTTTTATTTCTATGGGTTTTAATACTCAAAATATCAATGTTAAGGTCACCTACTATGACTAATTGTTTTTTTGATTTATTTCGAAGGTTGCAAAACATTACTTCTAAGTTACGTAGGAAAACAAAGGGGTTTGAGCTTGGCGTACGATATAAGGCTATTATTATAATGTTATATTGTAAGAGTTCAATTCCACAACATTCAAACTCATTTTCAGACGCATATTTTTTCAATTGTGTCAGTATTTTGTACTCAATGTGATTCAGGCAGTATATACAAACACCACCTCGCCTTTTTTTCTTTCTTGAGTACCAGTCTCCTAATTTGTAACCATTTAAGATATGACTGCTCTCCTCACCTGCTCTAATAAAAGTCTCTGTCAAGCATACTACATCGATATACCCTTCATTGAAAAACGAGTCGATCGTAATTTCTAAAAGTTCTTTTTTACTTCTGAAGCCTGCAATATTTTGATGAAGAACATTTATTGAGTGACAATTAGATATGTCAACTCCTTTAACCTTACTTAATTCATTATCATACAGGTTTTTCAATGGTTGATCACAGAGCGTTTTAGTTTCAGGTAAAGCATTACTATTATTTGCGAAAAAACGTATTATTTGGGGTGCTTTTAAAGTTAAATGATTTTGTTGGTCGGTAATTAAGTTTTGTGTCTAGGTTTGTAATAAAATATGTGGACAAATCGGAGCATTTCGACTGAGCAATTGGTTTTTTGTTAAAGATTAGAAATTGATTTTCATAATCAATTGTGTCTATCAGAACGTTCAGTTTATGACAAGTATTGCTATGAGTCCGTAGGAAGTAACAGTTTTCATTATTATTACATATTAATTCTAAATTATTATTCAGTAACTTTTCATTTAGATATTTACTTTCCACTACACTTAGCACAATAATTGGACAGCTATTATATTTTTTTATAAACATATATAATTCATTTAGCATAGTAGTAGGGTTATAGTCATTTTCTCCTACACAAATGATAATTTTATCACAAGGGTTACATGTCAACTCCGTGTTTAACAGTTGCTTAGCGGTTGCATAGTATTTTAACATTCCTTCTGCGCAATACCTTTCGTATGAGCTATTAGATCTCAAGTCAAGTAGGCGTGTAGTTAAACCCGTAATTTGCTGTGTGCCAAGGACATGTATTTTCCTCTTTAGATAATTATTTTTGTTTCCATGATATGAAGTATCAGTTGTTAAAGGTTTTTCTTTACTATGTTGCATGGTAGTTTGGGTACATTCCACGTTTAACTTCTTAAATTTTGGTTGTTCATCCGGTTTTAGTGTAGTAGATTTTTGAATTTCATTATGTAGTGTGTTGCTAGGTTTTCCTCTCATTCCAGGTTCATATTGCAGTTTGGTGGTTAAAGTTTTTGATTCGTTTAAGTTTCTTGATTTTCG
The DNA here is from genome assembly GCA_949775005.1 of Orthosia gothica. Classification (NCBI taxonomy): domain Eukaryota; kingdom Metazoa; phylum Arthropoda; class Insecta; order Lepidoptera; family Noctuidae; genus Orthosia; species Orthosia gothica. The sequence continues at coordinate 44,522,580 of OX459036.1, forward strand.
CTTTGGAGTATTAATTTTTAGTTAAACTATTAATTTTGGTTTCTCGATTCTGTAGTCTTTTTTCTAAATCAATTTTTTCCAGTATCAAGTTTTCAATTTCCTTATGAGCACTTTCTAGCTTTTCCTTTAAATCTCTGACAGTTTCCTGTAAATCAGTAATTTCTTGGCAATTCCATGTAGATAAGTCGGGTAAACTTCTTCCCAAGGCTTGAGAGTCGGTGGATAAGAAAGAATTATCTTCAAAACTTGTTGTCGAGGTATTTAAATTAGTAGTTCTTCTTCTAAATGTAATATTATCATTCAAGTTTTCCATGATAGTAGTGCTAGCGCCCTCTTGTGTTAACTTGCAAAATTATTAAATGTTTTGGTTAACTTAATTTCTGTCCATTACTTATTAGTACTATCCTTTTTCTGGCCTTTTTCTACTCTTCTACTTAGCGGTGATTTTTGTATTTTATTTTATTATTCTTCCTTTTTAACCGACTTTCCAAAAAGGAGGAGGTTCTATGTTCGACTTTATGTTAGTTTTTTTTTTTTTTTTTTTTTGTGTATGTTCACCGATATCTCCGCCAATTGTGGAAAGATTTTGAAAATTCTTTTTTTGTTTAGAAGAGTATGTTTTGAAATTGGTCCCATTTTAATTTGGTGAAGGTTTGATCAAGAACTTCGCAGATATACAACAGAACTCTTCAATAAATAACGGCAACACTCTCGGGATTGCTGCAATCGCATGTCTGTTTATTGTTTATACCATTTCATAACATAACATCACGCCAGTACGCTCTAAAGGGGTACGCAGATCTCTCATTTCACTGGTTATGATCAAATTTCATGTTATTCGGGTAATCTATTCGGCGTTATAGGGACCTTAGGAAACAACTTGCGTATCTATTAGGTAGGCAAAACTAAAAAGGGAAAAATAAAAAACTTTTTTGCAAAAAAATACTACCGACTTCCAAATGAAAAACTACAAAGTGAAAAATAACTTTACTCTTGGAAGTCGGTGTCCATATCGAAAAAAAAATGGTACCTACGTAAGACACCGACTTCCAAGAGTAAAGTTATTTTTCACTTTGTAGTTTTTCATTTGGAAGTCGGTAGTATTTTTTTGCAAAAAAGTTTTTTATTATATCTTGTAATAATAACTTAATGGTTTTGTCATATAAATTGTAAGCAACAATTCTCAAATATCACAAAAGTCAAATTATTGAATGCTGGATTCGAACTCGTGACACCTTGTTTGAGAGGGCGTCGTCGACACCATTCAGCCAACTCGTCGTTACAATATAAGTTGAAATAAGCGTTTTGAATGAACAAAGTTTCTTAAAGATAAAAAATTGCTCGTTAAGTACGTTTTTGAATTTTTGTATTTTTCCGCTACCGTCACCGTTTTTATTATGAATACAATTAAAACATTTTAAAACACTTTATTTTAGTAATAGTTCATTTCCACTTAGATTTGATGTTATTTGTTGCACTGCACTAGTTGTTTTATTGTTTAAAGTCAAACATAGTTTGAAATGAAAGAAAGTTTCAAATGTAAACTGTCTTTGCACTTTATTTTGCAAACAGTAATTTGAGCACTTTACTTGCATAAAACGCCAAGATAACACTAGCACTTCGTTATAATGCTATTTTATTTCTATTTCACTATTTATTTTCGTCTTAACTTTGTTTTAACTATTTTTAGTAATTAAAATACGCGGAGCTGTTGCAAAGCGCGGCACTACCGTCCGTTTTGTCCGTTGTGTGTTTTGTGTTTGTTCCTAGTATTTATATTATGGATGTCACTGTATTTTTTAAACAATTTTATATTTTTATGGGCATATAAAAGATTTTCATAAATATACTGAGAAGGCACAGTCATTACATTAATCTCCTTAAATTTCTCTCTGAGGGAGTGTCTCGGGCTTAATTTATAAATTGACCGAACAGCTCTTTTCTGCAAAACAAAGATAGTCTGGATGTCGGCGGCATTTACCCACAACAGAATACCGTACGACATTTAATAATAAAACCTTTATTTACTGATAAACTTAAACTACAATTACAATATAATATAGAAACTTAACATAAAAAAATTATTGCACTTCGGCGTCTTCGTCCATCAGCGCGTCCCTTGACGCATAGGCCTCCCCCAGGCTCCTCCACTTATCACGGTCTCGTGTAGCTCTGGCCCACAGGGCACCAGCTATCTCCACTATGTCATCGTCCCAGCGTTTGCGTTGTCTACCTCTGCTTCTTTTTGATCCGTCTCTGATTTCACCGTACGACATTACACTATGAAAATAGCTAAAGTATACTAAACGGGCTGTCTCTATGTCCGTTAAATTACGAATTTTTCTAACAGCATATGCTGCGGAGCTTAGCTTCTTTGACAATTTATCTATATATGGGCCCCACTGAAGCTTAGCATCCAAAGTTAAACCTAAGAATACTGTGCTATTTTCAGGATTCGATTCTTCGCCCTTTATCAGCACATCAGTTTTCACCTGCCTAACGTGAGGTAGGGTAAACTTAATGCATTTCGTTTTTTTTTCATTAAGAAGTAAATTGTTAACATTGAACCAGTGAACTACTTTTGAGATCGCGCTATTTACATCGTCAGTAACCAGCTACTGACGTTTAAGTTTAAACAAAAGTGAAGTATCATCCGCAAACAACACTATATTACGGTTATCCTTTATGAGGTAAGGCAAATCATTAATATAAATAAGAAACAAGAAAGGACCAAGAATCGAGCCCTGCGGGACTCCCATTGTTACTATAGATCCGGGAGATCATTTTCCATTAACGTCAACGCTCTGAATCCTAAATTACTCAAGTATGAATTAAGAAGATCCAGAGCGCTGTTCCTGAGCCCGTAGTGGCGGAGTTTCCTGATTAGGGTGTCATGAAGAACACAATCAAATGCCTTGGACAAATCGCAAAAGATGCCCAAGGCATCGCACTTATCCTCCCATGCACTATAAATATGTCCATAAAGCTCGACACTGTAGTCGCCACTCTGTGGTTGAACGACCCCTTGTAAAACCGAACTGTTTGCTATTTCTCAAATATTTTACTAAAAGTAGGTTGAACGACCCCTTGTAAAACCGAACTGTTTGCTATTTCTCAAATATTTTACTAAAAGTAGGTAGTACTGAAATAGGTCTATAATTTGTAGGGTCTGATGTACTACCTGATTTAAACAAAGGTATTATTTTACTATTTTTCATTAGGTCAGGCAACTCCCCACAGTCGATACAATTATTAAAGATAATAGCTAAACTAGGTGCGACAATATCAATATTATACTTGGCAACTTCAACAGAATGACCCCACAGATCAGCAGTCTTTTTAACATTTAAAGTGTGAAAGGTTTTAATTATGTCTCTACAAGTAATATGTTCAAAAATAAATTCCGAAAGACTGAAAGGCATACACTGTTTATCCCGGCAGAATGCACGGTTCCTACGAAACACGCTACAAGAGCCGAACCGCTACAAAAGCCAGTAGTATGTGATAAAGGCATAATAAAAAATAGTGTAAAGCACTTCGGATACTTAATTGTAAATCAGCTCGTAAATTAATACATAACCGTAAACAATTTTGGCCCAATTGATTTAAAAACATAACTTAGAGTTCGTTGCTAACACAAGGTTAAATTAATAACTGTCATAAATAACACGGAGTTAGCTACTAACTCGGATCATGTTAGATAACTCAGGATGACACAAGCGGGCATTAGTGCTGGAACTGGAAAATAGCTCAAAACTAACAACACTTAATTTTTTTTTCAGAAATGGACCCATACTATTCCCCAACGACGCCCCACCACCGCCACCGACCCCACTCATTGTGACCTCAAGACCACTCAGCGAATCCATCGCCAGAAGCGAGCTGAATCCCAACAATAGCCAGGCAGCCCAGTCCCAATACCACCAGGTCACGTACCGCCCTAACTACCTAGCGAGAGGCAAGAACTATGAGCCGTACAGCTATACCCTGGCGACCGTGGCACCGGTGTTTGACTATGAGTCGAAGATCGATTATTCTGATACCGCTACTATTGGGAGGAAGGAGAATTTTTATAAGGATTATGAGGTAAGGGTGTTCTTATCTTTTTAGGTCTTTTTTTATCCAACTTCAAAAAGAAGGAGATTCTCAATTGACTGTATTTTTTATGTGTGTTGCCTCAGAACTTATAACTTGGTGAACCGATTTTGATTACTCTTTATTTATTTGAAAGATGGTGCTTCTCATGTGGTTTTGATGCCAAAGACACCGATTTCCGGAAACAAAACTACTCGTCAGATCTTGTAGTTATCATTAAGAACGCGTACTTTCATTGTAATAAAAGATACCAAAACTAAAAAGACAAAAATAAGTAAAAAAATTGTCTGTGTTTCCGGATAGGTACAAACTTGGGGTCTTTAAATCAAGAGTGAAAAGGTTACTTCTAGGCAAGCGTGCTGCACCTTCGACCACATCGTCACTTTCCATCAGGTGAGATAGTGGTCAAGCGCAAGCATATATAAAAAAAAAAACTTAATAATTTACACTGTATAAGTTCAATAATATTTTTAGTATCTTCAATACTTCAGCTATCGTCAAACCCAAGTCTTCAGAATATTCCCCATTCAATAAAGTCTCCGAACAGGCCAGTAAGCATTTGGGCCGGCTCACATTTGCTTGTTCTTTTCTTTCGGTGACTCGACAACTTTTCTTAGTTGATCTAGGCCCCGTGTTCGGTCATGAGAAACGCGGTTATGAAATAAAGATAAAATCTTTTAGATCTTTTTTACCGCGTTTCTTAACTTTACATGTTATAACCGATCGAGGTGCCGGCACTTGGTCAAAGTCTTTGTCCAGGACAGGGGACATTTTTTGGCCGAAATAATGATTGATGAAACGAGATTAGCATTTTAAAAAATCTTTTATTTTGGACCAAACATTTGTACATCTATACTATATAATATATAAAGCTGAAGAGGTTTGCTTGTTTAAACAAATAATCTCAGGAACTACTGGTTGGAATTGAAAAATTATTTTTGTGTTTGATAGTCCATTTATCGAGGATGGTTAAAGGTTATATAACATCACGCTACGACCAATAGGAGCGGAGCATAAACGACAAATATTGCAAAAACGGGCCAAATTATTCCTCACTTCCATTTCAGAATACAATGCATCAAAGGAGGAGGAGGAGGAGGAGCTCGTGGCTAAATAATAACAGCCGCACGGTTCGATCTTCAAGGTTAAGCAACGCTTGACGAGTCGGTCCGTGGATGGGTGACCATTTCAACATACCGAGTTTCCTCCGTGCCTCGGAAAGCACGTTAAGCCGTTGGTCCCGGCTGTCATTTAAAGATCTTTGACAGTCGTTATATGTAGTCAGAAGCCTGAGATCTGACACCAGTCTTGCCAAAGGGTATCGTGTTACCCAGTTACTGGGTTGTAGAGGTCAGATAGGCAGTCGCTCCATGTAAAATACTGGTACTCCGCTGAAACCGGTAAGACTGGAAGCCGACCCTAACATAGTTGGGAAAATGCTAGGCAGATGATGATGACATTGTGGGAACACTCGACAACAATTAACAACTCGATATTATCAATTACTGGCGCAAGTCGCGGCAATAACATTAAGCAGTTCAGTTTTTAAATAAATTTTTCATATTCACAATCAAATTCCACAATTATCTTAATGTATTTGCCATAGAAGTAGCACAGGTGTGCCTGTACTGACATTTCAGGCAGTTATGTCATGTGTCCATAGGTGACAAGCCGGTCATCAGCAACTGGGCACACATTCTACATGGGACATAAAAACACAGTAGTAATTTGCTCGTCCAGGGTTCCTTAAGACGCCGATTCCCTTGAGTAGCTGATTTTAAAATGAGAATCACGTCTATACGGCTAGTCGTAATTTATTGGAAAAAATATATGTTATATTAGACCATTTTCTTAATAATTTCATCTGAGCAAATTTTGAGTTTTATTCGTATAACATAGTGTAATTAATTTGTAAAGTTATGTCTAAAACGGACAAAAACACGACAATCACAACAAAACCGCTGGGCGTATTTTAATGAAATTGACACCATATCAAAGACAATTTAATTATCTACATTTTGATCTGAAGCTTTTTTTTTAAAAGTCGTAGAATAATAAGAAAAGTACAAAAAACTACTAAATTTCGGGTCGCGCGGGTGAGAAACGAGGGCGCATTTTGTTCCCTCAAGGTCGTTGGCGTTAGTCGTCGTCTTAAAGGCACGTCGCTCACTGGTAAAACGAGGCGGGGTCGCGGTGGATACCTACAAACGCTCGAACCGGCACACTCACACAAACATGCGCATCGACGAGACCCATAAGCGGCTCGCACTAGTGATAGCACCGCGGACGCTGCTTATGGGACTCGTCGGTGCGCAAGTTGGAATGCTTCCTTTCACACATTCCAACTTCTACGCACGAAACGAAATGACAAAATGGCGGTGGAATTGCGACGCGGTCGGATACAGCGTCAAGGCGTATGTGAGCGCCGCACTGCAATGAATTCCTAAAGAAAACGTATATGCTTGCTTGTGTGTCCGCTTTTCGACGCTGCCTGGTCTCTAGTTCGTGTGAGCGTTGCGCCTAACAATTACGGTTCTCATTGCCAAATTTTAGTTTCCTTTACTTCTACAGCTTTAAAACTATACGTTTTTACACATTATTTTGTTCTTAATATTAGAAACAGCTGATGGACTACATTCATCCGAAAAAACAAGGCTCAATAAACGCTGCACTGAAATCGGTCCAACCTATTCAACGCAGAAGACTTGATCAGGTTGAATCTTACATTTATAACTTATTAAGTTTCGTTTCGTCAGAAATGATGATATCCGCAGGAGAACCAGAGTTACCGACATAGCCCAAAGAATTGCCAAACTTGAGTGGCAGTGGGCAGGACACATTGCTCGCAGAACGGATGGCCGATGGGGCCGAAAAGTTCTGGAATGGCGACCGCAAACCGGAAGACTAAACGTTGGAAGGCCTCCCACTAGGTGGGCCGATGACCTGGTTAAGGTTGCGGGAAGGCGCTGGATGCGAGACGCACGGGTCGGTCAATGTGGCGACGCTTGGGAGAGGCCTGCCTAAACTGCAAGAAACGGAAAGAAAAAAGGAAGGCCTTTGCCTGCAGTAGGACAAATCAAGTTATAAAAATAAATAATTAAAGATCAAATAATAATATATCATCTTTTACCTTAGCCAAAACAAGGAGACACAAAAACTATATTAGACATTGAAGATAAGAACAAAGTATCGGAAAAACCCTTAAACAGTAGAAAAACTAATCTAAATGCCAAGGGCAGCAGTTATTATGAAGAATCGTTTAATGATGAAGACAATAATTTTGAATTTGATTTCAAAAAATTGTATGTGAGTTTCTAAAGCCTTATATATCTTGATCTTAAAACTATACGTTTTTGTTTCGGTATTTTTGGCCACTGCTATAAGCAGCTAAGTAAGGGGTCACGAATGAATAGGTTACTTATAGGCAAGCGGGCTCCATTATTTAAAATCGCTGAGGTGCCATCAGGTGAGATAGTCGTTCTATATACGCGAGCCTATCATTAATTAAAAGGTGACATAATCTAGACGTTCAAAGTCGATGGGGGAGACGAAACAGGCAGTGGCGACTGTATATCCACAACTGTAATGGGGAAAGCCGCTGCTAGACGCTAAGACACTGCATGCGAAAAAGAGCGAACCTGATGTTATAGCGCAGCTTGGAATTGGCCTATGACCAGTGGGAGGAGCCGCGCTAAGACGGCGTTTCAGAGGTAAGAAGCGACCTGTCGCTGCCGACCGTGGTTCGTTCAATGGACGCGGTGATCTCTTTCTTTGAGAATATCATCTCGCAGAAGGAAGCGGAAAGGGAAATGTAGAGGACTAGTGTTCGCCCGACCTGCTTTAGGCGAACTTCCAACACCTAAAAGGGTCCAGGGACGACGGATTCGGCGACATCTTTCAGCCTACCCTCCCCCCTTCAGGACCCGAAATGATAGTGGGTGGTGTTCCACGCGTGACTCTTTTATATGAAGAATGGGCGGTAACACCTAACCCCTCATTACGGGACGAAGCCTGCAGCCCCCGTAGCAAGTGTGCGCGGGAAGTTTTGGTCAGGTAGAATCTGAAAGACACCTCCACCCTGAGTTGGGCGAAGGGGTCTGTCATCCATGAGGATTTACACCACGAAACATAAAGGCCTGTTACCAGCAGTGCACTGCGATAGGGTAAGGAGAAGAGATAGATGCTACGAATGCCAAACTATACATAAGAAAGTTCTCTTGATTAAAAGTTGCCTCGGTGTGAATTGCCGCTTATAAGTAAAACAAAATAATATCGGTACAAAAACTTATAGATAGTTCAACTCATATTTGCACGTGGCGCCATGTGTGCATACGATGTGCGTACGCTTTTAGTGCAAACAACCACCCTCAGATGCTTACCCACACATAGCGCCGCGCGCAAAGATGACGAACTATCTATAAAAACAAATACCATCGTTTGACAGCATAAAATAATTTCGTTTTTCTTTTCCGAACAACAAAACCAGAACAAATAACATAGAACCAAACAGCTCAGAATACTTGGACTACTATCCCGATAGCAAACAAAATAAACGAAGGCAATTCGGAATTATGAGTAATAAAACAGATTTTAAAATAAGGCCCCTGGAAAGTCTTCATAAAGATCCAAATGGTGATGCCTGGCATAGACTCAGTGATCACGAAAAAAATCCTTCGAACAGAGCAGAAGGAATTGAAGACATCATAGGTTTACCACCGCGTCGAAATATTATGCGATATGTTAATCGTGCAAATAATCTTAACCTTGGAAAAATCGTTAAGAATAGTGAAAGAGGAGGAAGGAAGTTGAAACCTTTATACGAAAGAGACATACCGCAGGTTATTGACTAAATATTATATCATCATCATATCAAACATGATATACTTATTACCATTTTCTATGTCGTTACATTTTCAAAGACTCTTTTCACTGCTTTTTGGGGTAGTTATTTAATCATCCTTATCATCACCATTGCCTGCACCATTACACTTACGAACTTCATCAAGCTAATTTTATTTAACAAAACATATCGTCTTTTTCATCTTTTCGTATCGATTGACCACTCCAATTGTCAAATTTGTCGACCAGTATACTTAGACAACCCTATCATTTACCACGTTCAGATCCTGAAAACACTTTCCAGGATCAGGTGGCTCAATATGAAGGGCAGGGCAGTAGCAATATTATGATAACATTACATCATGCCATAGGGACAGGCGGAAGCAAAATATCATACTACGCTAAAGTTTCGTTCGACTTTGAAACCCCAAACGGCTTTTCTCCATTCGTTACGATCAGCAGCCTGGTGGGGTGCGGCGCTGATTGGTATCTTCATTTGCTCTGATATTTGATCCGACCACCCCGTTTGGGGCTTCGGCCTCTTGGTCTTTCACCCTCAATTTCGCCAATCACCATAAGTCGATCCATGTTGTTGGTTCCTCTGCGGGTAATGTGGCCGAAGTATCTCACAACATGTTGCAGGCAGGTTGAGGACAGCTGTTGCGCTTTCTCTATGTGTAGTTATTTGAGGATCGAAACATTTGTGCGGTGGGCTGTCCATGGTATTCTGAATAGGCGAAGCCAGCACCACATTTCGAAAACGTCAATTAGTTGCCTGTAGGTAGATTTGATCGTCCAATATAAAAACATGAAGAATACAAATGTGCGGACCAGGTGTTTCTATATCCGATTTGTGATATTTTTCAATCTCCATATTTTGCTGAGTTGAGTCACCGCCGTTTTAAAGTCGAAGCTCACTTACACGACCCCACTCCAACACGAGTGGCGTTGGCACAACACCGCCTTAAACGGAGATGACTGCTCACTGTCCTCGCGCCATCAGCTAGCAGGCAACCAGCGGTCCCCGCGCTTACAGCTAGCAGTCAACTAGCTGTCCTTTCTTTTTCGCCAAGCAAGCAGCGAGCACGTTCTTCAAGCGAGCAGTCAGTGTGCGTACACCGCGGGTTACCCGCTTGAAGCGCGTGGTAAGCGAGACGTCAACTACCGAGTGGTAGGAAGGCGGTAAGCTCGCTTACAGAGAGTTGTCTACAAATTTGTAATGTCAATGTAAAGTATATCTACAGAGGCCGCCCTGAAGCTCAATTTTCAATAAACATTATTTTGCCAGGTGTGAGCGTTGTCGTAAAAGTCGGCTACGACCATTATTCTTAATTCTTTATTGTACACCAAAAACAATATTCAAACAACTATGTAGTTTTTACCCATTTTGGACAAATACTGCCTGGTTGATCTTGATTTTATAGCTGTTTCTTTGTAACTTTTAACTTCTTTTATTAAATTATTGTTCCTATTGTGCTTTTAAATTTCTGAATAGTGCGTTTTGTCTGTACAGAACACAAAATTTTACTTTCTTATTTTGCTGAAATCATTTCTCAAAACGCTCTCTATCAATTTCACAGCCCCGCTCATTCCATGGCCCCCCAACAAAATGAATCCGTGATATTATTTTTTCTCTATTCACTGGCATAAGGCCGATGATTGATTATAGCGTTCATTGTTGCCGTGGACAAGAACAGGTGTGTTTGTTTATCCTAGGATCACATTGGGGATCATTGTAAACGTTTGGCAGCCGCTGGATATAGCTGATTAATCTGCTATAGTTCTGTTTATGTTTGCTTTTGATTGCGTTATGATTCTTCATGGCTCTAATTTGAGGAGCTTGTGTCTAAAGAATAATAGCCGGTCAATATTCATGGTTAAGCAACGCTACCAAGGTCAGTCCGTAGATGGGTGACCCTCTTAAAATACCGAGGTTCCTCCACGCCTCGGAAAGCACGTTAAGCTGTCATATGACAGCCCGGACCAACAGCTTAACGTACATATGTAAACCTTTGAAGCCGGTCTTGCCAAGGGGATCGTATTATTACTTAAAGCCCATGTCCCAGTAGGTCGTGAAGCTCAGATAGACAATCGATGTGAAATAATGATACTTAGCTGAATCAGACCCCAAAACAGTCGGACAGATTGATTATATTTGTATAGGACTACGAAGATTGCCCTTGTAGAAAAAACTACTCATCGTCACCATCAACTTCCTGCCCTTGTTTCATGTAAAATGGGGTCAGCGCAACATGTTTTCTTCTTCCATTCTATACAGCCTTCGGTACATGGTGGACATCCCACCCATACGCACAAAACGCTTTGGGAACACTTTTATTATGCGTACAGCTAAGGAGTCCCTGCCGGAGTCTGTGTTGCGCATGCCTATAGTGTATAAAAAAAGGTTGTTCTTTCTTCACATTCTACAGATAGATTTTGTGTCTGCTGAGCAACAGACTGCCCGAGGGTTGTTGTTGGGCTGTTGTATATGTTGCAATCACTCGGAATACTTTGATAGCGCTATATAAGAGTTGTCGTTTAAGTCATTTGTGGTGGTATGGATGACGCTACATACTCACCATCATCATCTTCCAGTCCTTGTTCCATTGTATTTGTAGTCAGAGCAACACTTTTCCTTCTGCCCTGTCAACCATCACTCAATAATTCACTACCTTTCCATTCATGCCAAAGTGATGGTGAATAAATAATACGTAGAGTTTTAAATAATTCAAAATTATTTTCTTACAGCTACGCGCTGTGAAACCACTGTACGAATTCAAAAACGTTCAGAGACAGCAGAATACAGCTTCGAAGGCTCCAGTGTATAAATACAAGGTTTGATTCTTTTGTTATTTGTTATGCCTGATACTTTTCGGATTTCTCATTTTATTTTTTATTCAACCAATGTTATACCACAACTGGGCAACGGTGGTCTCCCCCATGGGGTTCCGACACGTTATCTTTTCCGCTTAATCCATCATAACTGATCTTAAACTTCGCAAATATCTAATATTTATAATCAACCGATTCGTGTTGATTTACAGGAATCTCCTGAGCAGTTTTATCACAATAAAAACAATGAGGATGAACGTGACTACAACAATGAAAATAATCACGTGAGTATATTTTATTTCAGCTTTTATCATTAATAAAATAACCTGTACTTTAACTTTTGTACTTTGTCTATTACACAAAATTTCTTCCCAGAGTTAACTTCTTCAATTTTTTTCAAACAGGATGACAACTACGCTTTCTCCTACACAGTCAAAGACCACAAAACCGGCGACGATTTCTCTCATAGCCAAAAGAGTACCGGATCAGCGACCAACGGAGAGTACAGAGTTCGACTCCCTGACGGCAGAATGCAAATAGTTTCCTACACCGCTGATGAAAATGGATACAAGGCTGACGTTAGATACGATGAGCAACAACACCAAGATAATAGTATAGATTTTGAAAACGACAAAGACAAAGAATTTCGAAATAACAATATACAATCCACATATAAATATAATGCTCACAATGATCGTGTAGCGAATCAAGATTCTTTCGAAAATGAAGAATATTTACGCCTTTCACTAAAACCAATTCCGACAACTTACAAAACGCCTATTATTAACTATCAAAACCAACAATTTGATAATATAAACGACTATGGAAACAAGAATGATAATTTCCAATTGTATAATGTGTATCCAACGAAAAGTGCTTATGCAGTAACTACGGGAGCTAATATCAATGATCGAACATTAGACGGTTTATCAGATACTAATAATGATTACTTGGAGCATTATAACACACGACTTGAAGATAATGATAAAACAGAAAGAGTAAAGGCTGATTATAAGTTCTCAGATGAAGTAATGGATTATTCTTCGGAACTAGACCATGAATATCAACCTTATAAAAGCAAGTTTTCTTCATTTGCTAACAATCAGAATGTTCAAGCACAGTCTCAAGTAAGACCATCTCATGATGAGCTGAAAGATCTTTTTGTGACAAACGTGAATGGCCGTCGAAATGCTGCCATTACTCCATTACCAGTAGTATCTACTGCAAGACCTGTGTATGCTGTTACACCGGAAAATATTGTTGCTATTACGCCAAAAAAGCCCATACATAATCTGTATACTAATATTAAGAACATTGTTTCTTCAACGTCTGCTCCTTTCTTATTCTCAACGCCATCGCCTTCGACTCCAAGAGGTTATTTGTTTTCGACCATTGCGAATTTGAAACACCAAATCAGTTTAGCCAATAAGCCAGTTTTGTCAGATCATTATATCAATAAAATTAATAAATATTTGTCGTATTCAAATCCAACCAAGATTACCAAATAAGATGTGGATTTCTTAGACCCTAGACAAATTGATATACTATTAGCGGTAAAGAGCGTCAAATTGCCGAATTTTTTGTAGTTAGTACTTGATGTTTCGGTGGCACATGTCAATGCCATACATTTTGAACTTCTTGATAATCGTTATTGCTTCTAGTATCCCACGTTGTCTAGAGTTGGCAGTTAACTTAAATTGCAGCCTTTTTAGAATTGTGATAATTGCCAATAGGATACCTTTGTTGTATTTTCAACCAACTTCAAAAAGGTGGAGGTTCTCAATTCGACTGTATATTTGTTACGCGATTACTCCGCCAATTATGAACCATTATCTTATAAAGTCCCTTTTAAATTTGATCAATATCTGACGGGCAGTTTTTAGGGTTCCGTACCCAAAGGGTAAAAACGGGACCCTCCCATACAACAAACGTGATTTTATTGCCGTTTTTTGCGATAATGGTTCGGAACCCTTCGAGCGCGAGTCCGACTCGCACTTGGCCGGTTTTTAAGTTATCCTTATTAATGCGTATTTTCATGGTAGGGGAGACTGGGTACGGTTAAAACAACTTTTCTTTGTATGCCCGTAGCACAGCCATTTTGAAACTTAACAAACAACAAAACACTTAAAATGAGAGAAGAGACTTTTGTCTTCAAATACACCTCAGAATTAGAGGCTCAACTGCCATATTTACTAGATAAGAAGAATTTAATAAAATAATGTGCCACTGTTTCAACCGTATACACATACCAGGGGCGGTTGAAACAGTGATGGGGATCAGTTGAAACATAAACAAATAAGTAATACAAAATCAGTTTCTTTATTAATAATTTTCTCTCCGGCACTCAAACGCCTGATTAAAGAGAAGGCTAAATATCTTCATAAATTTAAGACGTATGGCAGACTTTCCGACGAGGCGACCTTCAAACATTTACGTGAGCGGGTTAATAAACTTGAAGCAGATTGTTACACCATTTACTTAGCTGATACAGAGGCCTCCATTGAAAAGAATCCTAAACGCTTTTGGAGCTTTGTGAAGCAACGATCTAAGTCCAATGCAATGCCCAGTTTCCTTAACACCTTAACTGCCAGATGCCCGACAAACAATACATTTTCTATTGTGTCTCGTTCTCTGGCAGCCAAACTGTTAAGTATGGTGATGTCACGGTTTCTTCTCCCGAGTCTATTTGTAACGCATTTTCTTCCCACTTTCATTCTACTTTTCTTGATCATAACAAAGATGACCCTACTATTCATTGTCCTCCCCAAACTGTGATAAATCCCAACATAACCACAGATATTCACTCAATTGAGATTGACCTTAATGTTGTAGTCAAGCTTATTAGTGAAATTGATCCATTTAAATCTGCTGGTCCGGACTACCTATCACCTAAGTTTCTGATTGGGTGCGCTAAAACCATAGCCTTGCCAGTATCTCTATTGTTTAAAAAATCGCTCTCTTCATGTTCTGTTCCCCAAATCTGGAAGTCTGCCTTTATAACTCCGGTGCACAAAAAAGGGCACAAAAACGAAATAGTTAATTTCCAAATTGTGCATATTAGCTAAAGTTTTCGAGAGGGTGGTCTACAACCAAGTTTACGCAGCGTTGAGTCAGTCATTTAGCCCTTCTCAGCACGGATTTCTTAAGGGCCGTTCAACAGTATCTAATCTGGCTTTGCTCAATGACTTTCTTACGGACAGTATGGACAATGGGGCGCAGGTCGATGTCGTCTACACCGATTGCAGTAAGGCGTTTGATAGAATCGACCATAATATTCTAAAATCAAAACTTTTTAACAACGGTATTAGAGGGGATCTTCTTCGTTGGTTCATTTCTTACCTTGAAAACAGATCTCAAGCTGTTGTTATCAGTAACTACATGTCGAGCTGGGTTTCAGTTCCCAGTGGTGTTCCCCAAGGTTCCTTGATGGCTCCGTTACTTTTTATAATTTATGTAAGCGACATTGACTCGTGTTTCCACAACTCAAGTTTACTCTGTTTTGCTGATGATATGAAGATATTGTCTTCTATATCATCAGTTGATGATATGAATGCTCTCCAATCTGACCTGGCGCGACTGGATGATTATTGCTTGATTAACAAACTCGATTTGAAACCTGTCAAATGCTCAGTTATCTCCTTTAGCAGAAAACGGGTTCCTCTCCCTACAACTTATAATCTTAAAGGGCAGCTATTGCAGAGATGCGATGGTGTACGCGACCTAGGTGTATATCATGATTCCAAACTTCTATTCAACGTGCACATTGAGCAAATAGTAGCCAAAGCTTCGAGGTCACTGGGTTTTGTTATGAGACTCGCAGGGTGTTTCAAGAGGGCCAAGACCCTTAAGATCCTTTATTGCTCTTTTGTGAAAAGTCACCTCGAATATGCATCACAAATTTGGAACCCTTGTTATGGCAAATACATTGATCGTATTGAAAATATACAAAAAAGATTTATACGCTTTCTATGTTTTTGGCTGCGTATACCGTATCATTCGGATAATTACTTAAATCTTTGCAAGAAATTTCATTTGCAACCACTTATAAATCGTCGTCGACTAGCAGATTGCACCTTTCTTTTGAAAATTATTTCTAACGAGATTGATTGTCCTGATCTCCTGCATAAACTGCGCTTCAATGTTCCCAGGAGATCGGTTAGATTTAATCCGCCTATCTCCATTCCATTTTCTTATTCCAACTACAGGCGAAATTCATACATGGTGCGAGCGAGTAAGGACTTTAATATTCTTTGTAAAGAGTTCTCATTTGACCCATTTACCACTAAAACCTATTCGGCACGCACTCGGCTGAATGCTGACTTTTTTAAAAGTGTTTAGTTCCTATTGTTTTTTATTTAATCATATAAATCGTGCTTGTTCTCTGTTTCTATCCGTGAGAACCTGTAATTGGCTCTATGTCTCCTAAACAATTGTTATCCATCTGTTGTAGCTGTTGGTTCGCCTAGTATTAAATAAATAAATAATCAAGAAATAGCTAAATTCCAGTATGACACCATTTATATCTGTCTTAATAATTGTTTTCTGCCTGAATGAACACTAATGAACATAAAAAGAACTATTCTGCTCTGGTTTAAACTAACAAATTGACAAAAATAACTATTAAATCAATAATCAGTCTTAAAAATTTAATTAAATGACAATATAAAATGTCCATGTCTCAAATTATCTGTAGTCACAAAAACAAGCTGAACAGCAGCTGCTGTAGATTTTTTAAATTATGTTTCTAAACTTAATTAAAAAAGTATATAAAAACGTCCCTATTATGACATCTTCATACGCACTTTAGTGAGTTATATCACACTCGCCTCTAGAAGTTTCTAGAACTAAAACTACAACGAAAAAAGCAACGGTTATTATTGCCTCACCCGTCCCCATACCCCTCAACCGCTAATAAATCAAACATAGCGCCGAGACAAGACAACATTAACAATATCGTATCACGGTTTTCGAACTTTCAAAATCTAACAATAAAGCAGAAAATCACTCAAAATGCAAATGCTAATATCAACAAAATAATTTGAAAAAAGAAAACAATAGAAAAAACTTAATAAATAATAATAGGGTCATCTGGGAACATACACAGAACGCGAAGTGAAATGCATCACTGGGATTCATGCCCGGACTCGCAGGCCGCGTCTTTTCCCCATTGTACCTCACAATACACCACTAATAGATTACGAGTTATTAGCGTTGCTTTAACCGTACCCTGCTTCAACCGTACAGTCTCCAAGGTGCCGAAACTAAAAAGAGAAAAATTAAAAACCTCTTTAACAAAAAAATAGACCGACTTCCAAAAAAACACTACAAAGCGATAAATAACTTTATTTTCGTAAGTTGGTGTCAAAAACGGAATTATAGGAACCAATGACACGTAGTTTTTTATTTTGGAAGTCGGTTATTTTTTTGTTAAATCGTATTATTTATATGAATTATAAGTCAAGTATGAATACATTTTATAGTTACCAGTGTTTAAAAACATTTTTGTATGATCTCTTATTCGACCATTGACAACACTTTTATGTAACTTTAGAAGAATAGCAGCTGTGGTTTTGCTCTCAACTCTTATGGCATATATATAATATTATGTGTATTTTCACTAGTTCGATGGTTCGTATTTAGTTTTTAAGGATGTATATTATAATTTATTTTTGTATATTAAAATGAAGTTGAAGTTTATTGACTGTTTTCATTTAAATCTCTTTATTTCACCAGTGATATAACGGTGCGCTAATAGGTGCGATCACAGACATAAATCTAACTAGATAAGTAGCGGTGAGAGTGTTATTGGCCTAAAGTAGTGTGTGGAACTGTACCTTTTTTGTCTTTATGCGAAAATGTACATATGAGAATCTGTCCTTCTGCTAATCTGTCTTTATGAGAATCTGTCCTTATGAGAACAAAGGAACGCAAGTCCCTCCATATGAAATCCAAGCGTGCTACTTTTTCACAAACAATTTAAAACAAATTTACTTGCCAATGAAAGAAAACCATTTCCAATTCCTCGGCCAACTCTTTCTATACAGTCTTTGCAGCTCAATAAGTTAAACAAGGCATTTTTCTAGATTTCGATGCATTTCCGGTTCCGATAATGCTAAATGAAAAGCTCAAATTAGTACGTTTTTTGACACGTGAAGTACATACAATTTCGTCATTTAGTTAGATTTATATCTGTGGGTGCGATCATTAAGCGGGCACAAATGTAGATAGATACACAGGAAGACTGCTACCAAAATTCCAGATGATAACATCAAATAACATTTTACCTGACCCAGGATATGAACACAGGACCGTACCGCATTAACACTAAACCAACGAGGCAGACAGCTGTGCAGTACGTACCTATAATCATCTTTGTAAGTACGACACGAAATTCTTCGTTAAAATGTACTAAAGGCAAGTACAACATTAACTCTGGTAATATCTGACATTACGACGGACTGCAAACAGGGGGTAGGCAGTTAAATAGGCGTTCGCTCATCAGTCAGACAACTTTCAAGTTGTACTACAATATGCCTAATAACTGAAATATTTTGGAAGTTCGTGGATACAGCTGGATGGAATGGAAAGCAGAAACTTTCATGAAAATGTCACAGATGTTGTCTAAATCATTATTTATATTGGAGAGGGTATCTGATAAGAGGCTATGTGGGAAATCATTTCCCAGCAGTGGGACTGCATAGGCTGGAAAACAAAATACTGCAAGTCAGACTAAAAATGCTGATGTAACACTAAATAAACCACTAACAGTCAGATTTGATCTTATATATTAGTCTGCCGGCCAACTAATTTGATAGAAATTCTGTGGCAAAATCCAATTTGCTAGTTCTTGTTACAGAAGTTGTCCTTAGAGTTTACAGCTTCCGGGAATTCCTTCACTAGGGCTGCTCTGAGGTCTTCATACGTCTTTAACACCTTTTCTGATTTTAGCCACAGCCCCGCCGTGCCGATGAGGGACCGCCGCGCGATTATCAGCTTTTGCTGCGATGTCCAGTTGAACACTTCCGCATTATCCTCAATGTCTTGGGCCCATTTGGTGGAGGAATATGATTTATCCTCGCCGTCAAATTGGGCGACGCCACTCTCAAAATTGTTGATCATGGCCGCCGCCGCGTGTCGTAAAAAATATCACCTTCGTCTTCCGTCTTATTCTCGTCTTTTCGTCTTTAACACCGTACGTGAACCACACCACGTGCAACTAATTTGATAGAAATTCTGTGGCAAAATCCAATTTGCTAGTTCTTGAGTAGCACTAGTCACAAAAGTAATTATTAAGGAATAAACTTCCGCAATAGTTACCTGCTGACAATGAAGAATGCAGTATAAAAAGCTTTTACACAAAAAAATCAAGCCTACTTCCAAAACAAAACAGTACAAAGCGAAAAATAACTTTCTTATCCGGAGTCGGTGTCTTTGGTACTGTTTTCCGTTATTCGACAACAGTTCAGACAACGTTCAGAAGTCAGTTTTTAATTTGTGAAAAATCTTTTTATTTGTCTCTTTTTAGTTTTGGTAGGTACCTCCAATTACCACGAAAATTATTTGTAGCCAAAGTTAATCTTATAACGATTCCAATAAGCCCAAATTGTTTAATTTCGGAGTTCCAGTGCCTAACTTCCAGCTTTATCATCAGATCAGTTCGATGATTCATTTTCATCAGTAGGTACCATTTATTTATAAGTATTTTCTTCATCAAGATTGCTAAAAATTAAACACAGAAATATATGTGATTATTCTGATTACCTTCCTAATTTTTGAACTTTGTAACTCAATAGGGCAAATACAGAATTATTTTTAACCTCGGTTTTTAAATAACAGAAGATTAAAGAATAATGAAATATTATTTTCATGAATCATGTTACCCATCCTCTACAACCGTAAGTCCCAAAGGTAAAATTACCTCAAGGCTACGTTCTCGGTTCAAGTTGGATAACAGTTCAGTTAACGATGTTACGGTAATTTCAACTTATATTCCTATGTTCAAGTTACGAAGTTACTGTGTGCCTGTTTACTGAAGGATAGAGTGACTGCTTCAGAATAATTACGAGTTTTAAGACCTCACTTAAGGTTTAAGAGAGTAGGTGGGTAAGTTTTTGCTCCGTGTTTTGCATTAAACCTTTGTGTTTATTCATAAAAAATAAGCTTATAATCTTTCGATTTGAGGCACTAACTTTATTCTGGTGGATTGATATTTTTGGTATGAAGTTTTCAACGTGGCTTGCAGTAGGTATGATCCGGGAGAAAATTTAACGTAGGCGCCCCATACACCTATAATAATATTGAATACCCCCTTTGAATGCAAACGTTGAATACATACATACATAAACTCACGCCTTTTTCCCATGGAGGTAGGCAGAAACTACAGAACGCCACCTGCTACTATCCTTACATACTTCTTTTGCTTCACTCACATTCATACATCTAGCCATTCACACACGCCGGTTATGAGTATTGCGCACCTGGCCTTTCAGGAGATCATCACCTATGTCGTTCTACGGCGTCCCCTAACTTTGAATAATATTCAGTTAATAAAATTGAAAAGCTATTCGCAAGAAAATATTGATGCGAATAGTAGTGACTTTGATGAATAAACTTGGACTAGTGACTTTGTTGAATAAACATGAACAACGAATTTGGGTTACAGAATGGTTGAAAAGAAAGCCAGTCTACACTCACAGTATTCTTGCTCGCCATTTTGCTAGATTTTAGTACACGATTCCACGCTATACCGTGCATGACTGACCAATCGTGAAAAAAATTGAAAAATTAGGAAACTATTGCGCAATATTAAGCCAAATTTAATTTAGTGCAAGAAAAATAAGGCGCAATAAAATTTAAGCTCGCACAAACTTTTGTTCATTCATTGCGCAATGTTTCAATACTACGCCTACACATTGAATAATATTGTGCGAAATTATTGTAGGTGTATAGGAATAATTTATTAAAAAGTAAGTACATTGTACATTTGCGTTATACCCCCTCCATACGTCATCGTCTTTCTCTAAGTGTATCTTTATGTTAGCAGTCTTATTATATGCACACCGCGCGCTTTCTGTTTCGTTCTCTTTCTTGTGTAAAATGATTTTGAAAATATGTGAATAATTTCGATCCTGACGGGAATCTCTTGACTGCACACTTTTTTTCGGGTTTTAAAGTAAGTAGGCCATGGCTAATGGCATTCAGATATAAATTAGGTATGTAGCTTTCTATCTTTGTTATTTTTTTAAACTGGATCAGTTCCTCCAAACAGGTTATGGTTACCTCACCCATGTCATCAGCCCACAATAGTCCACAACTGAACCTAGGCCTCTCCAATCGCAAGCCATTCATCTCGATTCATAAGCCGGGTATTGATATTGCGAAGCTGTCTCGCGGGCCAGCCTCGGGGAACGGAGATGCGTTTGCCTTGCCAGCAAATTTGGAAAGTGCCGCGTGCGAGCGACAGTGTTGGAAGTTACCGACTCACTCACACTGCCGGTCGGTGCTCTAGGTCTAGGGACTCTCAGTGTGAGCTGCTCAGTTGCAAGGGATGCATGTGAAATGCCTCGCCTGCTCGCGTCATGGCAGACAGAGAAGAACTTCGTAATCTCGTGATATTATATGAAGAACACAGATTTTTATGGGATTCAACAGCTAAAGATTACCACAGTAAAAATAATCGTGGAGCTTATTTCTTAAAACTTTAAAGACGAGAAAAATAGCTGTAAAGGGGACTAAAGTGTTTGGATCCATGTCAAACGTATACTGAAGTCTCATAGGCTTGGCGTGGCTCGTGTTGACTGTGTAGACAGAAGCTGAGTGCACAGCGAGGTTGCCTCACGACTATTGCTCAATTTGAACACCAGATGAGCAGCCTCGCGAGGCAGCCTCGCAATGTCGAAACCCGGCTTTAGCGTCTCTCATCCAGCTGACACCAGCCACCCTGCAAAGATCGTCACATCCTATCAAGCAGATATTTCCGAACAAAACATTATCCATTTAAAAAAGTATACCATGAAGTGCCTATGAACACTATAATAAATAATAATAGTACTCCTGACCAATTTCGGTCACGGTGGCCAATTTCAACGGAGACTAGCCATCGGCGCAGCAGATATTATAGTGCACAAGTGCGTACACAAACATAAGTGCACTCCCTCTTCCTGTCTTCCATCACTCTCATAGTCCGATGGGACGGGAATCTGACACGACCAGAGATAGATTAGGAGCGCGGCCCAGGGGGGAGTCACACCACCAAGTTTTAACGCCGGGCTCTCAGAGAGAGATCAAGAGCACAGCCCACGGAAGTGTCACACCGTCAACTTTTAAACACCGGGGTCTCAGAGAGAGATCACAGCACAGCCCACGGGGGTGTCACACCGTCAACTTTTAAACACCGGGGTCTCAGAGAGAGATCAGGAGCACAGCCCACGGGGGTGTCACACCGTCAACTTTTAAACACCGGGCTCTCAGAGAGAGATCAGGAGCACAGCCCACGGGGGTGTCACACCGTCAACTTTTAAACACCGGGGTCTCAGAGAGAGATCACAGCACAGCCCACGGGGGTGTCACACCGTCAACTTTTAAACACCGGGGTCTCAGAGAGAGATCAGGAGCACAGCCCACGGGGGTGTCACACCGTCAACTTTTAAACACCGGGCTCTCAGAGAGAGATCAGGAGCACAGCCCACGGGGGTGTCACACCGTCAACTTTTAAACACCGGGGTCTCAGAGAGAGATCACAGCACAGCCCACGGGGGTGTCACACCGTCAACTTTTAAACACCGGGGTCTCAGAGAGAGATCACAGCACAGCCCACGGGGGTGTCACACCGTCAACTTTTAAACACCGGGGTCTCAGAGAGATATCAGGAGCACAACCCACGGGGCTGTCACACCGTCAACTTTTAAACACTGGGGTCTCAGAGGGAGATCAAGAGCACAGCCCACGGGGGTGTCACACCGTCAACTTTTAAACACCGGGGTCTCAGAGAGAGATCAGGAGTACAGCCCACGGGGGTGTCACACCGTCAACTTTTAAACTCCGGGGTCTAAGAGAGAGATCAGGAGCACGGCCCACGGGGGTGACACACCGTCAACTTTTAAACTCCGGGGTCTCAAAGAAAGATCAGGAGCACGGCCCACGGGGGTGTCCCACCGCCAACTTTTAAACTCCGGATTCTCAGAGAGAGATCAGGAGCACGGCCCACGGGGGTGTCACACCACCAACTTTTAAACTCCGGACTCTCAGAGAGAGATCAGGAGCACGGCCCACGGGGGTGTCACACCGCCAACTTTTAAACTCCGGACTCTCAGAGAGAGATCAGGAGCACAGCCCACGGGGGTGTCACGCCGTCAACTTTTAAACTTCGGGGTCTCAGAGAGTTTCTTAAGAAAAAACCCAATTACACCTTTTGCCCAACCTCGAAATCAAACCCGGGATTCCATACTCAGCAGTCGCGCTTGCAACCAAGGGACCTTCCTGATGGTGCGACACAATTTAAATTGCACCGATGCACGATTTTTAGTATCAACCGCGTACCGGAAGACGCAGCGTTGGAACAGCCCCCTCTAGGTGGAGCGACGACCTGGGCAAGGCTGCGGGAGTCCGGTGGATGCGAGACGCATAGGTTCAATCAGTGTGGCGAAGCTTGGGGAAGACCTATGTCCAGTAGTGGATGTCTTTCGGCAGAAATGATGATGATAATGATGACAATTTCCGAGAGCAAATCGGTCGAATCGCATCGCATTGTGTCCTTGTGAACGTACTTGCAACGTTGCCTTGTTAAAATAGTTTATTGGTGTGATATAAATCGAATCACGTCGAGTCATTCAGAAAGTCGCTAAGACAGCTGTTTTAGTAAACACTATAAAACAGTTCCTTACTCACGTAAAGCCAACAACTCCGAAAAATTCTCACCAACGAAATATAAAAAACTACTCCTCCAATTGACTCACCGCTCTCACCAATACGGTCGGCAAGATACCCCTCAAACTTTAAAGAAAGCATTTTGAGTCAGTACTCCGCTTGAATTTAAAACAGAGCCTGGCATTCTGCTGGCCCAGCAAGGAGTTAGCTTGAACATAAGAGTAGCTAGTATACGGGTGATAAGACCGCGGTCTATACCTAGCTGATTATTGACAACGATTCTTGTAGGGATGGGTGGGTGATCGATGAGAGGGTTAATTATGATGTCGATGTTTTAATGATTTGCGATAATTTGTAATTGCTGTCTAAAGTGTCGTTAAAGTGCAATTTGAGGGTTCTTTCGCCTTAAAATCTCATCGTTTTTTTATTGTCTCATTGACTAAAAATTCTTAAAAGACCTACTATAGTCTAGATTTTCTTTCGCTGTTAATCGACATTTATCTATCACTCACTAAGAAGTAAAAATCAAGTAGGTATTATAATGATTGTAAGGCCGTGGATTTACATACAAGCTTATAAAACTTTATTAAACTATAGCATTTGTCTGTAAAAGCAAACTGTCCTGCAAATTAAAACTGAGAAATTATTTGTGGAGACAGTCTTATTCTATCTCTAATTCTTCCTATTAATCAAAATATCGACAATACGATTACCAAAATCACTACACAATAAAACTCCCATCCCTAAAATTAAACCACACCTTCAAGGATATCTTAACCTAAAATCAGAGTCACGTTCGTTATCGATGAAAATTTTCGATAATTGGCACAGCACTAGGCCAGTAGTGCATGCTTCGTTCGGCTGAGTCGGGGTTGGCGCGCTGCCAGAGATGCGCTCTAAGACTCCCCTTACGTGGTAACATTGAAAAAAAAGGAAATAATTATTAGGAGTATGTTTTCCCTTGTTTTCTGTGGGTAAGAAATATTCATGATTTGAATTTTATAGGTGAAATGGTTATAACAATGTTTCGTGCAAAAAATATGATATCTCGCGTTTGCCAGCGGCACATCGTGAAAGTTACAAAAGAATCCACGGGATCGTGCTACAGAGGTAAATAGTAGGTATCCTATGACCTAATGGGACCAAACAGTTTGAGCAAATATACCATCGAAACGAAAATTAGACGAATCGCCTAATCCAGTCAAACTGTACCAATACTTACAACCAAAGGCCAAAGGTGATTGCAGAACACTGTGTGGTTTCAGTAAGAATCTGACAGACCCGTCCAAACCTCGAGGATTTCAACACGCCAAAAAGCTCTAAACATGTTAAAAAATTTGTTCAAATCTGTGGAACTAAAGTAACAAAAATCCTGGACACATTAAACTAGTAATAAGTAGGAAGTAGGTTCAGGAAAGGATGAATCGATTCGTGAAAAAAAATGTGACACAACTTTGATTATGAATTTGGAAAAATACAATGGATTGTGCTGAATAAAGATGACGGTTGATAGATAAATTAAAGAATGCATTATGCAACTTTCGCTTGTCAATTGTATATTCGCTTGACAAATGAAATAAAAAAAAAAAAACATATTGATTATTGAAAAGTCAGTTTGTGAAAACCAGTTATCGACACCAACAGTTTACTATTATCAAAAACACATTAAACTTTCGTTATAACAAAAATCGATCCTGTAGTTCTTATAATAACCCGTGAAAACAACAAATTCGAGAAAGTCACATTACAATTATTCATCATCATCATCATCATCAGCCTATAGCAGTCCACTGCTGGACATAGGCCTCTCCAATTGCACGCCATTTGCTTCGATTTTCGGCAACTCTTATCCAGCTGCTACCAGCCGCCCCGCGAAGATCGTCACTCCACCTAGCCTGAGGGCGTCCCACCTTACGTTTACCAGTTCGCGGTCTCCACTCAAGAACACGTCTACCCCAACGGTCATCGGTTCTACGACTTATATGGCCGGCCCATTGCCACTTCAGCTTACTTATTCTGTGAGCTATGTCGACAACTTTGGTTCTCTGCCGGATCACCTCGTTTCGGATTCGATCCCTTTCGATTCTTTTCGCCAGGTATATTTACACTTATTCATTTACACTATTTCATAACAAAACTTACATAATATTTTTCTTTTGACAGCCGACCATAGATTTCTATTTTCTTCCGTATTTTTTTTTAATAAACCACTCTTTGCGCGCGCTCTGTCGGTTGTCTACGGTTCGACAAAAGATCTTTGAGCATCGCGTTTGTATATATGTATTATACTTACACATACTTTGACCCACATTCAGTGTTTCGTTCTATTTTGTTTGTTATTTATATATTATTATATTTTATTTTATCATATAAGTCCTGTTTCCGTTAGTGTGTCCGTGGCATCAACAGTAGGCCCTATCAGAATATCAGCGCAGCGTTATTACTTTTTTGGATATCGCTGCACATGCTGAGATAGGAGCCTTTTTGGTCTCGCACAGGGTTTTTATTTTATTATTGTTTAAGTGTATGCTTATTTTCTCGTGTCTCCTGTGCGGGTCACAAATAAATATTTTTCTTTCTTTCTTTCTTTCTTTCAGCCGTATTGTGAGTGTCCACGTCTCGGCGCCGTAGGTCATAACAGGTAGGACGCACTGGTTGAAGACTTTGGTCTTCAGGCTCTGTGGGATACGTGACGAAAAGACTCGACGAAGTTTTCCAAAAGCCGCCCAGCCCAGCTGTATTCTTCTATTAGCCTCCTTCTCAAAGTTGTTCTTACCAAACTGCCGAGAGAGAGTTAGAGTTTGCCCGAGGTAAACGTATTCTCGAAAAACTTTGAGAGCACCGCCATTGACCACAATCGGTCCCGGAGTGACGTGTGAATTGAACATAACCTGGGTTTTGTCCAAGTTCATCCGGAGACCGATGCGTGCAGAAGAACCAGCTAAGCCGTCCAGCATCAGCTGCAAGTCATGCAGTGACTCTGCCATTATGACGATGTCATCCGCAAATCGCAGGTGTGAGAGGTACTTGCCGTTTATATTGATGCCGCGTCCTTCCCAGACCAGCGTCTTAAACATGTCCTCCACCGCTTTGCTAAACAATTTCGGGGAAATAACGTCCCCTTGTCTAACCCCTCGACGCAGTGAGATATGCTTAGTTTGCTGGCCATTACAAATATTACATTAGGATAATTAACAAAAAAATGTACTTACTCACTTACGGATTTTTCTAATAAATTCTGTTATTTTCACTAGATCTCTAGACGCACTCAGTTCTCACACTCTCAGTTTTGTTTGAACCTGGCAGATTTCGCTCAAATGTCAATGGGAGCCAGTCAAAAGTGTGCTGTCTATGGCACAATGTTTGCTTAGTAAGAAATCAGTTGCCTACTCTTATTGTATGGGATCAAAAAAAAGTGTTGGTTATCCATTTTTGTCGATCATTGGTGCCACTACGTTAGTTTACTTGTAAGCTTATAAATAGACCAATTTTCCCCCCAAGGGGAAGAAAATTGATATTTCGGGTCTTGCCGTAGGCCTGACCTCTGAGATTACCTCTTCCATTTACGGTCACGTATCAGTGTGTGTACCCCTTATCTATCCCGTTCCCTCCCTAAACGACCTACCTATCGCTGTGCTTGACGGCTAGTGTCGGACCGCGCAGAGACCCGCTTATTTACTTCAGTACCTTATATCAGCCGGCAAGTAATTGCCCCGGTCAGGCCTACGGCAAGACCCGAAATATCAATTTTCTTCCCCTTGGGGGGAAAATTGGTCTATTTCGGCTCTGTGCCTACGGCCTGACCTCTGAGATATGTCTTAAATCTGCCGGCATGTTAGTTATCAGCACAGCAGCGTACTGTGACAAAATTCATTAAGAAGGAACAATTGAATTACTGGATAGATTTTAAAGTTTAATTAAAATAAAGAATTTGTTAGAGATAACCATACTTTTATTCTAGCTATATGATATCCATAGGAACAAATAATGACATTTTAGACTTATATTATAACATCACAAATGTGATATTTTAAGGTAAATGACATAAATCAAAGCTCAGTCTTCTTCTTTATAAGAGTAATAAAATAAAAACAAAATAACTTCTTAATAAAAGTAAAAGATCAGATAAACAAACTTCTGAATACTTAATAGTAATCACCCCTAGACCTAGGTAGGTATAGATATAATAATTAATACTGATTATAAAATCAAGTTCAAAAACATAAAAAATAAATGAGATCTTGCTTATTACAATGGCACAAAAGAATCAGTCACCATGTTTTTATTAATAGTATTAGCCTCACTGGTTGTAGACTTATCAACCTCTCTATAGTAATGTTTAAAAAAGTTGTTTGGGCCTTGCCAATTTCCTCTCTTCAATACTTCATCTAGCGGCAGAGAATTATTAAATCTGTAAGTGGCTACTGCGGATCGGGTACTACCTGCACCTGCTTCGATTCCAGCTGACAATAAGGCTGTTCGCACCCATCCAGCTATTACAGATCGAGAGGCCAGACCTGTTTTTCCTCGTGTCTTCACAAATAAGTATGGAATTATCTGACTATTGGCCTGTCGCCTTGAATATGATATGTCAATGTATTTCTTAACCCAGTCAACAATATCCCATAGTTCTTGATCATTTTTCAGTAGTTTCCATCCTGATTGTATATTCTGCAACTTATCTGTCTTCGACCCGTATTGTGGCCAGAAAATAACTTCATTTTCTGACTGTTCCAGGAAATCGGCATCTATTCTCAGAAGGGTCAAGTCATGTACTCTCCTTCCAGATGATAAAAGCAGTAGTATCGCTAAATGTCTGGAGACTTGAAAAAGGTTGCTTGGGTCCGGTGGATTATGGCGTATCCAGGTTAACAATTTATTTACATCCCATATTTTTGCTCGTAAGGTCTGAGGATTTGTATTTGAAATTCCTTTAAGGGTATGTTTTATTAGCAGGTTGTTTGTTATTTTGTCAGAATTTAGAGGATTTGAGAATGTTGCTATTGTTGATTTGTGCAGACAGATAGTTCGATATGACATGTTTTTCTTAAAATATAAGTAACAAAGGTATTGTGCTACTTCTGTGGGATTCGGGTTATTTATTGAAACTTTTTTATCTTTAGCCCACAGGCGCCAGCTCTTCCATGCTGCCGAGTAGGTACCCAGAGATGATTTGCGCCATGAAGTCTCTAGAATTTGTTTTTCTTTGGTTGACCAATTTTTCACTAAATCAGCCCACCCCGTACTTTCCATGCTTCCAAGTACAAATCTTGTGTTTTGGGGGGAGGTTGATTGGTTTGGAGGTCTATTAAATGGTCGACTAGGTTCCGTATTGTGAACGGTTTGTCTACAGATCTTTTCTTGAGTATCGGTCGCCAGAAGATATTCTCCCATCTGGGAACTATCAGTATGAAGGTTCCTCGACATTGGTTGAGGTGTTGTAGGATCCTGGGTATTAACGGTGGAGGCGGGAATATCCATCCTAGTTTGTAGTCCCACGTCCTTGTGAATGCGTTCACAAATTCTGCCTGTCGGCATGGAAATCGCGTGACGTATTTTGCGACGACTGCCGATTTCTGTGTTGCGAATAGGTCGATGCATGGAGTACCCCATTTTCTGAAAATCATTTTCAGTACCCAGTCCGATAGGTGCCAGTCTGGCAAGCTTTTGCCCCTGGATAGATGATCTGATATTACGTTGTACTGACCTGGAATATGTTCTATTCGTATGTCTATATTTTTGCGTATCGCCATAGTCAGGATGTCGCCAGCAAGTTTTAGAAGTGATACCGATTTGGTTCCACCCTGGTTCTTTATGTATGCCACCACCGTTTTGTTGTCGGATTGTATAAGGATACTTTTGTTCTGTAGTTCGGCCTGGTAGTTGGACAATATTTTGTAAACTACAAACATTTCTTTCTTGTTTATGTGACATTTCTTTTGGGAAGTATTCCATAGTCCTGAGATCAGTTTGTCTTCTAACTCTGCCCCCCAACCCGTATTTGAGGCGTCGGTGACTAGATGGATTTCCGGTTCTTTCAGGATTATCTTTGATCTTTGTTCTAAGTTTACCAACCACCACTGCAACTCTTGAATAATTTCTGGTTTTATTTTGAAGTGTAGATTGGGCATAGATTCTGGTAACCGGTTCACGGCTCGTTGAATCTTTCGACAGTGTAGCCGAGCTAGCGGTATCACGAACGAAGCGAATTCCATTTTGCCCAAAATTGACTTGCCTTGTTGCCAACTCCATTTTCCGCTTTTTATGATTTTTAGGATGGTTTTTTCCAGTGATTGTATTTTTTGTACAGGTAGGCTTTTTAGATTCAATTCTGTATTCCAGTTTATTCCGAGGAACGTTATTTCTTTTGTTGGGTTTAGCACTGACTTTTCCCAGTTTATTCTGAAGCCCAGGTTTGTAAGAGTCTTTATAACCATTGACACTTCGTTTCTCAGAAGCCGTGGGTTTTGATTCACTATCAAAAAATCGTCGAGGTATACGACTAATCTCATGTTCTGTTTTCTGAGTAACATGGCAACCCAGTTTGTTATTTTTGCAAATATTTGAGGCGCGGAACTCAGGCCAAAAGGAAGCGCCGTTAGTGCGTAGGTTGAATTTCGGTAGTGTAGTGCTAGGTAACGCCAGTGTCTTTTTGCTATTGGTACATGAAGATAGGCCTGTGATAGGTCTATTTTTGCCATGTAGTCTCCTTTTTGTAGAAAGTATTGTAGTTTTCGATGGTTTACCAATCGGAACTTTTGTAACTTGACAAATTCGTTTAGTCTTTTCAGGTTGAAGACTGGTCTCCATTGGCCGTCTGATTTTGGTGTTAAGAACATTTTTGAGAGGAAGCCAGTCTTGCAGTCTAGCTTTATTACGGTCTTTTGTTGAATCATTTTTATAATTTCTTGGTCCATCAGCGGGGAAGTTGGTGTTCGGAATTTTTCCAGTAATGATGGTGTTAAGGTTGTGATTGGAGGTTTTTCCGAGAACGGAATTACGTAGCCTTTTATGATGCTTATGATGGATTTTGGTGCACCTAGATTTTCCCACGCGGTTATGTGGTCTGCTAGTTGTCCCGCCCAAAAGCATTGGTTGTCAAAGATAACGCCGTCTCTCCCTTCCACCCCTTTCCTTATAATTGTGACGTTTATGGTCCTTTGATGACTGTGGTTTCTGAGGCCGCTGTTTGAACTCAGTTTTCCTGAATTTTTTGACACCTTGATTAGGTTTTCTGAAGGAGGGCTGCTTTGGTTTGTTTTCCTTTTCCGTATACATATGGTTCGATAATATACGACGAGGGACCGGGGCAATTTTTGAGACACCATGTGTTCTGATCGCCTCTTGTAATTTTTCTTCGTCCCATAAATGAGTACCCGATGGTGGAATGTCGTTGAGAACCGATCGGTAAAAATTATTCTTCGGCTCATACAGTTTTCGTCGAGACTCAATTACTTCAGCACGTTTGCCACAAGTGTATTGCAGCAAGTCGTCGGATATTGAGCGGAATTCACTTTCTGACGCTAGCAGCTTCTTTAGGCTTTCTGTGGCTTCTGGGTGTTGTTCCGCTACTTTTTTTAGGGCTTCCTGAAGTCTCAGTCGCTGTATCAAAAGTCCATGAGTTATGGTACCAAACGCGGAGTCACATTTCCCCAGCAGATCCTTTAGCTGATTGGGGTGGGAGTGTTGGTACATTGTTGCATTTATGCGAAGACAATGGAAAACTGGTGAGGCTTGAAGTTTTTTCTGGGAGTCAGCGTAGCGAATCTTGTTCCATGTTGGTTCCCCAAGCCTTTGACATTTAATACCTTGTTGCTCCAAAATTGGATTTGCCCTGGGTATTGCTGGCTCACTCTCTTTTGTCGACGGCGAGAATATGTCCCAATTATTATTGGTCTCCTTGGGGTCTTCATCGGGTAAAACCAGCATCGGACTGGGAGCTCGCCAGCTTGAATTATCGAGTTTATTTTCATTATTGTTTGTGCTCATCATTTCATATAAGTTTTGTATCATGGCTTCCATACGGTCCAATCTGGAGTCGCTAGCATTTCTTTTTGGTGAACAGGAAGGTGATGATGAGTAGCGTCTGCGTTTAGGGGAGTTTCTTCCCGGTGATGACGAATAACAGTGGTCACTTGCTGGTTGAACTGAGTTATCTTCCGATGAAGATGATGGAAGTCTGGGTCGCTTTCGCTTTATATGTTTGATTGGGTTGTTTCGACTTTCAGAATTAGACCTAGAGTAGTTTTGAACTCTGTTTTTATGTGACTCTACATCAGTTGTTAATGCATCTGAGATCTGTTCTCTGGAATAAACAGACGCTCTTATTGTCTCTACTGCCCTTTTGAATATTTCTGCTTGCGCAGAAGATCCACGCAGTTTTGCTGCTACTTGGTTTGGATTAGTAATAAGGGCCCTGCAAATATCCCACTCTAATAGCTTTAGCTTCATATTTTTGTAGGCTTTCTCGCCGATTGCTTTCGCTTCAGGGTAGAAGGCTTTAACCAGCTCCACTGATGGGATTGCGAAACGTATTTTATTCAAGATCTTGTGGTCCATCTTCCTGCCGAGGAGTTCCTCCTTGGACCAATCGATGACTTTCCAGTCTCTCCATTGTAACGGCTAGGTCTGCGCTAGGTAAGCCGCGCAGGCCGCTAACTGGTAGTTAGGAGGTAGTTAGAGAAACAGCTTGTAATTTAATACATATATTTAAAGTTAAAAATAACAGCTAGGTCGAGGGTTCTAGCGCCACTCAGTTCTGTACAAACGCCGTCACGCGGATAAAATAGTAAGGGGGTACCGTCCCTTGGCAGCACGTGGTAGACGCGGGAACCGGTCAGCACCGGCACAGCGATTGGTCGCCGGGACCGTAGCAGCTTGGGGTGCGCAGGGTAGGCTGCGCTGGCACCGGCTCGCGCGACGGCAGGCCGCAGGTAGGCAGGCAAGACCGGGCAGCGTGCGTAGGCTGGCACGGCGGTAAGCCGCAGGTGTCAGGTAAAAGGACCTGGCGGTGGGCGTAGGTAGCGTGCAGGTAGTTGGCAGCGTGCAGGTAGTTGGCAGCGTGCAGGTAGTTGGCAGCGTACAGCCGTGGGAGAAAGGCAAGCCTCAGCCCGTACAAAGAGCAGCAGCACGTGGCAGACGTGGGGCAGTAGACCGCGGCCGGCTTAGCGGTAGGCCGCAGGGACTGTAGCGGTTAGGGGTGCACAGGGTAGGCTGCGCACGCCGCTACGTCCTTGGGTAGCGCATAGCCGGACGGTACGCCCGTACGTCGACCCCGTACAATGAGCCCCTAAATCGGGGCACCAGAATAGTGAGGATAGAAAATATGTAATTAGCTAAGCCACCGGAATCCAAATGACCGAGTGACAGTACTCCGGAAGGTTAGAGTTGTGCCGTGTTTTTAGAGATGTGACTATTGACCGACTAATTTTGATATTAGTATCATTCGACTATTTTCAGTTGAGATCTCACAACGCTACAGTACCCCGGCTGCAGAGAGAGGATTTTACCTGTATAAAATCCGCTAGAACTTACTATACTTTCCACTATCTAGTTCAGAAGCCAGCCAGTAACACCTTTGGCTGGTTTCCTACTTGTCATGAAAGTGTCTCATGTTAGTTCTGGTGACGTACCTCTATTGGTATGTTTACCCTTGGGGTCAGTGTAGTCTCGTGTGTAATTGTTAGAGTGTTAGTGGGAGTAGGTATGGTTAGGTTTAGTAGTGGGTTCGTGTTAGAGGGAAATGGTTAGGTAGGTTGTTGATATTGTAACTAAGTTAGTGGCATCGACGTCTGGTGTATCATGTAGTATTATTGTTTGGCTGTTTGTCAAACTGGTTGCGGTCACCTCTCTTGTAGGCGCCGTCTTTATGATGTTCGTTATATTTTTATTTTTGAACATGAGTAGTACAACACAAAAGTTAAAGGTAGTTACCATAGAGAGCTACTCTGCCAATAGTAAGTAACACCCCTGTAGGGTCCTCAGTATTCTCCATGGCAACGCCATATTTACGTAGTAGATTAGTAGATTAACTATTGCTTAGTAGTTAGTTATACTTGAACGCACCTGCACAGTCTGGTTGCGGTCACCTTTTTGTAGGAGCCGTCTTTAAGATGTTCTTTTAGAACATGACATGACAACACAACAGCTAAGGGTAGTTACCATAGAGACCTGCTCTGCCATCAAAAATTAAACACCCCATTGGAGTCCCCAGCATTCTCTATGGCAACGCCGTTCTAACGAATAATTAAATTTTTGTCGAGACTATTTTCAATTGAGAAACCCCTCACAAGCGAACTCACGCAACTCTGTAGGCAAGAACTTTATTTACTCTAGTAGGTGAGATTAGTGTGATCACCAACTGACCAGTAGTTAGGTACCAAAGGAGCTTAGGACTCCTGCAGCCAAAGTTAAATAGATAAACCCTTGTTGGTGAATGACCTCCCACGAGATGTGGTGGTAGTAGTCCCTTGGCATCGTTTGACCCAGTGTGAGTCAAACGCTAGCTAGCTAGGCCTACGGGACTACTGTGGATTCTTCCACTTTAGATCCTTGATATGCCAGGTACCCAGTGGTTTTCCTTGTGTATCTACCAAGTCATACACCAGTGGGGACAGTTTCTTTGATACCCTGCATTTTACAAACTTAGGTGCCAGTTTTTTGCTGAAATATTTGTCCTTATCGCTCTGGTAGTACGTACGTTTCCAGACTACATCTCCCACATTAAATTCCACGTCCTTCCTACGAAGGTTGTAGTTACTAGTGTTCCTAGAGAATGCTTTCAGTAAAGCTGTTTGTACCTTGTCGAAGATGCTAGATAGGACACCCAAGTTCTCTGCATAGTGGTCCCTTGGTTGGTATATTATTTCCTTTATATCAGTGTTCTGATAGTGAGAACCGTCTGCGATCAACTCCCTACCATAGACCAGAAACGCTGGTGTGTAGCCTGTGACCTCACTGGTTGAGCTGTTTAGTGCAAACTGAACCTTTGGGATGTGTAAGTCCCAGGAGCGCTGGTCATCATTGATAAATGTGGATAACGCCGTGATTATAGTTTTATTGTAGCGTTCCACAGTATTCACTTGTGGTGTATATCTCGGTGTGTAGTGTACATCAGGTATATTGTATTTTTTAAAGAGGTTTTTCATTTCATTTGATGTAAATTGTGTTCCGTTATCCAAAATTACAACTTGTGGTATGCCATGGACCAAGAATATACTGTCTTCTAATAGTCGTACTATAGTAGTGGCATTAGCATTCCTTATGGGAAATAGTTGGCAGTATTTAGAGAAACAACAAGTAGCAACAAATAGATATGAGTTTTGACGTCTAGAGAACGGCAGTGGCCCCACGTTGGGCGCCACTGTAACGGCTAGGTCTGCGCTAGGTAAGCCGCGCAGGCCGCTAACTGGTAGTTAGGAGGTAGTTAGAGAAACAGCTTGTAATTTAATACATATATTTAAAGTTAAAAATAACAGCTAGGTCGAGGGTTCTAGCGCCACTCAGTTCTGTACAAACGCCGTCACGCGGATAAAATAGTAAGGGGGTACCGTCCCTTGGCAGCACGTGGTAGACGCGGGAACCGGTCAGCACCGGCACAGCGATTGGTCGCCGGGACCGTAGCAGCTTGGGGTGCGCAGGGTAGGCTGCGCTGGCACCGGCTCGCGCGACGGCAGGCCGCAGGTAGGCAGGCAAGACCGGGCAGCGTGCGTAGGCTGGCACGGCGGTAAGCCGCAGGTGTCAGGTAAAAGGACCTGGCGGTGGGCGTAGGTAGCGTGCAGGTAGTTGGCAGCGTGCAGGTAGTTGGCAGCGTGCAGGTAGTTGGCAGCGTACAGCCGTGGGAGAAAGGCAAGCCTCAGCCCGTACAAAGAGCAGCAGCACGTGGCAGACGTGGGGCAGTAGACCGCGGCCGGCTTAGCGGTAGGCCGCAGGGACTGTAGCGGTTAGGGGTGCACAGGGTAGGCTGCGCACGCCGCTACGTCCTTGGGTAGCGCATAGCCGGACGGTACGCCCGTACGTCGACCCCGTACAATGAGCCCCTAAATCGGGGCACCAGAATAGTGAGGATAGAAAATATGTAATTAGCTAAGCCACCGGAATCCAAATGACCGAGTGACAGTACTCCGGAAGGTTAGAGTTGTGCCGTGTTTTTAGAGATGTGACTATTGACCGACTAATTTTGATATTAGTATCATTCGACTATTTTCAGTTGAGATCTCACAACGCTACACCATCCAATGGGGAGACTATCTTCGATGATAGATTTTACTTTAGATAACAGTTCCTCCTCTTCTTCGTCATAATTTCGCGTGAACAATTCACCCAGTGTGATGAAATTTTGCGAGGACGCCATCTGTCGATTGGAAGAGGAAAAAGGCGCTTAAATAATTGACGATCATCGTAAAATACACTAAGTATTACCCATTAGAGGGTAAATGGTTGGTCGGATCAGTGTGATAGCCGGATCAACCATTGGGCCCGGTCGGGTCAGATTCCGGACCCGGTCGGGTCGGGCTCCCTGGCCCGGTCGGGCCAGACTCCGGGCCCGGTCGGACCAAACTCCGGGCCCAGTCGGGCCAGACTCCGGGCACGGTCGGGCCAGAGTTTCTGTCCGATCGTATCAAAGTTCGGGGCCGGTCGGCCCAGTTTTCGTGTCAGGTCGGGCCACCCACGTTAATTTATACGTGATTTGAGACTATAACCGTCTGGGCTTTAACCCGAGATCGGAGTCTAATTCGAGATTATGTTTCTATGAATCTGGTTACAAACCGAGATAGATAGGAGCTAATTTACACTCTGCTCACGTATTTAGACGTGATGTCAGGCTAACCGTCTGGGTTTGGACCCGAGATCGGAGTCTAATTCGAAATTATGTTAAGGTAACCTATAAATCTGGTAACAAACCGAGATAAATAGGAACCACAATATTCTCATGAAAGAGAAATTATCTGTGAAAATAAACATTCATATTAATTACTCACCTTTTAATATTCCTTTTAACTTTCTACGAACGTTACTCAACGTTTTCGAGGACTTTCACACACATTGTAGGTACACACACCACTCGCTTGCGTAAACAAAAGCGTACTGAAGTAAATAAGCGGGTCTCTGCGCGGTCCGACACTAGCCGTCAAGCACAGCGATAGGTAGGTCGTTTAGGGAGGGAACGGGATAGATAAGGGGTACACACACTGATACGTGACCGTAAATGGAAGAGGTAATCTCAGAGGTCAGGCCGTAGGCACAGAGCCGAAATATGTACCTTTAAATCTCCGCATAGCCCTAGTTATGAGTGTAATACTGCTATAATAACATCGCTTATCAAAATTCTCGACACAGCTCACAGCATAACCAAGCTGCAGTGACAATGGGCCGGCCATAGAAGCCGTGTTCTTGAGTCGGTACCGCAAACTGGTAAACGTAAGGTGGGACGCTCTTTAGTTAGGGTGCGCCAAAGTTCACCTAAATTTTTAACTCCGATAATTGGAAAACCGAAAATTTTCTTCCTAACATTTTTCATCCTAGCAATCACAATTCCTAACAACTCTGTCTCTATTGTTCATAATTCCGAAGCATTCAACTTCATAATCCAGATAACCGACATTTTGTGCGGAGAGTGATTAGATAGGAAACATGTGTTCCTGGCTAGTCATCCTCGACACGCAGTGTTTCTAATGTAGACTTTAAATCTAAATTAAACTAAACTTTAAATGATACTAACAATAGAATTTAAGCATTTTTGTAATACTAACCCAATATGGATCTCTGTTGTCCGAAATAAATGCATTTGAATTTTAATTTTAATAATGTCAGTAGCACTAAACATTTATTATACTTTTATTTGTCTTCCTATATTTTCTCAACATACCCATCTTTTACACTATTATTCAAAGTCATATCTTTTGGCAAAGATATCTATAGGTTAGGTTAGGTTAGAACTGTAACCAACAACGCGCGAGCCGAGCGAGCGAAGCGAGCTACCTCGAATTTGTTTGCGAAATTTTTCTAAGTATTTTTGTCATAGTGCCCCCAAGACTACACTCTGGCCTGAATTTCATTCATTTAAGACAAAATAATCATTCTAAACAGTTGATTTTTTAGACATAATTACCCACATATATTTTTTATTACGCTAGGTAAATGTTTTTTTCTGAATATGAGTGAAAATATTATGGTAATTATGTTTAGGGATAAAAGCGTTATGATAAAAAACAGTAGGAGTTTAAATATATTTACATTAATGATATTATTAATTACAATTTTTGGAAACATGAGTGTTATGAACATCGCCAGTAGCACTACAAATAGTATGAATGAAAACATAAGGATGTAAAATTTTAGGAAGACTGATCATTCGGATTACAAATCATTAGGAAGAACAATTTCGGGTAAAGAACTTTAGGTGAGCCAATATGGACCCCTTCAGTTAGTTGGAGCGATGATCTTCGCAGAGTGACTGGTAGCAGCTGGATGATAGTTGCCGAAAATCTAAGTATATTGCGTGCAATTGGAGAGACCACTGTCCAGCTGTGGACTGCTGTAGGCTGATGATGATGATGAACATCGCTTAACAAACATAAAATATTTATTAAATTATGATCATCAAAAGGTTTGCAGCCCCTGTGCTCCTGAATGAACCATTGCGTAATTACCATTAACACAATTGTGTATCTACTGTTTACAAAAATTACGAGCCTCATTTAACAATAATGACATAATTAATATCATTATAGGCAAAGTACACAATACATTGGCGTTTGTATTATCAATGGTGAAATCTATTGACAAATTATATGTTATATGGTAACTGTTGGACTGACTAATCAGTACCCAGACATCATCATCGCGCTCTAATGTATCCTCAAATCAAATAAAAAGTCAAAAGAAAAAATGTATTGAGGTCATATTCATGTAGATTATTATTTTCGTTTATTTGCACACAAAAACACAAGAGGTAGGTTTCGAGGTTTGAGAAATCTTTATTCACATACGAATGTAATAATTCACTTTCATGTGCATATTATAAATAACAGTAGGTAGATTAATTAATGTTGGTAGTTAATACAGAGGTAGGTCAATATAGGCACTTAATTAAATTTTGAGGGTAGACCAAAAATACAATAATATTTTGGTTCGACAGTGGTTCAAACATTGAAGTAAACCAGTCACCGTCAGTTACAATTACAACACGGACAAGCGAGCCACATCCATTTAGGATGTGGCTCGAAACTATTTCAAGGATAGTGCGTTCTTTAATAGTTATTGTAATATTAGCTTTTTAAAAGTAGTTTATAAGAACAGTAACACTCGTTCTAATGTTTTTGACAGGCATGAGTTTTATAAAATAAATTAAATTGTGCACTGGATTCTACCCGCTATTGTGACCTCTCTATAGCAAAGGTTTACAGAGAGAAAACTGAAATTTGAATATAACTCTTTTGTAATGGACGCTGTAAAATATGCACATTTATCAATATTAATAGTTAACTCGCCAACGCACTACCGCACAGGCCGACAGTCTGATAAAAACTGATTGCCCCACCACTCGGACTGGTATTAATAACCGAGCGGCATATGCGCACGAGGCAACGCTACAATATTTTTATCAGCTTGTAACGCGATCTGCTGATAACTACATACACTACATTCCCTTCCTTGTTTTAACCAGTTGTATGTCAACGAACCAATAAATTAATACACGAAATAGTCTCGCGCGCAGGCCCGACGACTTCAAGCCTCCCGAAGAAGCACCGTGGACCACAGACGTACGCTGCGGCAGGCTAAGGACCGAAGAGTACAACCTGCCTTTCCACTCAGCGTTTGTGGACCACGTGAAAGTCCTCGACTTGATCGAGACTTGGGCTGCACTGCGATCCCTCCAACGGCGCCAAATTGACCACCGGTACATCGAGGTACCATAGCGCCTGCACAAAAACGCCACTTCGCTAGTTCTACCTTGCGACCTGGCCCCGAAACCCATCCCTCCGCAGCGAGGTGTAGAACAGGGAGACGCCACACCTCCGAAACCGTCCACCGCTGCACTGAAGGACGCCTTCAAGGCTCCGGACCGGAGAGGGCCAGGCATCGATGTCAACGGCGAGCACATCACTCACCTTCGGTTCACTGCTGTAATGGCTGAGACCATGGAGGACCCCAGCACATAAAAGTACCCCTACTGCTGACTTAACATGTCGGTTTCCTCACGATGTTTTTCCTTCACCACCAGTAGGTATCTCTTTTTGGTCGCCTTCTTCATTACTGAAGATCGCGTCCCTGGCAGGCACTCATGGCTTTATGCACGATGTTCTACCACTTCAATTGGTTCTCAGCTTCTCTTAGGGCGGTTGTAACAGAGAGTCCAGTGAGGGCGGTTACCTGGTCTGACCAGCGGATAGGCGACTGGCCGCGAGGTCTTTTTCCATCCGCCTTCCCACCAACTTCTCTAGATTGTCTGGTTCTCGACGGGCAAATGTGACCAAAGTGGCTAGCAGCATACCGCAGCAGCGCTGGTGTAGTAGGTAGCAGAGCGTGGTGAGTCTGTCTTTTATGCCTAGTTGATCAAGGATAGATTGGTTCGTTCTCTTGGCGGTGCATGGTATGCGGAGCATTCTTCGCCACCACGACATCTTAAATCTTCTATCTTTCTCCGTTCTATTGCCCGAATCGTCCACGACTCCGATCCGAAAAGGGATATCGAGAAACCAGTGTCCAGACTAGTCTCCTCCGTTGACCTTTCTGTCCTGCCAAATATGTGTCAGCTTACTTTCGCCGCTTTGGCCAATTGAGTCCTTCTCCTGATCTCTCTTTCGGTTCCTCCCCGGTCAGGAATTAGCAATCCGAGGTATATAAACTCGCTGATAAATTCTTGGTCCGCGAGTTCTTTCGTTCTAGAGAGTTGACCGGATATGTCCGTGAGCATGACTTTTGTCTTCGACTTATTAATCCAACCAGTTCACTCTCATATTCTTCTTTGTGAAACAGATCAGATCTCTCTGATGACTGTCAATTTAATGACCAGTAGGTATAATCTACTGCTATTACTGTCATTCTCTGATGACTGTCAATTTAATGACCAGTAGGTATGATCTACTGCTATTACTGTCATGCTCTGATGACTGTCAATTTAATGACCAGAAGCTATATTCTACTGCCTGTCAATTTAATGACCAGTAGGCATATTCCACTGCTTGTCAATTAAATTACCATTAGCTATATTCTACTGCCTGTCAATTTAATGACCAGTAGGCATATTCCACTGCTTGTCAATTAAATGACTAGTAGGTATATTCTACTGCCTGTCAATTGAATGGCCATTAGGTATATTCTACTGCATGTCAATTTAATGACCAGTACCTATATTCTACTGCTTGTCAATTAAATGACCAGTAATTCAAATTCAAATTCAGTAGGTATACTCTACTGCAATTGTGTGCTCTTTGATTTATTATTTTAGCAATCGCTTTGCCCTCACACAACGATCTATCTAGACCAGACCTCCGACAGGACTAAACGCAATATCACGCACCTACGGACTACTTGTGTTGCCTCAAGATATACCGATTTACGGCTACGACTACGCTTAACCACTGGTACGGTTGTACATACACTACGGCCGATAGACTGAATTACTCGAACTTCTACAGCTTGCTCATCAATCATCATTATCGAAATCAACATTGACTGAAACATGATTACGTGACCCACCATCATATTCCTAAACCGTTAGTGTGTATACTTCTTAGTTCTAAGCGCATCTATTTAAAGCTTTCAGTGTATAACGATCACCGATATCGAAAGTTTCCTCTAAGCCTTAGCAGTTATTGATCAGAAACCGTATCAGCTTAGATCATAATTACAACGCTCATGGCACGATTGCTGCAGCAGCTAGTGACACTCATGCCACCCATATCGTTATTACCTCAAGTGGTACGACCAACACACATCACTTCACATAGAGTCTACGACTTCTTCTTCTTCGTCGGTACACTCTTGGCAGAGCGGTCGTGGTCATCATGTAGCAGTGAGACTTCGGGTTGTCATAATTTGCCTAACGATGCGACGCCAACCCTCTCTATCGGCTGTTATTTGTGTGTACTTATGCAATGGGCCACCCACTGCAGACTTAATCTGGTCGGTCCATCGCATGGGCGACCTGCCGCGCTCTCTCGTTCCTTCCACTCTACCCTGAACTACAAGCCGCTCAATAGAGTCGTTGCCTCGTCGGGACACGTGTCCAAAGAACTGGAGTACTCGAGCTTGGACTATAGTCGACAGACGCTGCCTGATACAGAGTTCTTGAAGGATGGATATGTACACTCCAAGTATTTTCTCCAGCACCACATTTCCAGAGCGTCTATTCACTTCCTCTCAGTTTCTTTCAGCATCCAGGTCTCGGCTGCGTATAGAAATATGGGGAACATGAGTATGAGCCGGGTTTTCGTGGCTTTGGTGATATTGTGATTCTAGGATGATTCTAGATTCTATTCCTACGACTTCTAGATTATTACAAAACCAATACAACGATAGTCTTCTTTGAGACCCGTGTCCCACTACACCACCAGCTGCCCATCGCCCCCTTAACAACTCACAAGTGAATTGCAGGTACGACTACAGACAAGTGCGTAAAGTGCGACCTAATAGCCACGGTATGTGCTCTCCTGCTCGGTGGACGAACTCTCCTCACTGTTTTCTACGTTTAACTCGTTAGGGGCACTACTTAGAGGCATCCTTGGTATGCGATCGTGAGCGTAGTTATTCGTTCTATTACTATTTAAGGATTTCAAAAGATAGCGATTGCGGTATCTACTACTATCATAAAGTTACTTTGAAAGTAAACAAGTGGATTAAGATCTGGAGATGAAATTCGATCGATCGAGATCGTTTTAAATCGTCCCGCAACATAAGATCTGTTCTGAATACATGTAACTGACCAATGGTCAGTATTGGTTAAAGCAGCTACATTACTAACTCGCTCTGACACTTAAAATGACAGTTGTGCAGTCCTTCACGTTGAATCTATTACCGTCAGTAAGAAATTTATTACGTACTGGCTTTGTACTAGGCATGTCTCAATAATTACCTAGTCTTAGTGCTAGGTATAACCACTACCTATTCAATGATCAACACAATTAACTCAAAACTTATCATTTCATTTGGAATTATATTTTTTTCTTGAATGAAGTACGGCATTGTTACTGTATTACTCAAAAATTATCAGCCAAGGCTAGCTAATAGCCACCAGTGATACCTTTGAACAACACTAAAACTTGACCAGTAATCAAGCCAACATTGATTATGACATGACATACTCTGACATGTTTTTGAATAATAAACACTTGTCCTGAGCCATAACAAAATGAAAACGATTCACCAGATTGGCATAACATTCCAC
This sequence comes from Orthosia gothica, assembly GCA_949775005.1. Taxonomy (NCBI): domain Eukaryota; kingdom Metazoa; phylum Arthropoda; class Insecta; order Lepidoptera; family Noctuidae; genus Orthosia; species Orthosia gothica. Next base: position 44,565,601 of record OX459036.1, read on the forward strand.
ATTGTTTCCATCATGTAGACGCGAAGCTGAAAGGGCTTACTTCTACTGCATTCAGTTTTGGTGGGACCAAAACAATACGACGCCGACAATGAAGTGTGCCATCGTTCGCTCATCGAACTCGGGTTTTACGAGGTTGAATTCCACAGCACTACTCAGCAAGTGCACTACTAATCGTATAAATGTATGAATCGTATGATGCACTTCAAAAACTAACGCCACTGATTTTAACTGTCACTGTCATCACCTTTCTATTTTTTTTTTTTTTAATAAAGTCTTCATGTTCCTTTTAGATAGGTTTTTGTTTTATAAGAAAATCAACTTTATTTCACTCCACGGTTTTCTCCTCATCGCCAATGTAAAATATGCACATTTATCAATATTAATAGTTAACTCGCCAACGCACTACCGCACAGGCCGACAGTCTGATAACAACTGATCGCCCCACCACTCGGACTGGTATTTATAACTGAGCGGCATATGCGCACGAGGCAACGCTACAATATTGTTATCGGCTTGTAGCGCGATCTGCTGATATCTACATACACTACAGACGCAATTAATTTATACCAATACTAGCTGTTACCCGCAGCTTCGCCCGCGTTAATTGTTAATCAATTCTGGTTGTCGACATACAGGGTGAGAAATTTCCAATGTTGCAGTTTTAGTTTTAATCATAATCTGGCACTTCACTTCATCTGACAGTTGGACGGTTTTGCTACATGGACATTTTGCTAATTAGACTTACTGCTCATTAGACATTTGTCGTTGTTGGACATTTAGATACTTAGACCTTCTGATCAGGAAGGGATTGTTTTGTGCTATTCTTCATAGTGATGATTTGGCCGTCCACGCCCACTTGGAAAACTCATGCTGTATAGGTACAGGAAGCATTAACGTAAAAACGATTAAATTATTTAATTGAAAACGTTGGTCAATATAGGTAAAGGTTAAATAGTTACAAAAGGAAAAACATAAACTACAGGGTCATAAATTCTGCTTTGCTGCGAATTGAAGATACCACTCTATCATAATTTTTTTTCTACAGTTAATTGACATTCCTTCATTATGCCGTTAATCATGGGTACAACATTTTAGGACGCTGCTATATACTATGTTGTATATCCTTTCATTTTGTGGAAATACATATATATTCTGGGCCCTGGACATACGCAAACATCAGCAGCTACATGTAGCTGGCCATAGGTAAAGCATGGCTTTTGCAAATGCGCCCCTGCTACCCTTGAGCTTTGTTAATAGTAATAGCAAAACTAAGTTTGATTGAAAACTGGAGTCTTTTCAATTGAACTGATAGTTCAATGGCGTTTATTGGGATTCGATGTATATATGAACACGCTTTCCCCTTTTCTCTTACCTGTTAATATATTGGCACCTACTATATTTCGCCCTTATTGTGTAACACGAAGCATCATCCCATTGCAAAATTGCATAATATAAATAAATATGCAGATCTCAATCATTTGTTATCAAAAACATGCCTGCAAAGATTCAACCAAATCGGAAGCCGCAATTAAAAGATTCATACAAAGATCAGCTTTTTTCATTTCATCATATCAGACGACCACTGCTGGACATAGGCCTCCCCCAAAGCGTCGCCACATTGACCCATTTCCCATTTACACCCTTAAAATTCGAATTTACACAAATCCTTTCTTAACTAATGTTTACTATCTTTACCTATACTACCACCTGCGAAAATTCGACCTTCATGAAGAAAATTTGTACATCTTATATTCACAACCCCAACGCCTTTTTAGGGGTAATAAAACAAACAATACACTTTAATTATTTGTTATGGAAGTATTTCCGTTAAGTTTGAAGCGATTTGATCTCCATATTAAGAAATTTCATACACAACGAACCCCTCCCATTTCTAACCCTTCGATTTTTACGAACAAAGAAGTAGCCTTTGTCCTTTTCAGGATCTCAAACTACCTCCATACTAAATTTTATCTAAATCGGTTCATAATAAGAAGTTACATGCAATAATTGTTATTTTCCTCGCTAGAGAGCTCCAAAAGACACGTGCGATCGCTGCTAATCATAAAGTGCTATAGGACGAATCGCTTTTTTTTTTTGGGGCCGTCTCTCTGTTCAATCCAAGTGATTGGCTACTGTTTAACCGGGCGATCCTGTGGAGACTAAACTATAGCCTCTAGCTAGGCAAGGGCGGCCTTCGACGAGTTATTTATAGGTATCCGCCGCCGACCCCCGCATTTTAAATAAAGATCTGTAATATCTTCGAAAATATTCATTTAAATTACATGCTGTAAAGGGCCATATTGATATTTATGTTTTTTAACACCGTTGCTCGTAAAGCTGATGTAATTCCACCGGTTTTAAATATGTAAATGGTCATAAAAAACGCGTGTGTTACCAAAGCAAATAGTTAAGTTATAGTCCATACAAATTCCATAACAGTATTATTTGCCATTTCGCGCGCTGTTGCTTTTCAAATTTCGAACTTATCGCCGCGCGGCGCCAGTCAGTAGGCAGTGCTAGCGCGCTGTTAAAATGGCGGAAAAGCAACAGTGTGCATTCACAGATTCAGTTTATTTACAAGTAAAATTTCACAATTTAAAAACCCCCGACACATTTATCTTGGGAAAACACCCTGATTCTAACAGTAAAATGCCCATAACTTTTGAACGGCTGAACCAATTTTATTCAAACATAGCTAAGAACACTCTCGACAAAATTATCTTTCAAACAAAACAAACTAAATCGAAATCGGTTCATCCGTTTAGGCGCTATGGTGCCACAGACAGACACACAGATACACAGATACACAGATACATAGATACACAGATACACAGCAACACACGTGAAACTTATAACACCCCTTTTTTTTTCCGGCGGGGGTTAAAAATAAGCCTCCCCCCATTTTTCCCCCTTCGTACTTTATGCAAAAGAAGTATGAAACTATGCCCTCCTCAGGGTCTCAGAGTATCTTAATACCAAATTTCATCTAAATCGGGTCATAATAAGAAGGAGTTGCATGATAAAAAGTTACATACAAAATTAATCCTCCCCCTTAAATCCCCTTTGTGTTTTATGAAAAAAGTAGCTTTTTTCCTTTCCCTGGTCTCAAGCTATGTCCATACCAACTTTCGTCTAAATCGGTTCAGCGGTTTATGCCATAATAAGAAATTTCATACAAAACTTACCCCTCCTATTTCTACCCTTTCGATTTTTATGCACAAAGAAGTAGCTTATGTCCTTTTCAGGATCTACTACTATCGCCATACCAAATTTCATCTAAATGGTTCATAATAAGAAAAAAAAACATAATAAGAAGTTACAAACAAAATTAACCCTCTTCCCATTTCTCCCCCTTAGTTTTTTATGCAAAAAGAAGTAGCCTATATCCTTATCATGGTCTCAAACTATCTCCAAACGAAATTATATCTAAATCTGTTCATAATAAGGAGTTGCATCATGAAAAGTTACATACAAAACTAATCCACCCCCTTTTCATCCCCTTCCTGTTTTATGAAAAAAAAAGTAGCCTATGTCCTTGCCCGGGTTTCAAACTATCTCCATGACAATTTTCATCTAAATCGGTTCAACGGTTTAAGCATTAATAAGAAGTTTCACACAAAACTACCCCACCCCCCATTTCTCCCCCTTAGTGTTTTATGAAAAGAAAAAAAAAGCTTATGTCCTTTCCGAGGTCTCAAACTATCTTCATACCAACTTTCATCTAAATCGGTGCAGCGGTTTAAGCGTGAAAAGGTAACAGACAGACAGACAGACAGAGTTACTTTCACATTTATAATATTAGTATGGATTAAAAAGAGGAAAGTTTTTTTTGTTTGTTTGTACCGAAACTACTAGACCGATTTAAAAAGTTCTGTCGTCTATGGAAAGCTACATTATTCGCGAGTAACACAGGCTATAATTTATTTAAAAAAAAATAGAGATTAAACAAATTTTGCCCATAAAATTCATTATTTGGTGTGCGCTGGGAAAACTATTGATGATACATAAAAATTATGTACTACATGATTAAATTACTCATTATTAACTACAAAAAAAGATTTCGAAAGAATATATCTCACTATCATAGTTAAGTCACAATCGCAGCTTTTGTGTTCTAAAGTTTAATTAGATCGCCAGTAGAAACAAAAGTTGGTTACATTGGTATTGTATTAATTCTTATTCAAATAAATAGTTTAACAAATTACACATGATGTATGGTGTTTAAAAGCCTTCGAGCGATAGTTTATTTCATAATGATGTCGATGCTCAAAAGCGTGAGATAGAGGTAGAGGCCACCGGCTTCTGACCTGGTGGAGCAATATAGAAAGCAACCTCAAGCAAGCCGAATTGCCAGAACGGACAACCCAAGACAGAACAACTTAGCGCAAGAAAACCTCTTCCGAACAAAAAAACAATATTTATGACGAAGTTATACCCGAACATACAAAAAAAAACCGGCCAAGTGCGAGTCGGATTCGCGCACGAAGGGTTCCGTACTTGGTAAATTGCGGTTTACGATCTAAGACGTATTAAAAAAAACTACTTACTAGATCTCATTCAAACCAATTTTCAGTGGAAGTTTACATGGTAATGTGCAACAATTTTTATTTTTTATTTTTATAATTCTCTTATTTTAGAAGTTACAGGGGGGGGACACATTTTACCACTTTGGAAGTTTCTCTCGCGCAAACTAACTAGTTTAGAAAAAAAATGATATCAGAAACCTCAATATCATTTTTGAAGACCTATCCATAGATACCCCACACGTACGGGTTTTTCTAAGTATGGGGAACCCCCATTTATTGTCTTTTTCTTTTTTTGTGTGAAAATCTTAATGCGGTTCACAGAATACATCTACTTGCCAAGTTTCAACAGCATAGTTTCGGAAAAAAGTGGCTGTGGTATACGGACGGACAGACAGACATGACGAATCCATAAGGGTTCCGTTTTTTGCCATTTTCCTACGGAACCCTAAAAAGACTCCAAGAAAAACCAGTGGATGCTTTGCCCCCGGATTAGTTAAAACTTTGGAAACGAGGCTCATCAATCGTACCAACTTGCAGGGACGGTTACCGTTACCAAAAAATACCGGTAAAAGTACCAAAACATTTCGTTCCGTTAAGTTAAATATTTAACGTTAAAGGTAACGTTAAATCGCAGAATTTACCGATATTTAAATAGCGATACTAATAGCGTTATTTCGCTAACATCTAGCAACGTCTGGTGCGACGTTGCCAAAACGAAACGTGTGCCGCACGCCGTGCGTTCGCCGGTACTTCTAAGCGGAGCGGAGCGGCAACAAAACTATGAATACGAGACGGCTCGCGCTCACGCGTTTCATTTTAATAATCATAACAAACATCGCGTACGTCGGACATATGTTACGCATGGTCAACCTTAATAGATCGCTGCATCGGCATACCTGCATATACATTGCACACGGCACCTACGGGCACGAAACGCAGGCTCAGCATAACGTGACCAATTGACGTCAATCGAACCTTTCCATAGAAACATAAAAACGTGGAGCGGCACTTTTGGATCTGACATCGACCAATTGACACTTTAATATAATTAGTCGTAATTTCAATACTTTGTAATACAGTAATAAATTAGTTTATTAAAATAAATTTGCATTTTTTTGGATCTTCCGGTTGCACCCATCGTAATTGGCGCAGTCGGTAGGATAGTCCAGTAAATTCAGTGAATCGATCACCGACAACGGGCTATTCGAACCTACGGGTGTGCGGCTACGGAGGAGTATCCGAATATCGATACCACAGAGAGATGCAGATTTGGTAAGTACCTAGATCTACTAGAGTTGCTCGCCTTCCTATATTTTAGTATCCTTTGTGTAATTTCCTTTTTTTTTTTCCCCTGTGTTTCCTTTGTGTTAATTTCCTCAAGTGTTTCTATTAAACTTTCAAAATTTTTCACCCACGTATATCACGGACTCCTAAGTCGAATATTTCTAATAGGAACTCGCAAATCGATGCGAATAGGAATTTAGATACTATATTAGAAGATAGTGAAAGTGTAGAATCTTGCTTAATCATAGAGAATAATTTAACTAACAAAATGAGTACCGATTTGGTAGATCAAGTTTACAAGGCCTTACGCCTCGTTCCCGAATTCGACGGGAACCCGAACGTGCTCACGCGGTTTGTACGTTTATGTGACCAACTTGTCGCGCAATTTGTTAGGGCAGAGCCAGATTACGAACTAAGTAATTTATCCTTGTTGAACGGCATACTTAATAAAGTTACCGGAAATGCCGCCCGCACAATAAATTCAAACGGCATTCCCGAAACCTGGCAGGGTATTAGAAACGCCCTGATTAATAACTTCTCGGACCAGTGGGACGAGACCGCCTTATACAATGATTTGGCCCTGTTAACGCAAAAGAATTTATCACCACCGGAATTTTACGAAAAGTGCCAAACTTTATTTAGTACAATTATGACGTATGTGACCTTGCATGAGCCCATATCTACTACCATCGAGGCCAAACGGGCACTATATAAAAAATTAACCCTACAGGCATTCGTTCGTGGCCTAAAAGAACCTTTAGGCTCGCGTATTAGGTGCATGCGACCCGACACCATCGAAAAGGCCCTCGAGTTTGTGCACGAGGAAATTAACACCATGTACTTACAGCAGCGTAATGACCATTTGCCGGAGCGGAGACCTGTGCAGTCTACGTCTTCATTTAATCCCAGTACGTATCAGATTAAGCCATTTAATTTGCATACTCCACAGCCAGTCACTTTTTCAGCGCCGTTTAATCAGCCCGGTCCCTCCAAAAGTTTTTATCAGCCACAACCGCCAAGGCCAATGCAAGCTTGGGGACCCCAAGTGCCTTTCAATCGCGGTCCCACGCGAACCCAACAAATGTTAAGCGCACCCCCGCCTAACCATAGGCCCCAGAGCAACGTGTTCCGATTGCCTCAACAAAGGCCTAGTTACACGCCCATTAATAATGGCCCTAAGCCCATGAGTGGTGTAAGCCACTTTGTTCCTAAACCTATGCCGAGACCTTCGACAGGACATGACTGGACTCAGCAAGGAAATCCACCTCCCAGTAACTACTTTAAGACTCGTGAGATGAATGTTAACGAAGTAGACTTTTACGACTATTATGAATACCCCGACTATGCCTATAATGACTATTACGACCAGTTCTACCCTGTACCTTACAATTACGAACCTGTGTATGAGCCACTAGCTCATAGTGATTATGTTCCTGTGCACGTAGAGGAACATCAGAATGTGCCTGAAGGAACATCTGCCCAAGGAACGTCTGCTGAAGGCCAGGATTTTCATACAGCCCCGAAATCAGACAAACCAAAATAGAGATTAACTTACAAACCCAGAGACAACTTCCATTCATTCAGATTGCTAATCCACCCATTAAACTATTAGTAGATACCGGGGCGAACCTATCTTTTATTAGCCCGAACGTTGTAGAAAGATTTTATCATCATATCCAGTGTAATTATGAGCCTTTCGAAGTCACTAACATCCACGCGACAACTCGTAATAATTATTCCATTACTATACCGTGCTTCCCGGAATTCGGAGAAACCTGTGACATTACCCTATACATTTACAAGTTCCACAATTATTTTGACGGCTTAATAGGCTTAGACTTACTAGAAAAGTTAGAGTCTAATATAGATCTAAAGAATAAGGTTCTTGTTACACGTAACTCATCTAATCCCTTGCGAATGTATGATTCACGTAATTGTAATCTTTACGAGGACATAGTACCCGCTAATTCATCCAAATTAGCTAGAGTCCCCATTAATCTTCATGATGGTGACGTAATAATATCAGAGCAGACTATTTCCAATTGCACTATTCGCGACTGTGTTACTTCTGTTAAAAATAACCGTGGCATCATAGAAATAACTAATCCAACTAAACATGATGTAGTTTTCTCAATGGACAGGCCAGTTACCGCGGAACTTTTTAACGAGCAAAGCGCGACCATCTATCAGCCTAGCGATCGCGTATCCGAGGTATTATCAAAACTACGCACTGACCATCTGAATCCTGAAGAACGAGCCAACCTAGAATCTCTTTGTGCACAATATGCTGACGTTTTCTATATCGATGGTGAACCTCTAACTTTCACCAATAAGATAAAGCATAGTATTCATACCACCGACGAATTACCTGTCTATACTAAGACCTATAGATATCCCTTTGTTCACAGACAGGAAGTTCAGGATCAGATTAGCAAAATGTTAGACCAAGGGATAATCCGTCCCTCGCAGTCAGCCTGGAGCTCACCCATCTGGGTAGTTCCAAAAAAATCTGATGCGTCCGGAAAGACTAAATGGCGCATAGTCATTGATTTTCGTAAGGTCAACGAGAAAACCCTCGATGACAAGTACCCAATCCCCAATATTAATGACATCTTAGATAAACTTGGTAACTGTCATTACTTCACAACTCTAGACCTTGCAAGTGGATTTTACCAGGTAGAAATGGACCCAGCCGATATTCACAAAACGGCCTTCAATGTAGAACATGGGCACTTTGAATTTTTACGCATGCCCATGGGTCTCAAAAATTCTCCATCCACGTTTCAACGCGTGATGGATAATGTCCTCAGGGACCTCCAAAATGTCATATGTCTCGTATATCTCGATGACATAGTCGTTTTTAGTGTTTCCTTACAGGAACACATGGTAAATTTAGAAAAAGTATTCAAGAGAATAAGGGAATCAAACTTTAAGATCCAGATGGATAAGTCGGAATTTTTAAAGCTTGAAACTTCATACTTAGGTCACGTAATAAGTAAGGACGGTATTAAGCCTAACCCCGATAAGATCATCGCCATCCAGAAATTCCCTATTCCTAAGACAGCTACCGAGATCAAACGCTTTTTAGGCCTGTTAGGATACTATAGGAAATTTATTCCTGACTTTGCGCGCATTACGAAACCCATGACGCAATGTCTCAAGAAAGGTTCTAGGATCACCTTCAATGACCCTAACTACATCGACTGTTTTGAAAAGTGCAAATTACTACTGACTAACGACCCTATACTGCAGTACCCTGACTTTTCTAAGGAATTTGTGCTTACGACTGACGCATCTAACTTTGCCATAGGAGCTGTCCTTTCTCAAGGACCTATAGGACAAGATAAGCCCTTAGCATACGCGTCCAGGACATTAAACTCCAGTGAGATTAACTATAGTGTAATCGAGAAGGAGTTATTAGCCATAGTTTGGGCTACTAAATACTTTCGTCCATACTTGTTTGGGAGAAAGTTTAAGATAGTTACAGACCATAAACCCTTACAATGGGTTATGAGCCTTAAAGAACCAGGCTCCAGACTCACACGTTGGAGACTTAAGTTGAGTGAATACAATTTTACTACAGTATACAAGCAAGGCAAAAAGAACACTAACGCCGACGCATTGTCCCGCATTGAAATCAACAACGAGGACGCTATGTCCATAGCGGTAAATGTATCTAAAAAGCCTCACTCAACAGCAGGTTCTGAAACACTGACAGCCCCTACAAACAACCCTGACATACTCGACAACTCTGACACAGCAACTGTTCACACTAGTAACGAAGCCCCTATTCTAGAAGTGCCAATATCAGACGAACCCTTAAATAAATTCAGTAGACAAATCTGTTTTGTACTTGTAGGCGATATTAAAAAACGATCGACAGTGAGTAAGCCATTTGAAACGCATACCCGAACTACCATTCAACTATCTGAGTCTAACCTGACTAACGACGTTATTAATGCAATTAAAGAATATGTGAACCCTAAAGTCAAAACCGGTTTAATCATCCATCCTCCTCTTGCTATGTATAAAATAATCCCCATAATTCAAGACAACTTCAAAAGCTCTTCAATGAACATGGTTCTAACTAAAGTTGAATTAGAGAATGTTAAAGACTACCTGCGTCAACAAGACATCATAAAGAAATACCACGAAGGTAAAACAAATCATCGCGGTATCACTGAATGTTACTTAGCCCTATCTTCTAAATTCTACTGGCCTAAGATGAAAGAACACATCTCCAAGTACATAAATGAGTGTACTATCTGTGGTCAGGCTAAGTACGACCGTCACCCCATCAAGCAAAGATTTAACATTGTACCACCCCCTAGTAAACCTTTTGAAATTATCCATCTAGATCTGTTCACAGCTCAAACAGAGAAATTCCTTACCATTGTAGACGCTTTCTCTAAGTATGCACAAGCTTATCACCTTAGAGATAGCACCGCCTTAAGTGTAGTACAAGCTCTACTTGTATTTTGCACCCACCATGGGGTCCCATTGACTATTGTCACGGACGGAGGCCCTGAATTCACAAATCAGATTTTCTTAGAATTCAACCGAGTTCATAAAATTAATCACCATAAAATATTAGCGCATTCCCCTAACGACAATGGCATAGTAGAAAGATTCCATTCTACCATTTTAGAACATCTTAGGTTATTGAAATTAGAGAGACGAAATGAACCAGTCGTTAATCTTATGCCTTATGCCATCTTAGCGTACAATAGTTCGATCCATAGCTTCACAAAATGTAGACCCTTGGACTTGATAACTGGACACTTTGACCCTCGAGACCCAATAGATATTGACCTATCTGAACACTTACTGCAACAGTACTCACAAGACCATAGGAAACGAATGGGTCAAGTATACGACCTTATTAACCAGACATCCTTACATGACAGGACACAACTGACTGAAACCCGTAACAGGGACAGAGAACCCGAGAAGGACTATACCCCTGACCAGCAAATCTTTGTACGCAATCCCATGGCGTCTCGACAGAAGTTAGCCCCGCGTTATACGCAAGATACTGTACTCGCAGATCTTCCAATCCACATCTATACGAAGAAGAAACGCGGTCCAGTAGCAAAATCTCGCCTTAAGCGAAGTCCTAAAGATCCCACTTTGTTACAGGATAATACTATGGCTGATGACCCTACATCCGGCCCAAGGACAAGAGATAACAGTTGAATCACTTGACAATGGACCAGGACTACTTCCCTTCAAATTAGGAGCGGCAAAGATCGTTTCCCATTTCCATTCTTTCCTAAGTCATATAGATTTAGAGAATATCCATCTTCAAATTGAAGTGGTAAAAACACAGATGGCTGAATTAAGTCCCATAGTTAACAATAAAACCTTATTCCTATTCGACCCTCATCTGAAACATCTCAATAGTAAAATCAATTTAATTACTAGTAAAATTAGTATGTTTGAATCAACTCGTAGTAAAAGAGGCCTTATCGACGGTTTGGGTTCTGTAATAAAATCAATTTCTGGTAATTTAGACTACACCGATGCACTTAAATACGAAAACGCCATAAACACCTTACGTAATAATGAGCATAAATTAGAATTAGAAATTAATAACCATGTTAGTTTAAATAGTAAATTTATTTCACGTAGCTCTCAAATAATAGATAGTATAATTTCAAATCAAGATAAGATGAGTAAAGCACTAAACTTAATTTTGGAAAGTAACGCTAATAGGGATACAGATTTAATTAAATACGCCCATCTGGCCCAACATCTGTTAATCTTAGGAGATAATGTAGAAGATCTTTATGAAGAATTACGAAGTTTAGAGAACACCCTAACATTTATTCGTGCGTCGAGTACCCCGTACTCTTTATTTAATTTAGATGAAATTAAGTATATGTTAGGTAAATTAAGGATTTTATACGCTAATGACGAAATCCTTGACGTAGAAATTAGGCATTTTTATGAAATAATTAAACTAGGTTACTTCTATTCTAATAAGCAGATAGTAGTAGTTATAAAAGTCCCGATAGTTGTTTCCTCCACATATAATTTGTACAAACTTTCCCTTGTTCCCAACAGAAACCACGAAACTCTTATACCACCCTCACCTTTCGTAGCACTCTCTAGCTCAGACTCTAGGTACATAGAGACAGAATGTCCGAAGGTAAACTCCATATATCTCTGTGAGTCAACAGCCAACCTACAAATCCAGAGCAAACCAGATTGTATCCAGCATCTCATAGTCCATCAAGAACTTCAACCCAGCTGCAAGCTGACACCCGTAGCTCTCACCACCGAAGCCCTGGAAACCTTGGACGACAAGCATTATACCTTAAGTTTTCCTGTACCAACAAAAGTGAAGATGTCTTGCGGTCAAGAACAGTACCGGACCCTACGAGGCAGCTATTTGGCAATCATCCCCCACAACTGTAACCTGAGAACACCCGCCTTCACCATCTCCAACACTGACGACCACATCAAAGGACATGTCGTGAAGATCACTGAGATGCCCCTAAACAACGAGTCGAGGCCTGAAAATTATCCGAAGCTCATCCTAAATTCGCCAAATCTACAAAAACTTCACACGCTTAGCAACGAGATAGCGACGCAACTGCCTGTACATTTAGATGACGTCACCGATCCCGTCATTTACCACACTACTATACCCATGTACCTCGCACTATCCGGTACATGCGCACTCATCGCCACTCTAATCTATCGTCGGCTACGCATAAGAAAAGCATCCAGGGAAATCACAGAAAACTTCAACAGCAACCCTGAAGTCGTCTACGCAATCCCACCACCACGCACTATCAACCCAAGCCAAATAAGGATTGACCCTGGATGTCTACCAGCGACCATCTTGAACAAGTCCATCGATACTCGCTGTTCTACGGGGGGAGGTGTTACGCATGGTCAACCTTAATAGATCGCTGCATCGGCATACCTGCATATACATTGCACACGGCACCTACGGGCACGAAACGCAGGCTCAGCATAACGTGACCAATTGACGTCAATCGAACCTTTCCATAGAAACATAAAAACGTGGAGCGGCACTTTTGGATCTGACATCGACCAATTGACACTTTAATATAATTAGTCGTAATTTCAATACTTTGTAATACAGTAATAAATTAGTTTATTAAAATAAATTTGCATTTTTTTGGATCCTCCGGTTGCACCCATCGTAATTCATACTTTTACTGTTTTTATTTATTAACAAGTTTGTTTATTTATTAAATGCTTTATTGTACACCTTAAAATACAATTATAAAAAGACACTTAAAATTAATACAAATACAATGGGCGGCCTTATCGCGTTCCGCGATCTCTACCAGGCAACCTGGTATGGACAGTAATTGTCTGGACTTGAAATGGGGTTGTCATTGGTGTGACATTAACATTGTCAAAATACTATATTATAATAGATACACAGATAAGTCATATGCTATGTAATATATACATAGGACATACATACTAAATATAATGGCAATAAAAAAGAATGATGAATGACTCAATTCAAAATCAAAATCAAAATTTCTTTATTCAATTAGGCCATTAAGCGGCACTTTTTTTTTTTTTTTCCATTAACATTGATGCCTAGGCCCCTCCAGTCCAGAACCTTGAATACATCCTCCAGCGCAGCAGTGAACAGTTTCGGAGAAATGACATCTCCCTGTCTCACGCCACGCTGGAGAATTATTGGTTTCGAGGTCTGATCCTGATGACGGACTGACATGGTGGCGTTTCTGTACAAACACTTCAACACCTCAATGTACCGGTAGTCGATCTGGCACCGTTGGAGAGACTGCAGTACAGCCCAAGTCTCAATCGAATCGAAGGCTTTCTCGTAGTCCACAAACGCTAAGCAGAGAGGCAGGTTATACTCTTCGGTCTTCTGTATAACCTGCCGCAGCGTATGTATGTGGTCTACGGTGCTAAAGCCTTTTCGGAATCCGGCTTGTTCGGGAGGCTGGAAATCGTCAAACCTGAGCGCGAGACGATTCGTGATGACTCTTGAAAACAACTTGTAGACATGGCTAAGAAGTGAGATGGGCCTATAGTTCTTCAGCCGGGCATTGTCACCCTTTTTGAAGAAGAGGACCACCACACCCCTGCACCATGCCTGTGGCGTTTTGCCCTCGAGTATGACGGAGTCAAACAGCTTCTGAAGGGCCTTAAGGACCGGTTTTCCACCTGCCTTCAGGAGTTCAGCCGTTATTCCGTCGTCACCCGGCGCCTTGTTGTTTTTGAGCTGTTTCAGAGCCATCCTAATCTCGTACAGGCTGACGTCCGGGATATCTTCGGTATAGTGTCGGGTCAATCTAGCTCTTGGGTCGTTTGCTAGATTCGCAACGGGTTTACTAATTGACGTGTACAACTGCCCATAGAAACTCTCGATCTCCCTCAGAAGCTCCGGTTTGGCGGATACAATCCTGCCATCATCGGTCTTCAGTTTTGTGAGCTGGATCTGCCCAATAGACAGATCTCTTGCAAAGACCTTGGAGCCCTTATTCCGCACGATAGCATCTTTAATGCTTTCGGTATTAAAGCGGCGGAGGTCGGTTTTCAAGGACTTAGAGATCCGTCTGTTTAGCTGCCGGTATTTCACCGCATCGTGTGAAGACTGCAGGTTCATCTCACGCCTCTCCTTCATTAGCTTGAGAGTAGGATCAGAGAGCTTTTTATTTCTATATGTACGGCGGGTCTTGAAAAACTTAGACCCGACCGTATGGACAGCTTCCACGAACCCATCGCTGTATTCGTCCACGGAGCTCCCTAGGCACTCGAAACGATTCTGGAGTTCGAGCTGAAAGGTTTCGGGGTTTTGGATCTGGATCTGTGTTGGACGGAGCGTGGACTTCATCAGTCGAGACCTTTCAAGCTTGATATTAATGTTCAATGTGCCTCTTACCATACGGTGATCGCTCCCGGTTTTCACCGAATTGATCACAGAGACATCATTAAACATTTGCTTCTTGGTTGACATGATGAAGTCGATCTCGTTTTTAGTTCCACCAACAGATAGTATAACCCTACATAGAATAACCCATATCATTGAAAAAACACTTGAGTGAAGGCATTCTGCGCCACTGTGTTTTTAAAGTCGCGCAAGCTTTTGACAAAGTTTGGCATAAGGGTCTAATATTCAAGCTCAGATGCATGCTTCCAGATTTTGCAGATATTCTAGAGTTTTATATAACTAATAAAATGTTTAGAATACGGCAAGAAGACGCATATTTCTAGCTAAAAGCTATAAAAGCTGGGGTACCTCAAGGAAGTGTGCTAGGCCCAATTTTGTACTTGTTATACACATGTGACATCCCAGAACTGGAAAACAACACAATTGCGACCTTTGCAGATGATACTGTAATTATGTCTACCGGATCAAGCCACAGAGAAGCAGTAGAAAAAGTTCAACTAGCTGTGAACAAAGTTTATGACTGGACACAACAATGGAAGATCAAACTTAATGAGTCAAAATCAATTAAAATTGACTTCACAAATAAACACTTGGACTATCACGCAATCTACATAAATGGCATGGAAGTGCCTTAAGATAATACAGCCAAATACCTTGGCTTAACTCTCGACGCCAAGTTGCGATGGAAAGCTCATGCCAAAAAGAAAAGACAGGAACTCGACATACGTTATAAAAGTATGTATTGGTTACTTGGAAGGAAATCTTGTCCATCAATACATAATAAAATTACCATATATATGCATATACTGATGCCAATTTGGACGTATGGTATCCAACTTTGGGAGACTGTACTAAACAAAGCAAAGCAAAATTAACCCAATAATTCGAAAAAAAAAGTGCTCAGGGATGCTGTAAATACACCCTGGTATATAAGAAATGACGATCTTCACCATGACACTAAAACAGAATTCGTAACGACCATCATCCAAAAATTTGCTGAAGCCCACGAACACAGACTTCATCGACACGTGAATGTTGAGGCTATCCAGCTGCTGGACAATACAGACTTAGTGCGTAGGCTAAAAAGAACTGTACGATTACATCGCACATTTATTTAGCACGCTAGCATACGGTAAATTGTAAACAAGTACAAATCAATAAATGTTTTATCAAGAAGTCAACAAGAATAGGTTTCTTGCATCCTAACTTAGCACATGTATAAGCAACCAAGTGCTTGTACATTTTGGTCCTTCGAGCTATGTGTTGGTGATTTGTGTCTTCTCGTGTGGCTGCGAATCGGTTCCGTTGGCCTCCCACAAGCGAGAATTCCTAACGCAAATTGAGAAGGTGCATAATGTCGCACGGAAGAATATCAGAGCACCTACACAGACCAAGTGACAGTGGGCTACCAGTTCAAGATCAACAACAGCATCAAGGCAAACATCAAGTATGAAAAAGCTATATATAGCTTTTTCTACTTGCTGAAGATCGATCTGTTTTGGTTTGCTATAGCAGAGAGTTTCAAGAAAGTTGACGGCGAAAGAACTCCACAATCAGCAGGGAATATCAACCGATTTATTTGAATTTCCTATTTTTCAAGTATCACGATTGAAGAACTAATTCACAAGCAGCAAGTAGCCACCAATGGCATGCGATGCAACTTTGGTCAAATTTCAAGAAAGATGGTCAAGATCGCAAAACTTCAGAATACATCAAGAAGAGAACTGAGACTCTGAACAGCTATTGGAACGAGTTTCAGAAAAATCATGAAAAATTGTGCATGTACGAAGATAAAACCCAAGAATATTTCATCGATAACCACTATGAAGAAACTAAGGCGTTCTACATATAAGTTAGAGATTCGATTCAGAGAGCAAGTCAGATCAAGCCAACCCTGTTCGTACGTCAGCAGCCAGGTGCCTCGACCCCAGAGGGCAGAACTACTCCGGTGAGACCAATGTCAGCTCCGGAGTATACAACTCGAGGAACTGAGAGCAAGTAAGATGAAGGGTTGCGTAAACAAGCTAGCAAATTCAAAGCCTTTTCTCGCTTCGTGACTAACATTGATCTGTCAACCATAGAAGAAAAATGGGAGTTTGAAGACATTTTGAAAACTCTAGAAACACGTTGGAATACGGTTGATGGTCTTCACTGGAAAATAGACAGCGAATTTGATGAGGTAGACAAAATGTACGAGCACTTGGATGCTAATACATGTGCTAAGTTGAGATGGAAGAAAACTATTCTTGCTGACTTCTTGATAAAATATTTATTGATTTGTACTTGTTTACAATAGAACGGTCGAAAGTGTACTCAACAATATTAGCATGAATGTTGATTTACATTAAGTAAAAATGCTTATGCTAACGTGTTAAATAAATGTGTGATCTAATCGTACATATTCCCGGACGAGATAGGAAAGATGAAATGTATTTAGATTTACAAAAATAGCATAAAGTTTGAAACATGATAATGAAATTTTAGAGCTATTAATTCTATAAACTTAATTAAGGGCAAGTTCCTATAATACGAGGTTGGCGAGGAACATGGACGCGCACGCAGTCTAGGTGTCCACTTGTTTCCCTTGTATCGCTGTTGTTGCGTAAACAAGCTAGCAACTTCAAAGCCTTTTTTCGCTTCGTGACTAACATAGATCTGTCAACCATAGAAGAAAAATGGGAGTTTGAAGACATTTTGAAAACTCTAGAAACACGTTGGAATGCGGTTGATGGTCTTCACTGGAAAATAGACAGCTAATTTGATGAGGTAGACTAAAATTATAAGACTTCATACACGCAGCATGAGCAGATATACTTCAATATTAAGAAACAAGTAAAAAGTAGATTATTCTCTGCATCCCATCGAGAAAAGTCTACGCCGCAGCTGGATATTCCTATATTCAACGCAAATTACCAGAGTTGGGTATCTTTCAAGGACTTGTTCACGGGAGCAATTCACGGTAACCCATTTTTAGCTGTTGCACAGAAAATGCAGTTCCTGAAGAGCAAGATTAAAGGTGATCCAGAACGCCTAATACAACATCTTAGGATCAACGCGGACAATTACATCGCTAGCTGGGATTTATTAAACCACCGTTATAACAACAATAAACTTATTTTTACTACTCTTATTAACACCTTGATGAATATCCCAGTTACGCAACAAGCGACATCGAATCACATCAAACGTATTCATGACGTAACAACCGAGTGTCTTAACGGTACCAAGTTTAGGTGTCAACATTGACACCTGGGATCCAATGGTAGTACATCTTCTCATTCAAAAAATGGATTCCGAAACATTGAACGAATATTTAACTTCACTCAAACAGCCAAGAGAACTGCCATCCCTGAAGGACTTTTTAGAATTTCTGGAGAACAAGTTCACTACCATGGAGTCAGCACGTCGTAAACAAGATGCAATACAAAAATCTACAAGTCCTCCTTCAAATTTAATTTAAAAGGCTGATGATGGTGATAACTCTTACCTGTGTAGCAACAACTGAGAGAAATAATCACATTCCACTCTCGTATTGTAACTTACTTTTAACTTACATAAATTGAAGTGGTGCATATACGTATTAAGTACCTAAGTAATAATTTAGTTTGCACATGGATTAGCTTAGGTAACATCAGTGCTGTCAATACAAAAAATGGACATGGCTATTACACATGATTCTGTTCTTCAAACGAGGGAAATTTTGTATCTTGAAGAACAGTTTTCAGATATCATGTATTGGAACGTGTTTCCCTATACTAACTTAAACAGGTAGGATGTTTTCCTATTCAATCATTGTTTTTTTTTAAACTGTGTGTTATGAATATGAGTAATAAATAATAATAAAAGCATAATGAACTCGTAGGATGGTTTACTGCCTAGTTGGTGCAGTGGTAGCAAGCGCTACTGCTGAACAGGAGGTCATGGGTTCGATTCCCAGATGGGCGGATGTTTTCAAGAAGAGCAATAGGCTCGTCCCCTATTACATGATATTTAAACATAACTGAAAAAATGTGGGTGGGACGTAGGTGTACTTCTGCTCTGCCTTACCCTTCGGATATTACAGGCGTGATGATATGTTATGTAGTTATTTCTTAGTGTTCCCGTCTACTCGCCCCTCCCGTATCCACTCACTCAAAATGACGAACAGGTTACTTAACAGCCCGTAAATTTCGGCGTCGCCCGAATGAATCGTAACCGATAATTTACTGTCATCGGGTCTTGACTATAGCGCTTCTAGTTTAGAATCCAGAAACCTCTCTATTCAGGCTTGTGGTAGGTTGGATTTCAATTACTGGCGTTTTATGGTAAAATTCACATAGTGAATGGTGATTTTAGACCAGACACCATATATGTGTATTTTTAACGGAATAGTCCACAACACTATTCCCAACAGTGACTCCTAAAAGCCAGAATTAAAAGTGGGACCACCAGAAAAGCATCGAGTCAATGAAGCTCGACGAGTCCCTCACCTGTCTTGGATCCCGCAACGAAATTAACCAGAAAAGGACAGCGGAGCAGTAAGAAAAACATGATACTGCACAGCTGTGTAGGTATAACCACAAAATAGATAGTATACAGAAGGGCCACTACTGCCGTTTCGAAAATTGACAGCTTAACTTGCCAGATTCACTAGGGTTGCTACTATATTGAATCCGAATAAAAAAAGAGTAGGTTGTATAAGTTACAAACATAAATACATCGATTCGTCTAAACATACATCATATCGTGCTTACATGCCTTAGATGGTAGGCAGAGCATCAAATATGTAGTCGTGATCTTTGATATATATCAAAGATCACGACTCCTAATACGACGAAGATTGGATGGTAACAATATGTAACAATGGTGTAATAATGATCCCACAAAAAACATAAAAATGTGAAAAGGCACCAAACTCGACAAAAACATAAATGTGAAAAAGGCGGCAGCGGCCGTACGCCGAAAATTAAGTAACAGGTGAAGTACATGAACTACAGTACCTAAAGACTGTCG
The DNA here is from genome assembly GCA_949775005.1 of Orthosia gothica. Taxonomy (NCBI): domain Eukaryota; kingdom Metazoa; phylum Arthropoda; class Insecta; order Lepidoptera; family Noctuidae; genus Orthosia; species Orthosia gothica. Next base: position 44,585,317 of record OX459036.1, read on the forward strand.
TTTTACTAATTACCTTTCTGTATCGTTTGGACATTTGAAGAACGAATAGGCACTATTTTTTGTTGTATTTAGGCAACCAAATACACTGCAGGCGTAATAATAGCGTTCATTAATTTTGTCAAGACTTGATCACAAAGCAGATAGCACAGAATTGAAAGTTACAGCTAAGGTTACGCCGCAGCTTACGTAAATAGCTACAAGTATGTATCCGTAGACTACTATTATATATGTATGTATCAAATTACACGTGCCAACAACTGTCAGGCCACCTGAAGGACATACCTTCAGGTGGCCTAACAATTGTTGACCACCAAATCCTTTATAAATACTAATGAATTTAAAGTATATTCGGCCTGTAACAATTAATAAAGGTAACCCAGCCAATACAACCTTGTTACAGTATTTTATGAATGACGTGACAAACGCCCGCACAAAGCACTCGTGACTCGTGACAGCCGCGACTGAGCTCAGTCCAATATTGCCCATTATTACCTGTAAAATCATAATGTCAATATGTGCGTTCAAAATGGCGATTTGTTCGTAGTGGAGTCTCTGTCTGAGGCGCGCCGCCGCTTACGTACTTTGTGGTATAACTAAACGGAAATAAACTAAACTCGGTTTCTGAATATAAAATTTGAAATTGAGTTTTGACAAGGTGGACCTATACGACCTGGTGCAGGCACCAGGAATCGACTTTTTACTAATTGGAACGTTATTAACATAAAAAATGATAGCCGAGTTCTTATTTTCGACAGATCATCGTTTTCCCATCCTACGATATATTTGAGGTTCACACGAGGTCTTCTTGTTCCATATTTCTCTATTATTTGACGTATAAATAAATAATAGGTGACCTTCTGTCTATTCGTTTCGGGGAAAACAGGCGTGAAGTTATTATAGTCGACGTGTTTTTGACAGTTCTTGTTTTAAAGATAAAACTTGGTAGGTATAATTTGAGGCCGCTAACCAGAACCAAGACGAAAATAAAAAAGAACATGACACAATGATATACACCGGGGATACATGGCGCACCCGGCCTCGACATTGACGTGTATCCTACACGTCGCTAAGGGGATCCACTTTGTGGAGGCTAAAAAACGTGACCAGCCAAATCCCATTTTAGTCCGGCTGCCTTTTTTCCAACGTCTGTGATCCCCGTGTTAGAGAGCAGCTTGGCAGCCTAAATGCCTACTGCAAGGGCTGATTCAAGGTGGCTCAGGAAAAGAATACCTGAAAGGATTTGGGGGAGGCATTTGACCAACAGTGTGACAGCGTACGCTAATATCTATACATTTAATATTCTATATCTTGACACAGTTTTGATGAATGATTACGAATCTTTGTTATTTTTAGCCGACATCCCAAAAAGGAGGAGGTTCTCAATTTGGATGTTTCTATTTTGTTTTTTTTTTATATTTGTTCGGGCATAACTCCGTCATATATTATATAGACGGATTTGCAAAATTCTTCTTCTGTTTGATAGGGTATATATACTCTCGAGGTAGTTCCATTGTCACTAAATCTGAATCTGATGATGGAATCCCATGGAAATCGAGGGAACGCCCATTTTTTTTTTTTTAATGTACGCTTGCGCTTTATCACTATCTCACCTGATGGTAAGCGATGACGTGGTCGACGGTAGAGCACGTTTGTAGTAGTAGAAGTAACCTATTCAATCTTGACTTAAAGACCCCTAGATTATAGCTAACGGGACACACAGATTCCGGTAAGGAATTCCAGGCATAATAAAAGTATTCTCAAAAAGTTTAGTGTGTATGGGTGTGATGTCGACCATGTAGCGATAGTGCATCGCCGTACGTCTGGTAGTCCTATGATGAAACGGGCTGGGTGGAATTAGATCATGCAATTCCATCGCATAGTCCCCAAAATGTAACCGATAAAAAACCGACAAGCTGGCAACTCGAAACGATGTTCAAGACTCTGGAGCTTTGACTTAACCAGTGTATCATCGCCGATAAGCTTCTTGGCCCGCTTTTCGATCGATTATAGGCAGACATTTAGCGATTTCGGTATTTTCAATAACAAGGCAAGCATTTGCACTTGAAAAGCATCATTTGTTGAAGTGGATCTGATGAAAAAGACCAGAGATGGCCACTAGAATTTCTTAATATGTATGTTATAGGTATCTCGGATAGTTATGCGATTATAATGAAGCAAATAAATATAAATAAATGGTACTGATGAAAATGGTTCCATCGAACTGATCTGATTATGAAGCCGGAAGGTAGGCACTGGAACTCCATAATAAAACCATCTAGGTATCCTAGTCGTATTCAGGCATACAGGAATTGAAAAAGAGGTGTACTCTGGCTATAAATTATATTCATGGTAATGTTCCTCATCCTATCAAAACGAAAAAGGGATAAATAAAAAACTTTTTAACAAAAACATTAAACCGACTTCGGAATACAAAGTGACTACGCATGTAAGGTTCCCACAAAAAGTGACATTAGTTTTTTTCTACTAAGACTTTTTCAGTAACAACCCGTAGTTTGAAAGTTGGCAGTATGACACCCCGTGCTTCGGAAAGCACTTTATGCCGTTGGTCCTACGCCTTATCTCTCTCTGGTCGTGTCCAATTGCCGTCCCATAGGCGTATAAAGGAGCGAGTGCACCTGAGTGTACGCAACAAAAACTTGTGCACTATAATATCTCTCGCGCTAATGGCTGAGATTGGCCACTGTGGTCGAAATTCGACATGGAGGTAGTATTTATAAGTGAATATTAATATATTCCCATATAATATGATGTGAATGTTAATATGTCCCGTTACTAATATGCCTGCTTCCTTGTAATATTTATGTTACAGGAAACCAGCGATAAGACTATGAACGTGCTGAAATTAAAATAACTAAATAATGATCAATTTTATTGCAATCTGAGAATTCCAGGCCGCTTATCACAGGCAGTCCACCAAACCGCTCACCCGCTTATCTTAGGAAGACTACCTATTTATAGCATTGTGTTCACATAAACCGACATACTGCTTTAATATTCAAAGAGCTGTCACCAGGAGTGGACGTCTCATCGAAATCTGGCGAAACAACGGTGTGTGGAGAACAACATGTATTATAGCACGCGTGTGTTATTGTTGTTTGTGATGCAGGTGGTGTTGGTGCATTGTTTTCCTCCTTGGGGTGAGATAAAAGTCGTGATATTATTGTTTGCTAATTTTGTTTTATGTTTTACCCAAATTGGCTAATATTTTAACGCTTACCAGAATCGTGTCCGTTTGACTGCCTCGTTGGTCTAGTGGCCGCCAGCGCTACTGCTGGATCTGAGGTTCTGGGTTCAATTCCCAGGTTGGGCAGTGTTTTTGGGTTTTCCTATCTGGAATTTCTCAATTGCAACCCGGAATTTGAATTTATCCCCGATTCATGGCAATAGGCACACTCCCTGTCGTATGGGACTTAGATATGATTTGCGAAATATAGGTGTGTTGTAGGTGCACCTCTGGCTAACCCTTCGAGGAATAAATGCGTGATGTTATGTGTTATCCATTTCGCTAACAAAGCGAATGAATGTTCAACACTAAATTTTTATTAGAGTGATGTAATCGAAATAAAAGAGAAGTGTTCAACTCAATGGTTCGTGTAATAATGCCCATAATTGGTGTGTGCAGATACAAATATAAGGTTGGGCGAGCTGCACACTACACCTCCCCTTTTTTTAGAAAAAAATGTTATTGCTAAGTATATGTCACGTCGAAGTACCTATGTATCGTAGAATCGCCATCTTTAATTCCAATGTCTAGAGGCAATTCCTTTATTCTTGACTGGAGCGGGTTACTTCAATAACACACAACACTGGATTGAAACTCAAGAGTGTTTATTTGATTTAGTTACAGGCACTTTGAGTTTTCAAATGAACTTGAAGCTAAAACCACATCGCGTGGCTTGCTAGATCGCTAAGCCCTTGTCGATCGCTGGAGGAGATCTAGCAAGAAACTCCAGGACACTCTTTTTAAATGTTTTTATAGATTACACAATCACTTTATGACAATTAATTAGGTTTTCAAACATCTATTCGATTACATTTATTAATCAGTTCTTATTTTTCACACATAGTCCGCGCGACGCGCGTTCTAAGTGGGCGGAACTTTCATATTGTTTTTGTTTAGACACTTATTACTTGGATAGTTGAGTAAAGTTAGCAAACAATACTAAAATGCTGATCAGTTAATTATTTTAACATTAAACAACCTCAATACTCACAAATACAAAGTGGTTTTTAGTTTATTATTGAAATAGTCATCTAATAACAAAACTATTCAAGTTTCCGGTGATCTAACAATCTTACTAATTAGAAAGTTTCTCATTATTACATAGCTGTGTAAAATAGTCTTATGACTTCTTAGTATTTAATCATTTACTCAAATTTGTTTAGTTCTCGTATTAAATTATTAAATCTGGTTATTGGTCATAGAAATTATAACATCCGCCATTGTTTGACAACTTAATAAGAATAACATAATGAAACACATTTACTTCGTCAAATGTGCAATAGTTAAAATGAGAACAAATCCAAAAGTCCTACAATAAGTGTTCCTGTTTAATTTAAACATCTCGTATTAATTAAACATTGAAATTAGCATATGAAGATATATTATATATATTATATATTAGCAGATGGCGCTGAACTCAAAACCCAACTTAAATAGACATTGACACTTAAAATTACTAATTACTATTAATTAGGATAATAAATTAGCAAATTCACGCCTACGCGGCGACACGGCCATACTGGACCTAGCTGCGGGCTCTGCAGCTAGAGGTGTCCTCAGTCTTGTGTCCTCAGTCTCGTGTCCTCAGTCTCGTGTCCTCAGTCTCTGTTTCTTGGTTGTTATCTGTAATAGCGGAGAAATATTTGTCGGCAGATTATTGTTGTTTATCATCCTACAGTATTAATTAAGTTTAGGATCTGATAACAACTGGTTTTATTTTTCATTGACAGCTTGTAATAAATCTAAGCTAAGTTTGCCTTATTTTTGAAATATTGAATGTATTTTTACACCCACAGCTATATGCTTTAGGTATTCAACTTGCTATATGGTAAAGACCAATGTTGTTAGGAAACAACTAACTGCTACATGTCATGTCAATGAAGGCATACAATTTCTATTTCAGATTTTTGACATTGAATAATCAGTTGCTAGCTTACTAGTCCAATTTGAATCTTGTTTGCAGAATGTTATTGTTTGTATTATCTTACAATATTCATTGATTTGTAATAGGTAATAGTCAGTTTAAGTTATCAATATATCACTGAATACTTATGAAATTAGGTAACTATTAAGTTTATCTCAAATTAAAATATTTGATGCATTAATGAGCACATACCTACTTATAAGAAGGCTTTCATAGCAGCCTTGTATTTGGTAAGTATAGTGTAGGTAGTGTAGGAGTATTGTGATCAGCTGTTTTTTGTTTAGTTTCATTCTCACGGGACGGTAATGCTCTGTGATAGACACAAAGTCTTTGATTTGACAGGATTTAAGGATAGGATCAGGAACACCGCTCTGTGATAGACACAAAGTCTTTGATTTGACAGGATTAAAGGTTAAGGAGTTTAGGATCATTGCTCCGTGACAGGCACGAAGTCTTTGATTTGACAGGATATAAGGAACCAGGCTCTGGGTGGTCTTGTACACCGTGGACCCAGCAGGATAACATGAGAGATTGTTCATTAGCGGCCTCCACGCCTAACCAATGGATATTAAATCTTTATTAGTTGCTTCCACAGCAAACCAATAGATTGTGTGTTGTATTATCACTATTAGTTTCCTCCACGGATTACTAACAGACAGCTTATTGTGTTATCATTATTAGTTGCTTCCACAGCATACCAACAGTATAGTTTATTGTGTTATCATTATTAGTTGCTTCCACAGCATACCAACAAGATAGTTGTGTTATCATTATTACTTGATTCCACAGCATACCAATAGGATAGTTTGTTGTGTTATCAATCTTAGTTGCTTCCACAGCATAATAAGATAGTTTATTGTGTTCTCATTATTACCTCAAATCCATCTCCATGGATGCTGATAGTTTGGTGTTGATATAACCTATTATTTTATTAAGTGCCTCCAGAGCTATAGGTTATTGGACATCTCAATAATTAGAGCTTGTTTTATTATTCATTTTTATAATTGACTAAATATGACAATAGAATAGCATAAACTGAAACGAGTTACAAAAACATAATAATAACAGTAGTCCTCCTGACTGTTGAGCCATCTGCATAAGGAGGTACTATGGTGCACAAGGCCAATGGCTCAACATGCTTTTTGAAGCATGGGGGTTCACCAATTTCAAAACTCTGGGCTGCTACAGAGGAATCCCTATTGGAAAAACCCCATAAACAAATTTTGCCCAACCTAGGAATTGAACCCAGGAATAATAATTTAAAAGTACTTTGTTGCATGGTAGTATCATGCACAAGCGTCATGTAGTTATTCGACATGGCTATTGTGTTGAGCCTTCTGATACAACAACACCGTATCAGTTAGCGAGGTGAGTAGAAGATAGTTTGAAAACTTCTCACCTTTTACTTTAGTTATGTTGGGCTGGAAGTCATTTTTCAGCTGACCTCTATTTGGTGGCTTGTATGTATGTTGGTAGCTTCTAAGGTCCTGACCCGGCGACACGGTCACTTGCAAACCAGGTATTTTTAGTTTTGTTTCCACATCCTTGATAATACTTGACTATGTAGGTAACCATTTTGATTTTTGATATGACACAGGAATCTGGAATGTGAGAAGGTATACAGATAAATAATAATAAAAGAAAAGATGATCCTATTAATATTTAAATAAGTAGGAGTTAGTACTGATAACAATTAAATTATGTTATTGTTTTGAAATAGTAAGTGAGTAATTCAAAGTTAACTAGAATCTGATGACACTGAAATGAATAACTATGAAGATTGCTGCATTACTTATGACGGTGTTTGCACTAGCTAAAGATTAATGTTAAAACATGTTGAAAACTACTTTTAATGATGCATGTTTGCATACCACACACGCAACAACCTATTTACACACCTATTACAAACCTATTTCATTACAAAACATTTATGTGTGAACAAGTTTGAATACAAGCTAGGTAAAAAGTTGCAAAAAGAAAAGAAAGTTATTGAATGCTAAAAGTGACAAATTATCAAAAAACAAACCTGTCTTTTGATTGTTTTTATTCTGTGCAAGTGCATCCAATAACAAGCTTTGAAATCTGTCAGAAATTACTAATCTATTTACACCCATGTACCATAACAAGTAAAATTCAACTAAACCCATTGTGAGATTTAATTCATTAGGAAGGTTCTCAAATATTGAATGATTAAATAAACTTTATTATAACAAACTTAACTTGAACAAGCATAAATCTTAGAGCTTATAAAAGGCCCCATCAGTATCCAACTGACAGTCTGAACCAAGAATGTAGGGTCAGACAATTTTTTAATTAGATTTAACTTATAGCGCTATCACTGTCAAGAACCCCATAGCCAAAACAAATCTACCAGATCATGTAGACAGATAAGATGGAACACAGTAATCACATTAGATTCACTCAAATATGTCTTACATACACAGGACCATTAATTTACCAAAAATCACAAGGTCCATACATAATAGGTTACTCACACATACTAAGCGTACCTACTTGTAAATTAAAAGTTACCAGGTGGCTATCAGCTTATGACTATTTATTATTATATTATGATTATGCATGAACTGAAGCTCTGCTGATACTTACCCTGATTATAAAGTTTGTAATGACTCACCCAGGTGTATCACAACCCTTTCACCCATTCATACAAATACATTTATATTAGATGCATACTCACTCTACAAAAACCTCTAGATAATATTTTAAATATTGTTTAGTCTTGTAACCAAACAATTATTCTCACCCCAGCTACTTAAATGCAAATCGTTGTATTTTCTTGAGCACACTATAATTTTATTTTTATTTGTTGTGCTTTTCATGTTTAAGGAATGTGTTAATACATTTTCTTATCTTACTTTACTTTAAAAAAAGTATGACATGCAACGGGTTCCACATTATTCAATAATAAACCCCGTTTGGTAGTCGGGTAAAAACAATAAATTGCAAAAATGCCAATTAGTGCGTCAACATGAATATGTCATGGCACTTTCTGCCAAATGTTTACTACTTCTGTTGCACATACATTCTGTAACTTACTTAACTTATTTACCTACTAAACTTTTGTTTTAGCTACCTAAATGTAATGAATGCTATAAAAATAAGTTGTTACTTTTTGTCCGGTACAAAACTCAACGTAGGTACTTTGAATTGTTTAACATTCATACACTCACACCTTGTCCCCATGGGGATAGGCAGCAACCACAGATTGCCACTTGCTACGATCCTTACATACTCCTCAAATAAAATAAAATTTCTCAAATAACTGAGCCATTGCAATTCTTAAGACAAAAGAACCATATTTAAACAATAACATTGAGTTCCTAGTCAGCTGTCTTATTTTATGGAGTAATTTAAGCCGTTTCATTCATTTTAATTCCACAAATTGCCACACAAACAACAGCAGGGACCACTCAGTCAGTAAGGGGTATTGTGTTACCCAGTTACTGGGTTTTGGTTGCTCCATGTAAAGCACTGGTACTCAGCTGAATCCAGTTAGAATGGAAGCTGTCCCGGACTTGGTTGGGAAAAGACTAGGCAGATTGATTAAAATTGTCACACAAAAGGTCACTGACCTTGCCTTGTATGATGAAAATAATTAAGAATGTTAAGTTACATAAATAAAAAAAAACAGAATACTCCCCTCAACCATGATGGAATCTATCAATGGACAGATCAAGTTGTTCGCTTAGCTGCTTCGGTCATTCTGTGCTGTATAAAGTTTTGGCCACAATGGTGTAGGACAGCATCCATGCCACTAGTCAGTAGCTTCTTCTGTCGTTTCAATAGAGTTCAGATCGTTCACGTAAAAATATTCCAGTTATTTTCGCCTATGTCTGGACATCGCTTACTCTTGGAAATTATCATAGGAAAATCTTTTGCCATACCCTCGGCGCTGGCGATGTTGTACAAAATTCTTCGGATGGCTTTCATAGCATGGGCAGAAGGCGATAGTGGGAGCTGAGCCCAATTCTGATGTCACGTCGAAGTACCTATGTATCGTAGAATCGCCATCTTTAATTCCAATGTCTAGAGGCAATTCCTTTATTCTTGACTGGAGCGGGTTACTTCAATAACACACAACACTGGATTGAAACTCAAGAGTGTTTATTTGATTTAGTTACAGGCACTTTGAGTTTTCAAATGAACTTGAAGCTAAAACCACATCGCGTGGCTTGCTAGATCGCTAAGCCCTTGTCGATCGCTGGAGGAGATCTAGCAAGAAACTCCAGGACACTCTTTTTAAATGTTTTTATAGATTACACAATCACTTTATGACAATTAATTAGGTTTTCAAACATCTATTCGATTACATTTATTAATCAGTTCTTATTTTTCACACATAGTCCGCGCGACGCGCGTTCTAAGTGGGCGGAACTTTCATATTGTTTTTGTTTAGACACTTATTACTTGGATAGTTGAGTAAAGTTAGCAAACAATACTAAAATGCTGATCAGTTAATTATTTTAACATTAAACAACCTCAATACTCACAAATACAAAGTGGTTTTTAGTTTATTATTGAAATAGTCATCTAATAACAAAACTATTCAAGTTTCCGGTGATCTAACAATCTTACTAATTAGAAAGTTTCTCATTATTACATAGCTGTGTAAAATAGTCTTATGACTTCTTAGTATTTAATCATTTACTCAAATTTGTTTAGTTCTCGTATTAAATTATTAAATCTGGTTATTGGTCATAGAAATTATAACATCCGCCATTGTTTGACAACTTAATAAGAATAACATAATGAAACACATTTACTTCGTCAAATGTGCAATAGTTAAAATGAGAACAAATCCAAAAGTCCTACAATAAGTGTTCCTGTTTAATTTAAACATCTCGTATTAATTAAACATTGAAATTAGCATATGAATTATGAATCAATACTGATTCCACAGTGAGCCAATAGATGGCGCTGAACTCAAAACCCAACTTAAATAGACATTGACACTTAAAATTACTAATTACTATTAATTAGGATAATAAATTAGCAAATTCACGCCTACGCGGCGACATATATAATACATTTTTTTTACTTATTCAAAGCTTACATCACTACTTTTTAAATTAAATACTTTTTTACATAACATTATACAAATAAATAAAAATATCTCATCTTAACCAAAGTATTCTAATTCACAAACAGTTTTGTATTATTTTTATGAATTACATAATCTTTGTTGTCTATTATAATCTTTACATCTTCAATAACTCTGTATGGTCCTGAGCACATTTTATCTAACTTATTTCCAACTTGATTTTTAATTAAAACTAAATCTCCACTCTTAAATATTAACCGATTTACATTTTTATCAAAATTATTAATTCTTGCTGCTGCTTGTGCTCTTTGAAGTCTATATTTTAGCTCCAAATGGTAAGAATCAGGATTATATAAAGGATCGACATATACATTCTATTCTGTGCTATATTTGATGGTAAATTACTATTTTTACCCAAATACTAACTCAAATGGAGTGTATTTTGTCTCAGAGTGTATTGTAGTGTTAAAAGAAAAGCACCAGAATGATAGCCAACTGCTCCAATCTGTTTTGTTATTGTCACACTTGCAAAAAATACCTTTTCACAATTTCAACTTATTTTGTTTTGTTAATTTCACCGCGTGGCAACAATGAAACATAACAAATGTTAAGCTATCAATAATGTCACTAGATACATTAAATTAAAAATGTCATTTATTAAATAAGGATGTCAAGATAAAGGACATGGACAGAAAGTACATTCTATTTACAAATACATAATAAATAAAATTGTATAAAAAATATTGATAAATGAACACAGTGTTTTACTTCTCTGAACTTGACGTTTTTATTTCAAAATAAAAAGTAGTGCAAGACGAATCAAAGTACCGTGTGTCACCTTCCGCCATGATAGACCATAGAGAAAGATAAACAATATATTATTGGACGTTCCTCACCACGCAAGTACGTTATTAGACGTGAATTGTACGACAAGTTCTCTTATTAAGAACATTTTATTCACACGAAACTGTCTATTGGTATTGTATGCATTTAATAAAATGATTTTTTCGTATTTTGATGCGTTAGTTATTTAGTATTTTTTATTTCACACAAAATAAAATACTTAAAACGGAATGCGTCGTGTTTGACAGCCGATGTGTCAGACTTGATGTTTTTGTCGATGTCTTCAAAAAACTTCAAAAGCAACGTTCACTTCTTACAGTAACAGTATGTTTTTGCGATTAAAAAAAATATATAAGGCATATAATGGTAAAGCTATTTTTTGTTGTTAATGCCACATTTTTGAGGCTCAAGCAGACTCAGTTTATAACATGCTAATCATTGTACAGCTTAGAAGTCCATTACTTTGATTATACGACTAGTAACGAGATTGCCCTGTGCGATAAGACCGCTCATTGTACACTTGCTTTTATGATTGTTTGTTCTGTATATTTTTGTGGTGTATAATAAAGAATATAATAAATATATAATGCTAAAACCATATCAGATAATTGTATTCTCACAATTGTTTGCTAATTTAAATCGCCTTACGTTTTTTTAATAGCGATATTAAAATCTGTACACTTATTGCAACGATCTGAAAAATAGGTTTAATGAAACTGTTTTCGTCTAGTATGTTGTTGTGACGAGTTCTTGAAGTTTTTTATTTATAGCAATTGAATGTGCTCATATTCACGAATATTAAACAGCAAGAACAATTTTTGTAAATTAAAATTGATAACTGTGCCGACGCCCATACAAAATCTGTCCATGTCCTTTGTAAATAAATGTTAAAGTAAATGTCAAAGTAAATATCAAAGTAAATGTCAAAGTAATAATATTAATAATTAAATTATTAATTAAATTAGCGCACTAGTCACATCAACCTCCCAGAGTTTCATGATGATAAGCTGTTGAATGCAGTTTATTTATATGCAACAAATCGCAAATCTCAGAGAAAACTGATGACATAAACTCTGTTCCCTGGTCTGTTATTATCTCTAGGGATACCATACCTCAGAATAAAATTGTTTACAAATAACCTAGATACAGAAACAGTATCCTTCTTTTCTAAAGGGTAAGCTTCGACGTATTTTGTTAAATCACATTGTAATGTCAAAATATACTTATAGTTTACATTATCTACGTCTAAAGGACCCATTCAATCTAAACTAACTCTTTCAAAACCACTGGATGCCGTGGATGTGATGACCATCGGTTCCTTCGTATGTCTATTGGAATGCTTTTGAATCTGACAACTTCTTCACTTCTTTACGTATTCTGTTACGTCATTGTTCATTCCTGGCCAATAATACATTGGCATTAAAAACGCTGAAAGCAAATTTACTTTTAAAAGATAGGTTCGTGACCACTATTTCAGTCAGACTAAATAGCTCTCATCTAGAGGCAGAAGTCTAGTCATATTAATGAATTATTAATAGGTTTCTCGTTTATTTATTTTTATTGGTATATATTAGTCTATTTTATTTGTATATATGTATTATTATACGAGTTTGTAAGTATATACATTTTCGTATACAAGTTGTGTTTTTTAATATTATTTTGTACCCATTCACAACGTTGTCCTTTTTAACCGAAAGGTTGACTGGTAGAGAATGCCTTGTGGCATTTATTTATTTATTAACACACACTTTATGTCACAAATATCAGTGCAGCCCTGGCTCTTGAACTAGGAAGTCCTGTATCACAAGAGCATTAAGTCCGCCTATGTACCACTATTGGTACATGAAGTTTAAATAAATAAAAAAGTACTTCCTTATATTATTTAACATTCTGTTAACCCCAGCGTGACCACTCGTGGGTAACAGGTGGAAGTCATTCAAGATCACAGTTTTCGTGTCTTTGTCAGTTACTCTTGTCACATTTTTGATAACAAGCAGCTTAGGAATATCATTTAAATGGCTCATTTCCTTTATAATATTGTTTACAAAATTTTCGTTGCGCTTGTTTTTAATTAATATGAGCTGGTTTAATTTGATTTGCTTGCAAAAACGTTGTAATTCTCTCGCTTACACACTTACGGTCGATAACGGTCGAGAAGTTACAAAAACTGCTGATTTTTCAGGCACGAATTTGCAGTTACTATTGTCACTGGTTTTGATTTTTCTATCTCCTTATCAAGTATTTTTACTATGAAATAGTTTTAATTCAACGCTGTCAATTGGTCGTTTAAGAATTTCCACTACCTTAGGTTGATCAGGCCTTGGAGTAGAGGATACCTCAGTAGTCATGTCGTTGTTGTCACAGTCAGTACCTAACCTTAAAGTCTGTGCCCTTATCATGACCGATACTACATGCTTGTTCATATCCTTTAAGCTGTTGGATGTAATAGGTATCCGGCTCAATGCATCTGCAGCTGCGTTGTGCCGTCCTGGGACATAGCTGATTTCAAAATCATATTCCTCAAGATAATAATCTAAACATTGTTAACCGGCTTGAAAGATCGGACACATTAAATAGGTAAATCAACGGCTTATGGTCTGTTTTTATGTAATACTTTTTACCATATAAATAAGGTCTAAAATGTCGAACCGCCCAAACAATAGCAAGTAATTCTAACTCAATCACAGCTGGTTTCAAGTTACGGCTGGCGTACGCGACTCCCTTGCTATTGCTATTAGACAGCACGGCGTCTAATCCTAGTTTTGATGCGTCAGTTTGTAACGTAAAAGTATTATTGTCGCTGAAGTCTGGATAGTCAAGTATAGTCGGACTAATAAGGATCTGTTTTAGCTTATAAAATGCTCGCTCGAATTCATCACTCCACACGAACGCTACATCTTTCTTACATAACGCATTCAATGGATAGGCTATGTCGCCAAACTTTGGTATAAAACGCCTATAATAGTTACCAAATGCAACAAATCTCTTGACTTGATCTACATTCTGTGGGACAGGGTATTTTTGCAGGCATTCTACCTTTGATAGATCGGGAAATATACCTTCTGAAGTGATCTTATAATAATCGATTTCTTTACGTAAAAATTCTCACTTCAGCGGATTAAGTTTCAAATTCACTCATCTTAGGCATTCAAAAGTTTTTATAAGATTCTTTTTATGCGTTTCAAGACTATTTCCTACGAAAATACATTCATCTTGATATAAAAAATATGATTTATAATTTAACCCAGACATTGCTATTGTCATGAGACGAGCAAAAGCACTAGGCGATGTCTTGAGTCCCATTGGACATCGTTTCATTTGATACTGCTTGTCTGTTGTAAATGCAGTAAACTTCCTAGACTTTTCTTCTAAAGACAGCTGATAGTAACCTTGACTAAGATCTAATTTTGAAAAATAGATGTTATTAGTTAACGAATCTAGAATCACAGTGATGTTAGTTAACGGAAACTTATCATCCTGTATCCTATTATTGCGTTGGCGATAGTCCACTACAAGTCTCCATTTCCTTTCGCCTGAACTATCTGTCTTTTAAGGTACTAATAGAACTGGACTTGACCATTCTGAAAGTCTCTTCAATGATATCGTTATTAACCATTTCATCTATTTGTCTTTATACCTCGCCTTTCAATGCTTTAAGCAATCGATAAGACTTCACGTACGCTGGAGACACATTTTGTTTTAGTTTAATTGAATGTTCTATTAAATTAGTAGTAGTGAGCGTATCTCCTGGCAAATGGAAAACATCGGCATATTTGGCACATACGTTTTCAATGCCTCTTTGCTACTCTTTATTTAAATAGGTATGTATTTGTAAAGTAGTAAGCAAATTTCTGACTCTATCCACAGATATACTATCATCGTCAAACTTGCATACATAAAATTATCTAGGCAGCTACTAATTAAATCTGAAATATTCCTATTTACATGAACACTAACAGACTGGTCTCGAGTTTCTAAACTCAGAGTTCCATTTTTATAATTCAATACCGTGTTATAGCGCTTAAAAAAATCCTGCCCCAGTATACCTTCTGCGGTGCAAGATAAGTGTTCAAAAATGTGAAACTTTTGACCAAAAATCACATTATTTGTTATAATATCTAAATAAATATATCCCATAGATTCTAAATTACCACTAATTCCTTTAATAAGTATCTTATCCTGTTTTACTAAATTCAATAAATTCCTATGCCGCGACAACCATTCATTAGCACACATAAGCTTGCTCCACTATCAATCAGTAAATTAATATCAACATTACTAGTTTTCAATTGACAGTTAATAATACAAAAAATACTAAAACTATGAATTGAATGAGTGTACGGTTTAGGCACGAAAAATTTCTAAGTTTTCATGACTATTTGCGTGATCATTGCGCAAGTTGTCTTGGACATTGGACTGTTGCGCGTTATGCTGAACACGCTGACAACGCACCGGACGTCCGCGATAATGCTGACGCTGACCGCCAGAGTGTCTACCTCGATTTACACTTTATGAATTTATTTGACCTGTGCTATTTTCATTATTTATATTATGATTAGACATTTTATGATATATGTGACTATTTCCTCGGCCTCGTAAACCTCTAAAGCTTCCAATTTTATAGTTCTGGTTAGCCCTAAATTGCATAACCTGGTCTTGTGGCTGGACAGACATGGATTGCTCATCTACCGCAGCCGTAATAGCTTCAGACAACGACGCAAACTGTTGTGAGGCAATGATGGTGCTGAGCCGCTTGTCGGCCAAACCATCGCTAAACCGTTTGATTGCAGTCTTCTCATTGAGCGGACGCAAAACCTCATAGGTATCACGCTTATCGTTAGCCTGAGCAATCATGAGATTCATAAATAACTCCTCGATCTCTGTACCGAATTTTTCAATGCTCCTACGGCCTTGAGTCGCCTTAAGCAATTGTGTTTGTAATGCTACAAACGATTTTTTCGGTAAAAATAAATGCGAATATCTGCTATCAAACTTTTAATATCTGCGTTAGTAGTTTTAAGACGCAATTTTGCACTAGGCAAGAGAGGCGTTTTTAACACAAACTGTATCAATTGGATTTAACTGGCATCATTGATAAGCGAGCTATAAAGCAAGATACCATCAATAAGCTGATTTGTCACCTGCTCCTGGCCTTTCATCACTGGCAGGCAGGGAAATTGCAGTTTTAATATCGAATGTGTCAGCCATTTTTGTAGCACTATTTAAATGTTCTGTAACTATCTACTAAAGAAAGTAATACCCTTTATTTTCTGAAAATTTGATTGAATCTCATGGATTAACGTTTGGAAAACCTCACAAGTTTCTTAGTCTAGCTTGCGATCTTTAATTTCTTGGTTCAACTGTGTCAAAATACAATCCAGTTTACTATATTCTTTTTCTGCTTCTACTAGTTTCTTAAAAGCTAAATCTTGTCTACTCTCTATATAATACTCCCAGCACCCAGCAGCAACGTTTCTTTTCTGTCTTCTTAATCAATGTTTTCACCTCCTCAAACTAATTCTTGGATTTGGTTTCTTCTATATATATATATATATATATTTTAATCTTCCTTGCTTTGTTTCTTCAAAATTGTCCGTCTTCACAAACTTCTATCAGTAAAAATCTTCATGATTTCTTCAACTACAGACGTCTTCGCTTTTCACGTAAGTTTAATTGCTGGCTAAGGGTCGCCATGTATTAGAGTGATGTAATCAAAATAAAAAAGAAGTGTTTTACTCAATGGTTCGTATAATAATGCCCATAATTGATATGTGCAGTTACAAATATAAGATTGGGTGAGCTGCACACTACACTAAATTTGTTTGGAATTAGTGGCGGTTACGCACTCCACGTTCGCGTCCGTGATCCATGTCCGTGACTTGCGGTTCGAGTTCAAAATGTTCTGAATTATGACAGATTACGACTGGTAGACTTCAAGTATTACGGCTACTTCGGAAACGAAATTTCGCGGACACCGATCGGATGTAGTGCGTATCTGCCCTGTGTACCTAATTAAAAAACACATCTGTTTTTACAAAACATTTTTTTAAATCACGTACCTATATTTTAATATAATAACAAACGACATGTTATTTCATATTAAAAATATGCAATCCGTAAGTAAGAACTCATTAGGATTTATTTCGATGCTCAGTAGGTTGCTTATTTTTATTTTTTGGGCATTCACTGATTAGGGATGTGTGACCCACGCGGTGTTGATTGTACATTATTATAATCATAATTATAACAATTTATTTTTTTATTTTACTTCTTAGCGACCTTCCAGATAGCTCGACGCGATTCAATTCATATCTTACTGATAAGCGAAATTGCAAGTATTTTTTTTATAATGATGTGAAAAATTATTATAATTTATTATTTTGCACGTACTCCGTCAAACAGTAGAGTAAAATTGCGTTTGTATGTAAGAATGACCGACTAGGGCACCCTTAAATGCGCACTATGAATTTAATCGTTGCGGATAATAATCGCTAATCTGTGAAAAGGACTAATGTGCACCAAACTGTGACGTTACGATGACCTCAGACGAGCTTAACGTAAGCCACGTTATTAAAATAAAAGAATTATTAATAAAATAAACTAAGAAAAAGGATATTGAGAATAAAAAAAGGGTCCGGCTTCACACGACGTGGGTTGCTTGAATTAGGCAGCTAACCAGGCAGCAGGACGGGCAGGAAGACCTGGTATGCCAGAAGTAGGCAGATGAGCAGACACCACGACAGTCCAGCAGGCAATCGGATAGGTAGGCTTTTGTAGAGTAGGCAGCAGGATGCATAGGCAGGCACATAGATAGTTGGTCAATGCAGCTGAACTAATATTCAGGCTAACGGGCAGGTAGGCAGTAACATAGGTAGTTACGCAGGCAGCAAGGGGTGTGGAGGCCGGGGTGTGACTTCATACGCCGCCGATCAACGAGCCCTTTTATATGAAGCGATGACCGACTAGGTTAATGAACCAGTAAAATGCTCACATTTAAGTTCCACACTCAGTACATGTTATTTAATGCACTTCAAAGATTTGATGTAAATTAATAGGCTGAAGATATTACAGTTGCGAAGAAGAAATCATTTCCAATTTTGAATAGATTCAATTTTACTAATTAATAATCGCAGCGATTAAATTCGTATTCCGCGCTTAGCCTTATTCTACAAAGTTCTAATGTTTAAGATGTTATGATTTACAGTATCTGAGGGCTGATTTCTGAATTTGAATCTTTGGAGTTAGGAACGTGTCAAACCCGTGTTTTCAGGATAAAGTAGAGTTTGAAAAATACTCAACTTCAAATTCTTAATGCAGAAATCGGGGATATTCCATTTTAAGAAGACAACTGTAGAAGGTTCAGTTTTTCTCGAATGAATGGAGACTGGCGGGAATGCAAGTTATTTGGTAACCATTTGTTTTAGCAGCATATTTTTAACCTCGCCAGAAAAAGAGGGGTGTTATAAGTTTAACGTGTGTTGCTGTGTATCTGTGTATCAGTGTATCTGTGTGTTTGTGTGTGTCTGTGGCATCATAGCGCCTAAGACCTAAGTGGATGGACCGATATTGATTTAGTTTTTTTTTGTTTGAAATGTGATTTTGTCGACAGTGTTCTTAGCTATGTTTGAATAAAATCGGTTTAGCCGTTCAAAATTTATGGGCTGTTTTACTGTTTGAATCGGTTGTTTACGCAAGATAAATGTGTCGGGGGTTTTTTAAATTTTGAAATTTCACTTGTATGAAAAGAAGAGGAAGGAGAACATAATAGCGTTACAATAATTCGTATTATTTTATTGTTTCAGATATCGTCGTGGGCACAGAGAACCGACTAGAATTCTATTACAACGGAACACTAACGCACACAGAACACATTCCCTCGGCTAGTTATATAAATTCAGTAACTTACGATCCAGTTCACTACAGGGTTTTGTATGCGGCTGACGTGAAAATGAACATATGTATATCCAGCTTTGACCTATTAACCAGAAAAATACAACCTTTACTTACAAAAAAATCAAACGTAAACAGAGTAAGGGTCACTTACGACCCGGTCACACAATTACTCTTTTGGGCGCAAAAACCGAGTATTTACTCGTTTTCATTAAATCCTGCAGTATCGAATAAAGCACTGGACGGAAATACTTTGGTTACGTTACGTGATGAATGCTGGGATATAGCCGTGGACAGCTGTGGAGGGTACGTTACTGATGATACAGCTATAACACAGAGCAGGATCAGATAGCAAGCTTCTAAAGAACCTGCAACATGTATACCTATTTTGGTAGGATTGGCACGGGTGGATAAAAATTATTCAAAAAGCTTTCTATAAGTGACTATGATTTAATATTTTTTTACAAAATTACTTACTCGAAACACTTTTGTTTTTCAATATTCTGTTGTGCCTTTTGATTAAATCATCATCATCATTTCAGCCGAAAGACGTCCACTGCCAGACATAGGTCTCCCCCAAGCGCCACGCTGGTCATCATTTGAATCATGGATCATTTGAATGAATGAGAAACGCACAGGCGTTTCGGATTAATTAATTAAATGATAAATTCTGATACTAATATTTTTTTTTATAATTTAATAGAAAACTCACATTGCATATAAAATTCATAATCTTGCAAACGTTTTAGTATATCACTATCAATTTTAACCATATTTTTAGTAAACAATCATATTAAAATTTCTTAATATTAAAACACTATTACGTTTTACAAATTTCACAAGTAAAATTAAAAAATTTAAAAACAAACAACTTTCAAACAAAAAAAACTAGATCAAAATCGGTTCATCCGTTTAGGCGCTATGATGCAACAGACAGACACACAGATACACAGCAACACACGTGAAACTTATAACACCCCTCTTTTTCCGGCGGGAGTTAAAAACAGAAACTAAAAAGCCCTGACCGATTCAACTGGCCGAGATGGTATAAACCGGTTTCTTTTCGTACGTGACGACGCCGCGACTTGTACACACGTCAAGCTTGTAATAGTGTAATTATCGTGGTGCGGTTGTATGCAGCTTGTTCTCTGGTCGTACTTTGTGGTCATAACTATACACACCGGCAAAATAAGTGGAACATCAAAATAAATAATTTAACTGCAGTTTTTCATAATGAAACCAAATATGCCTCATCTTATTTTGACTCATCTAAATCTGAACTTAATATTATAAAGAAAGTGTGCAAATGTTAGTTTGCACATTTATTTGGAGTGTAATTGTCTGAAGTTAATGCAGGGTGTGCATGTGTGTGTTATTTTATGAGTCAGCAATATTCATATTGAGCTTTTTGATTGGTGTATTATACTTATTAACAAATTACAGGTATATTTACTGGGCCACATACTGGCAGATCGAGAGAATTCAGTTTGATGGCTCCAAGAGAGAAGTGTTAATACAAAGACAAGTTTGGACCCGACGAAGCTTGGCCATTGACCAACAGACACAAAGAATGTACTGGATTGACGAAATTGGTATGTCTGATGATTATCACGTCGATATTCAAAGTGCCGATTTGAATGGAAAAAACCGGACAACATTACACAAGATCATTTTTGATCATCGAGCTGCCATCGGTACTTCATTGGCCATATCAAAAGATTTTATTTACTGGAGAGGTCAAAAGAAAATTTGGCAATTACCAAAGAATTTGGGCCAGCACGAGGAACCAAAATCATTTCCGATTTCTGTCGATAGCAATATGGAATATCAAATTGTAGCAGCTAACTATACTATTGAGGAACAAACTGAAGGAAATGCAAACTGTAAAACTCTTATGAGTTTGATACCAATTGCGTTTGTTTGTTTGAACTATTGCTTGCAAGGAAATTGCAGTGTCAGTGCAGAGGGACCACCACTATGCAGGTAAAACATGTTTATTTGTATTAAGGAGTAGCGAAGATAGTTTAGTAAATAAAGTTAATTGCTTGCTTTATTGTGCCGCGTCTTGGCCTAAAGCATTCACTAACGACAAGTTAAGTAACGTCTAGGTATATAGTGCTCGCCAAACTTCTGGGCCACCCTGCAGTTAGCTTTCCGATGCGTAAGGCTCAAAACGGTGCTGTTTTTGTATGAGATTTACTACTGCGCAGCTATTGTAGCCAACTTCAGGGCGGCCAAAAAGTCAAGCGAGAACTATACCTTAAAATAACAGATCCTTGAGCATCCACGTCATCACCACCACAGTTTCTCAGAAGGAAACTCGTAAGCTTCGACATCTAAAGTTAGGATACCTAAAACTAGGACCACTTCCCCCGTTCACTACAAACGAGTACATCATCATCATTTCAGCTGAAAGACGTCCACTGCTCCGAGTATAACGTTTGGTTATTAATATTAGTTCTCACGCCAACACGTAATGTTTTTTACTTTTTGTTTTGTTTTGTTTTTATGTATGCTTTTTAAACTAATACGCCTGATGTTGTAGTAGTAGATATTGAGCAGGTTATGATAATTATAAAAGACTTCATGAGATGTAATTAGATTTAATCTCCCACACATTGCACAGAAAAATTACAAGCCAGCCATGACACATAGTAAAAAAAACGCAACACCATCTGGTGCTACATAAGAAAACCAACAGGCAAATGTATGCAGTATTCAGCCTAGCAGAAACATAAAATTTAACCCAATACTCCCACTAAATTTTATACAAAATAAAACTTCTAAACTACACTTAATTTTGCCTGCTTATTTTTGACAAAAATAAACAACTGACAAAACTTCATCCCTTATATGTTCGAATTTAACAGTAGGTAAATCCTTAGTAAAAATATCAGCCAGTTGATCTGAACTATGCACATACTTAATAACAATAAATTTATCTCTGACCTTTTCTCTAATGAAATAGAATTTGACATCAATGTGTTTTGTCTTTTTATGATAAACAGGATTATTTATTAATTTAATAGCACTTTGATTATCAATACACAGAGTTGTACAATCATGACTGATATTAATATCTTTAAAAAACTGTCTTAACCATAAAATATTCTTGGCTGCTTCACAACCAGCCATAAATTCAGCCTCAGTTGTTGATAAGGCAATACAAGGTTGTTTCTGACTACACCAAGATATAGGTCCACCATTTAACATAAAAATATAACTAGTAGTTGATTTCCTTGTATCTAAATCCCCAGCAAAAAATGAATCTGAATATCCAGTTAAGTTTTCATGACCTTGGTACTTTATACACAAATCTTTAGTTTTAATAAGATATCTAAAATTATTCTCTTAAGCTGATTAACATGATGTACACTTGGATTGTTTATATATCTACTTAACAGATTTACACCATATGAAATATCTGGCCTAGTAGCTGTAGATAAAAACAATAATGATCCTATAACTTCCCTGTAAGGAAAATTTATCTGTTCATTTTCAAAATTTTTGGTTAACTGAACATTTACATCAAAAGGTGTATTATAAGGGTGAGCAGTACTCATATTGAATTAATTAATTAACTGTTCAATATATTGTCTTTGACTGATACAAATAGACTTATCAGTTTTGAGAATTTCTAATCCAGCAAACTTATTTAAATTAAACTCTTTGATATTAAATCCTTGCTTCAAATAACTAACAATTTGGTCTAATATTTAATTAGATTGACACATAACCAAAGCATCATCTACATACAGAATTAATAAAGCTTTTATACTATTAAAGTTACCAACGAATACACAATTGTCTGCTTGTGACTGAACAAAACCAAACTTCAATAAAAAACTTGTAAATTTATGATTCCAGCAACGAGATGCCTGTTTTAGGCCATACAAAGATTTGTTCAAATTACAAATTTTATTTACTGGAGCTTTTACACCATCTGGAATTTCCATAAAAATTTCCTCATCCAACTCTCCATACAAAAAGGCTGTCTTAACATCTAATTGTCTTATATTCCATTTATGTTCAACAGACATAGATAAGAATATTCTTATTGACTCATATCTAGTAATAGGTGAAAAAATTTCATTGTATTCTATCCTTTGAATTTATGTGAAACCACGGGCACCTTTTTTATATTATATACCTTTCTTTATACCTTTCTACTTGATCTAAATTTCTTTTAACATTAAAAACCCATTTAGAGGTAATTTTTCTCTGATTTTCATTATCAACAAAACTCCAGGTGTTATTGGTATGGTGAGGTTCTAATTCTTCATTTATGGCGTTTAGCCATAACTCACATTCCTTACTATTAATAGCTTCAGCATAAGTCACAGGTACATCTAACTCCATTAAATTTGCCTCAAATATTGCATTTCTCCGTGGTCGCAAAGTAACATTTGAACGATCAATACTAAGATCAATCTCTTGTGAAGGTTCATAGGTCTCATCATTTTCATCAATAGCAGTATAGGTGCTGTCATCACTACCTGAATCCTGATCACTTACATTCATCTCAGTATTATCCATCACTACTTCAGCATTTTTTTTCATCACATACAAAAATTTGAGCTTCATTCCGTTTTAATTCTGGACTTTTCATTTCATTAAATATAACATTCCTTGATATTGTAATTCTATTTGTGGTTGAAACAAACATTTTATAGTTTGTGTTATCATACCCAACTAACATTATCTTACAATCAAGCTTCTTTCTCAGCTGATCTGGCACATGAACATATCCTTCACATCCAAACACTCTGACATGATCTAAACTAGGCTTTACACCATTCCACAACTCTATAGGTGTAATATTTGGTGTCTGGCTCGAAGATGTTCGATTCAATAAATAAACAGCACAATTGACTGCTTATGCCCATAGATTGAGAGGTATAAAGCATTGACCGAGCACTTTCTACTATTGTCCTAATTTCTCTTTCTGCCCGGCCATTCTGTTCAGGAGTGTAAGGGGCAGTGAGCTCATGAGAAATAGCTTCCCTGTCAAAATATTTTTTAAAGCCTTTGCTTGTGTACTCTCCTTCATTATCAGTGTGTAATATGCGTACACTATGTGTAAACTTATTTTTAATCATTAAATTATATTTCTTAAAATAGTTTAACACATCACTTTTATTCTTTATAAAGTAAACATATCTAAAATTTGTAGCAGAATCCTTAAAAATAACAAAATATTTCATACCTCGTACTGAAGGCACACTGAATGGTCCACAAACATCACTGTAGACAATATCACCTGATTTCTGTGGTCCTCTGTTTGACTTCTGGAATGGTTGACGAGCATGCTTGCCATAAGCACAACCCTCAAACTCAAACTTGTCACAGTCAGATAAGTCCACACCAGCAATCACATTATTTTTGCACATTGTCTAGATTTCTTTTACATTTAAATGTCCCAGACGTTCATGCCATGTTTTAAGGTCTAATTTTTGCACTATATTACATACTGGATTTTGCACAGTTTTTACTTGTAACTCATATAAATTGTTGCTTTGTAACACTATTTTATTATCTTTGTAAATCAAAGCATCAGTATGTTTCTTGACAATATTATAACCTTGTCTTGTTACTACTCCTTCAGAAAATAGGTTTCTTCTCAATGTTGGTACATATAGAAGATTTTTCAGGATACATGTCTCCCACTGTCCATTGACACACTTGTTTATCAAAATATTTCCTTGGCCAATCACTTCTACATCTTCTTGATTTCCCAGTTTCAGTGGAGATCCTGTGTACTCATATAATTCAACAAAATTTTCACGTTTAAAGACATCTGAGCTGAGGCACCACTGTCTAATATCCATCTTAAACCTTAATCATTATTTCTCCAATTTGTATTTGCTACATTGAAAGCTAACATGTTTCTTTCTTCTTGTTGTTTTGGTTTTTGTTTAGGGCTACGGCAATCTCTTGCATAATGACCACGTTTCCCACAGTTGTAACATATAAAGCGATGTGACTTTTCACTTAATTCTTTCTTAGATTCTTTTACTGGAACAGTTTTCTTCTTTATATTTTGTTTAGTCACTAATAAAGCAGTTCCATTCTCTTCTTTAACATTCAAGCTGGCCTCCTCATCCAACAAGCGAGCTGTCAGATTAACTATGGTTTGATTTTCTTAATCAAGTGACATCCAAACCTGGCGTGGAGATCTATACTTGGATGGCAGTGTAGTCAATATTTTAGTTATGATCGCTGTGGCACTAATAACCTCTCCAATTTCTTTAAGTTGCTTAGCCAAACTTTCCACTTTTGCTATATGCTGAGCAATGCTATCTGCCGGTGACATTGTGTACTGATAAAAACGCTCATCATCATCTTAGTCATCTCAGACTTTTGTTCATAAATGGACTCCAGTTTTGTCATCACCTCAAGTGCTGATTCACAGTTTTCAATGAGTGCAATTGCGGAAGTTAATATAAACATCGCCATCCCATCATCCTTGTTCCATTGAATCGCATTTCCTTGTAGTTTTGGCGAGTTGATATCTAACCCTTTTGCTCGGAGGGCACATTTTATTTGGAATTTCCACTGTTTAAAGTTCGTTCCATCGAACTTGTCAAGGTTTGTTGTCTTTTCAAACTCCATTGTTGGTTTTACAAAACACACGTCGCACACAGTTCTATTGTCGTATATTATTCTGTTTTCGCTGCTCTTTGTTTTTAATTATCACTAACTTTTGATTTGCGTTGGCCTGGGCCGATAACCTATTGAGCAGGTTATGATAATTAAACAAGACTTCTTGAGATGTAATTAGATTTAATCTCCCACACATTGCACAGAAAAATTACAAGCCAGCCATGACACATAGTAAAAAAACGCAGCGCCATCTGGTGCTACATAAGAAAACAAACAGGCAAACACATGCAGTATTCAGCCTAGCAGAAACATAAAATTTAACCCAATAGTAGACCGAATCTAGACGCGTGCAATGATTGTTGACATTACCATCCCGCATGATGGGAACCTCGTGAAAGCCAAGACGGTTAAGCAAATCAAGGATCTTGACTTGGCTCGCATGGTTGTCAACATGTAGGATATGGACTCAGCGATCATTGCATCGATAGTCACGTCAGCCAATGGTTTAATAGTCACGAGCCTCGATCAACACCTTAGGTTGCTCTGCTTAAGCAGTTCAAATTTACTTCATATTTTAAAAGTTTATACATGTAAGTAGAGACGGTACGATCGATAATATTGTATGATTGGAGGAAGGAATTGCATGATTTTCGTATCGCAACACGAAAATACGACGGAAAATGTGGCGATAAAAACCCCGAGATTTTTAAATTTCAATCGAGTTAGTTTCGCCTATTATTATTATACAATACAAGATTATAAAGAGGAAAGATTTATTTGTTTGTTTGTTTGTACCGAATAGGCTCCGAAACTACTGGAGCGATTTCAAAAATTCTTTCACCTATGGAAAGCTACATTATTCCCGAGTAATATAGGCTATAATTTTGATGGGAGCGAAGCCGCGGGGGTCAGCTAGTATTATACAAGATTTTTGGGAGTATCTACCCACTAACTAACTAAAGCAGTGAGGCACTAGCCAAGTCAAAGATCCAGAGCCTTGAACATTGTCGCCGAGTTGCCAGCTTGTCGGTTATTTATCGGTTACATTTTAGGGAGTGTGCGATGGAATTGCATGATTTATATATCATGATTCCGCCTAGCCAGTCCATCATCGGACTACCAGACGTACGGCGATGCGTCATCGGTACATGGTGGACATCCCACCCATACGCACAAAACGTTTTAGAGACGCTTATATTATGCGCATAGCTAAGGAGTGAAATTTCCTGCCGGAGTCTGTTTCCCAATAGCTACAATCTAGGAGTTTTTAAGTCAAGAGTGAATGGGTTTTTCTAGGCAAGTGTGCTTCAACTTCGACCACATCATCATTTACCATCAGGTAAGATAGTGGTCAAGCGCGAGCCTATAGTATATAAAAAAGTCCGAATTATCATCATCATCATATTCGAAAGTTGTCCACTGCTGGACATAGACATACCCCAAGTTTCACCACATGGATCGATCCTGTGCGTCTCGCATTCAAATCCAAATGTCTAAGTACAATAATAAGTTTACTTTAGTATTTAATTATTGTTCTCATTTAAGTGAAATGAAAATTTATCTATATATATAAAAATTAAACCCGTTTTCCTTGGTCACGGCATCACGCGTGAATGGCTGGACCGATTTCACTAATTCTTTTTTTGTTGTATTTGTTATTATTAGGAGAAGGTTCTTACGGAAAAAAATATTAGGAATATCTCTCAGAAATATTGAAAAATATACATTAAATTCTGCATATTTAAAAAAACGCGCGTAACGAATGTCAATGTCATTCACAGCCATAGACTATATTGAAAGAGCATTGTTTGTTCGGAAACGTGGTTACTTAATTAAATTCGAGCATCATTTGTTCAGAAACGTGGTTACTTAATTAAATTCTAATTAATCTACTATATAAAAATAAGTCGGGTTTTCCTCCCTGACGCTATAACTCCAGAACGCACGAACCGATTTCCACGGTTTTGCATTCGTTGGTAAGGTCTCGGGCTCCGTGAGGTTTATAGGTAGGGTAGGGTAGGGTAGGGCAGGGTAGTGTAGGGTAGGGTAGGGTAGGGTAGGGTAGTGTAGGGTCAGGTAGGGTAGGGTAGGGTAGGGTAGGGTAGTGTAGGGTAGGGTAGTGTAGGGTAGTGTAGGGTAGGGTAGGGTAGGGTAGTGTAGGGTAGGGTAGGGTAGTGTAGGGTCGGGTAGGGTAGGGTAGTGTAGGGTAGGGTAGGGTAGGTAGTGTAAGGTAGGGTAGGTAGGGTAGATAAATGTTTGGTCTTTTTATGGCAAAACAAAGTTTGCCGGGTCAGCTAGTAAGAAATAAATATCTTTTTTGAGGGATACACCAGAGAACGGGCAGCAGCGATCTCTGTGCACTTTAACAAAAAACTGGCGATTATGGAAAACCCCCCAAACAAAAATGAAAAGCACAAAGAAATGATGGCCCTAAGTGCCCAGCAGCCCGTCTACCATCGTCTACGGTAGCGGTCGAGACAATTGCGTGGCAAGGGGTGCGGAGAATCTCCGGATTGGACCCGGCTACCCCAATAAACACCGACGACTGGACCTGGCAACGTATACTGGCAAACACTCCGAACCCACGAGAAGATAGCCGAACTCGAGGAAGAATTGAGCAGGTTACGATGGAGTATTAGAGGGTTATCTGAAGTCCGAAGAGAGGGGGAGGACTCGATTATCCTTGGATCCGGTAACCTGCTCTATTGCCGAGCGGGTGACCGGCAGTCCCAGAGTGGTGTCGGCAAATAAAAATCTAGGTCGACTTCATCATGTAAACCAAGAAGCAAATGTTCAATGATGTATCTGTGATCTATTCGGTAAAAACCGGGAGCAATCACAGCATGGTAACAGGCACATTGAACATTTATATCAAGCTTGGAAGGTCTCGACTCATGAAGTCTACTCTACGTCCAGCACAGATCCAAATCCAAAACTCCGAGAGCTTTCAGCTCGACCTCCAGAATCGTTTTGAGTGCCTAGGGAGCTCCGTGGACGAATATAGCGATGGGTTCGTGGAAGCTGATCATACGGTCGTATCTAAGTTTTTCAAGACCCGCCGTACAGACACAAACAAAAAGCTCTCTGATCCTACTCTCAAGCTGATGAAGGAGAGGCGTGAGATGATCCTGCAGTCTTCAGAATAGACGTGCAAATACCGGCAGCTCAATAGACAGATTCCTAAAACCTTGAAAAGAAACGCTTCAATACCAAGCGTATTAAAGACGCGATTGAGCGGAATAAAGGCTCTAAGGTCTTTGCAAGAAATCTATTGGGCAGAGCCAGCTCACGAAACTGAAGACCGACGATGGCAGGATCGTATCCGCCAAACCGGAGCTTCTGAGGGAGTTCGAGAGCTTCTATGGACAGTTGTACACTTCAACCAGTAAACCCGTCGCTTATCTAGTAAAAGACCCTAGAGCTAGATTGACCCGTCACTATACCGAAGACATTCCGGACGTCAGCCTTTATGAAATTACGATGGCTCTTAAACAGCTTATGAACAATAAGGCACCGGGTGATGACGGAATTACGGCGGAACTTCTGAAAGCGGGTGCAAAACCTATACTTAAGGCCCTTCAGCAGCTGTTTGGTTCCGTCATACTCGAGGGGAAAATGCCGCAGGCATGCTGCGGGGGTGAGGTGGTACTCTTCTTCAAGAAGGGTGACAGTGCCTTATTGAAGAACCATAGGCCCATCTCAGTTCTTAGCCATGTCTACAAGCTGTTTTCAAGAGTCATCAAAAGCCGGATTCCGTAAAGGCTTTAACACCGTAGACCACATACATACGCTGCGGCAGGTTTTACAGAAGACCGAAGAGTACAACCTGCCTCTCTGCTAAGCGTTTGTATACTACGAGAAAGCCTTCGATTCGATCGAGACTTGGGCTGTACTGCACTCTCTCCAACGGTGCCAAATCGAATTCCGGTACCGAGATGTTGAAGTGTTTGTTCAAAAACGCCACCATGCCAGTTCGACTTCAGGATTAGACTGTTAGGTTCTGAAGGGGGGTAGCAGAATAATACAACCGGTATTTCACAAGCTCGTATATTTGACTGGCGCAGCAGTCGTTTGTACACGTATATATATATAGATGCCTACCTACTTATTTATTAAGTAACGATATGTAGGTACCCATCATAACATTCCTCCACCTTTAATCAGAAGAACTTCCTACAATCTATAGCAGTTCTGTTACGTTTCGACCGAGTGTCTGACTCGATAGAAGAAGCTGCTGAAATCACTACCTCTTCAACGGAATCTTGGCCGTGATCAAGCACTGATGCAGTCGTTTCTGACTCCACAGGTGCATCCTCCCCAGGAGCACCCTCCACAGAAACTTCGGATAGCTGCTGCCCTGCGCTCGTCGAGCTTGAGGGTATTATGAATGCGGGGACGATCTCCTCGCATGACCCATCTTCCCTCCCTCTATATTTAAGCAACTGATTAGTGTGCCTCTTTAATGTATCTTCCGACGCACACAGTTTCACCAAATACACAGCTTTTCCTATTTTTTTAATAATAATTCCCCGTGACCAATATTGGTTTTGCTGACTATACATTTTACCAAGACTTGGTCACCCACATTGAATAAAAGTTTGCGGTTGCCACGATAATTATCAATTTGCGAACACGCATTTGCGTTTTCTTTTTACCACTGTGTCGAGTGCAGCGTCTGATGGCGTTGTGTTGGTTGGTGTCAGGAGATCTAATCTACATCTCAAATTGTGACCGATCAAAACTTCAGCCGGAGATCTGTTTGTGGTCGAATGTTTGGAATTCCTGTACCTCAGTAGGAATTCTGATATTTTAATATTCAAATCTCTTAAACCTGTACCTGATATTAAGTAAGATTTAATTGCCTTTTTAATAATTTTAACATAGCTCTCCGCTTGTTCATTGCTAGCTGGATTATATGTTGGTGAAGTTATATGAGTGATGTTGTTTCGAGTACAGAATTGTTTAAATTCATGCGAGACAAAAGAAGAGCCGTTATCTGAGCAAATCGTATGAAATAACCCAAATCGTGACATTACTTCGCACAGTTTTTCAATAACCGCTCGCGATGTGAACCCCGATGATACATCAAAACATTCTACCCATTTCGAATATGCATCTACGATAATTAAAAATGCCTTGCCACTAATCGGTCCTAAAAAGTCTATGTGTACGCGGTGCCACGGCTGGGCCGGGAACGGCCACGGGGTGAGAGGGGAGCGCGGGGGCGCGGCGCGCTGTGACGCACACACGGCGCAAGCACCGATGTGATGTTCGATAGCCGCAGACATACACGGCCACCAAAATCTATTGCGTGCCTCTTCTTTCACTTTTGTGATTCCTAAGTGCCCTGAGTGTAACTCGTTTAACACTTTCATCAATCACTAACCTGTGACCTCTTATCAGACAACAATTTTCAACTGAGAGTTCTAACCGATGGCTATAATAATCCTTCATTAACGGTTCACTAATCTTACTCGGCCAATTATTTGACAAATAATCGATAACGGTTTTGATAACATTATCATTTTTTACCGCGTCTTGGATATCTGTCAATGACAAAAACCTCTCACCTTCATAAACAAAACGTACATAACTAGATGTATCTATAAGTGACTCGTGACGTTCGTTTTTAAATAGTCGGGTAGGTACTGATCGACTTAAGAAATCAGCACAATTATGAGTACTGCTAAAATATTCTATTTTATAATTATATGCAGATAGAAAAATAGCATAACGCTGTAATCGATTAGCTGATATCTCAGGAATGCCCATTTCTGGATTAAAAATTGAAACCAATGGTTTATGGTCTTTTCTTAAAATGAACGGTTTGGTTCTTCCATATAAATATTGGTGAAATTTTCTTATCCCGAATATTATTGCAGTTGCTTCTTTTTGGATTTGGCTATATCGTTTTTCTGCCGCATTTAGAGACCGAGAAATGTAGGAGATAGGTTTTTCTACACCACCTTCTACCTGTGATAACACGGCGCCTAACCCGCTCGGTGACGCATCAACCGTAACTATTAGCAAAGGGGGAATTTTTAACTGCACCTCTATTTAGAAATTTAAGCAAACAAAATATCTCCACTAATAACCTACTGCAAAACAATATTACTCACCGTAAAACAAAAATACTGATTTGCACACAAATTATTCAATTAAATATAAAATAAATGTGAATTAGTCCAAGAGCGAGCGAAGCGAGCTCGGGAGCTTAGGGCACCCCGACACGGATAGGTTAGGTTCGAAGGAGATGACGGGAGCTGAAGTGAGCGAGCAAAGCGAGCGAACTCAGCTCCCGTCATCTCCTTCATGTTAGGTTACTTTAGACCCTGCAGACAGAAATAGGAGCCCTGCGCAGCGGGGCTCCGTCGACTTTGTTTCGTTTCCCCCCCTCCCTTAAAACTTAAATATTTTGTTGCACTCGAAGAATTATTAGATTTACTTTTAGTTAACAGATAGTTATTCAGTAAAACAGTTAAGCTTTAAAGATCTAGCAGTATAGTATAATTCATTTATTTGATGAGCAAATTTAGTGTGCAATTCAGTATTTTTGGTAGTAATTTCGAATATTTTGATTGAAAAAAGGGGAATTACAGTTAAAGTATTAAATAACACCCTTAGCAAAGCTTCTGGATTGAAATGTGCTAAAGTGGTATCAGAAACTAATGCACGTTTTATATTTGAGACTGATTCGTCATGTCTCTTAGTCCATGACCAAGGTTCATTTTTTTTTAGCAATTCATGCAGTGGACTTAAAATCGATGAAGCCTTCTTAATAAAATTTCGGTAATAATTTACCAAGCCTAGAAATGATTTTAATTTCTTTTGTTTTGGTAGGTACCCGAATTTGCGAAATTGTTTTCATTTTTTCCGGTGATTTATGTAATCCGTTACGGTCGATAATAAAACCCAAATAGGTTACGGATTCCTGAAAGAAGGTACATTTATCCATATTTAAAACTAAGCCAGCTTCCTGTAACCTACGGAAGACTTCATTCAACCTAGTCATCATCTGATCTTTGTCCTCCCCACATACTAAAATATTAAATTTTAAAAAAACCCCCGACACATTGATCTTGCGAAAACACCCCGATTCTGACAGTAAAACACCCATAACTTTTGAACGGCTGAACCGATTTTATTCAAACATAGCTAATAACACTCTCGACAAAATCACCTTTCAAACAAAAAAAACTAAATCAAAATCGGTTTATCCGTTTAGGCACTATGATGCCACAGACAGACACACAGATACACAGATACACAGCAACACACGTCAAACTTATAACACCCCTCTTTTTCCGGCGGGGGTTAAAAAGAGTGCCACTTAACCCTGATAGCAGCGCTTCCATGTTTCGCTGAAAAATGGCCGGCGCACTAGCTAGACCAAACACTAAGCGAGTATACTTATACAAGCCTATATGCGTGTTTATACAAGTGAGCATCTGTGACTTTTCATTTAGACACAACTGATTGTACGCATGCGAAAGGTCTAATTTACTAAAGTACTTGCCGCCATGTAGTTTTTTAAACAGCTCGTCATACCTAGGTTGTGGATATTTATCGACCAGTAACTGTTTATTGATAGACACGGAGTAGTCGGCACAGAGACGTATAGATCCGTCTAGTACGGGTAGTCGGGTACTATTGGACTGGCATACTCCGCGTACTTCACGGGTACTAATACACCTAAACCTACAAGACAATTGAGTTCCTTTTCCACGTTTTCCCGTAGTGCAAAAGGTAAAGGTCTCGCGTTGAAAAAAATCGGTTTAACTGGTTTTAAAGCTAAATCTACCTTCACGCCTTTAAAACAACCTAATTTATATCCAAATAATACTGTGTATTTGGCAGAACTACCCGATAAATAGTCGTTACAGTTATTTATGGAACATATTTGCAAGTTAAATCGTGAAAAAAAATCTCTGCCTAACAAGGGAGGCCCCCATTCCTCACCACGTAAACACCTATTGTGAATGAGTTGTTTTTATACGTAAACAATACTTTTATTTTACCCACACTAAGCAATTTATCGCCGTTATAACTATGCAAAATAACATCACTGGCTTCTAACGTTATGGTTTTAAAGTATGTAAGATACGTTTGCTCAGAAATAACGGTCACTGATGAATCCGTATCTATTTCGAAAGTAATTCAACTCCATTGACACAAACAGATTCCCGCATCGGTTCGCCGCGAATGGAGCGGATATTACAGCACACATGTTTATCATCATCGCTAGCATCCTCACAGCACTCGCACACTGTAAACAAAATGTGAATAAGCAACACTATGTTGTAGCGTTGTGAGGATCTCAACTGAAAACAGTTGAATGATACTAATATCAAAATTAGTAAGTTTATACGGTTATTAGTCACATCTCTAAAAACACGGCACAACTCTAACTTTCCGGATCGCTGTCGCTCGGTCATTTTCGATTCCGGTGGCTTAGCTGATAACTATCTTTCGATCCTCACGACTCTGTGTGCCCCGATTTAGGGGCTCTTCGTGCGGGCTGAGGGCTTGACCTTTTTTCCACTGCTGCACGCTGCCTACGCACACCACCAGGTTCTTGACCTGCATACCTGCGGCTTACCGCAGTGCGAGCCTACGCACGCTGCCCTTTTTTGCCCGCATACCTGCGGCCCGCCGTCGCGCGATCCGGTGACCTATCGCTGAGCCACCTGCAGCCTGCCGTCGCGCGAGCCGGTGCCTGCGCAGCCTACCCTGCGCACCCCTAGCTGCTGCACCTCCGGCGACCTATCGCTGAGCCTTGCTGACGGGTCCCCGCGTCTACCACGTGCTGCCAAGGGACGGTACCCCACTTATATTTTATCCGCGTGTGGTTATTGTTAAGAACTGAGTGGCGCTTAAAACCCACGACCTAGGTGTAGTATAGAATCTAAAATATATGTATTAACTTGTCAAGCTGTTTCCTTTAACTTCCTTCTAACTACCAGTTAGCGGCCTGCGCAGCTTACCAAGCGCAGACTAAGCCGTTACAATGTGTGTTGCTTATTCACATTTTGTTTACACATTCGTTTAAGATGACCTTGAACGCCGCACTTTTTGCACTTATACCGCTCGAACCAACATGACGATGCCTGATGGCCTGTGTAGCCGCAGGCGGTGCACCCACTGTCCCGACTGCCATCGTGAGCGCGCTCAGCGCTAGCCACGGGTGACGTCGCTCCATACCTGCGCCACGGCGCGGTGCTCCCGCGCGCTGCGCCTGATTGTGTTGCCGTCTCAATCTTCATCACTTGAAGTGGTGTGCCCGCGTCTGCTTGCCGTGACGATTCTTGTGCCCCCATACGATCACTACGTATGCCTTCAGCTCTTTCCAAGGCCTTGCTCAGAGTCAACTTCGACACCGCCTTGGTGAATAGTTTTCTCTTTCCGGTCCAGGTGCCATGCCCAGCACGAAACCATCGTGGTTTTTCGCCTCGAATTCGCAGTGCATTGCCAAACCACGTACTCGTTCCACCCACTCTGGTAGCCCTTCGCCGATATGTTGCGTGGCACTGTGGAATTTGTACCTTTCCGCGAATGTGCATTTCTTTAGTTTGAAGTGTCCATCCAACAACTCCACCAGTTCGACATAGTTTAATGTACCGGCTTGTCGCGGTAAAGCTAAGTCGCGTATCAACTTGTAGCTTGAAGTAGACTTAGTAGAATAAATAGCTCGTCCTTTGCAACCGGCTTTATCTGCATCTACCCCAATTCCGTTTGCCAGAAACCACTGCTCGAGTATTTCCTTGTATAGCTGCCACTCTTGATTTTCGTGGTTGAACACTGTCAAGGTGCCGACAGAAGTGGATACTCTTGCCATTTTAAAAATAAAGTACGCGTGTCTCGTACTTTTTCTCGTCGCCAACTGTTAGGTTCGGAAGGGCGGTAGCAGGATAATACAACCGGTATTTCACACGCTCGTATATTTGACTGGCGCAGCAGTCGTTTGTACACGTATATATATAGATGCCTACCTACTTATTTATTAAGTAACGATATGTAGGTACCCATCATAACACAGACCTCGAAACCTATCCTTCTGCAGTGAGGTGCTAGACAGGGAGACGTCATATCTCCGAAACTGTTCACGACTGCACCGGAGGATGTCTTCAAGGTTCTGGACTGGAGAGGGCTAAGCATCAACGTCAATGGCGAGTACATCACTCATCTTCGGTTTGCCGACGATATAGTGGTAATGGCTGAGACCATGAAGGACCTCAGTATAATGCTCGATGACCTCAGTAGAGCTTCTAAAAGAGTGGGTCTGAGGATGAACATAGAAAAAACCAAGGTGATCTTTAATGGCTATGTTACACCCACTCCTATGAAGGTTGGAGACTCTACACTCGAAGTTGTGGACGACTATGTCTACCTGGGACAAACGATCCAGTTGGGTAGGGCCAACTTCGAGAGAGAGATCAACCGTCGAATCCGACTCGGCTGGGCAGGGTTCGGGAAGTTTCGCGGTATCTTCTCGTCCGACTTACCACAGTGTCTCAAGACGAAAGTCTATGACCAGTGTGTGTTGCCAGTGATGACCTTTGGCTCTGAGACGTGGTCGCTCACAATGGGCCTCATCAGAAAACAGTCACACAAAGGGCAATGGAGAGGGCTATGCTCGAAGTATCTTTGCGTGATCTAATCAGAAATGTTGAGATCCGCAAGAGAACCAGGGTTACTGAAATACCCCGAAGAATTGCTAAACTTAAGTGACAGTGGGCAGGGCACATATATTGCTCGCAAAACGGATGGCCGATGGGGCAGAACAGTTCCGCAGTGGCGACCGCCAACCGGAAGACGATGCGTTGGAAGGCCTCCCACCAGGTGGACCGAAGACATGGTAAAGGTTACGGGGATCCGCTGGTTGCGGGACGCACGGGTCCCGTGCGTCGACTTGACTTCACTGAGATTGTTCTTAGCTATAATGGTTGGTACACGCATTTTTGGTTCATAGGCCTCCGCCTATGTCCAGCAATGGACGTCTTTCGGCTGATCTGATGATGATTATTATATGATGAACCAAAAATGCGTGTACCAACCATAGCTAAGAACAATCTCAGTGAAGTCACATTTCTAACAAAAAATAAATTATTTACAGACAGACAAACAGATACACTCCTATTGTCGACAACAACAATGGACATTATTTTCACCTTGAATCTGTACAAGGTGGCTTTTATATCATTGGCAATCTTACAGAGTGAAATTACTCATGAATGTACAAACATTTTATTAAAAGATTAGGTACATCACATCATCAGCCTATCAATGTTCCCACTGCAGGGACACAGACGTCCTCTCTGTGAAAGGGAATGGGCCGTAATCCACCTCGCGGGCTCAGTGCGTATTGGTGGATGGCACATGTCTTCGAATTTTTGGTTCTGGGACATGCCGATTGCCTCACGATGTTTTCCTTCACCGTTTTGAGAGCAGTGGTGATGAAATAATTTACACAAAGTAAAGCGCCTGTCTGGGCTCGAACTCACGACCTATAACAAGTTTTTTTTTTTTTTATAGGTCGTTTCAAGAGTTGGGTTACCACGAAACTGTGCCAGTGC
Organism: Orthosia gothica; assembly: GCA_949775005.1. Lineage (NCBI taxonomy): Eukaryota > Metazoa > Arthropoda > Insecta > Lepidoptera > Noctuidae > Orthosia > Orthosia gothica. The sequence goes on from OX459036.1 coordinate 44,622,456, forward strand.
AAGTATTCGTTCCGCTACCCTTTTAGACAATGTAGAACTCCAGTAGGTTTTAGATTTAAAGTTATTGCTGGGGTTTCGATTAATTTGTATCACAGGAATGTGGAGTTCTGCTGCTTTATTTAAACTATTCAAAAACTGGTCGTATGCCTCTTGTAAGTCATCAGTAACATTGAAATCGTAAAATGTCTCTTCCAGGTAAAGTCGATACTGCTGCCAATTATTCTTTTTAAAGTTTCTTCTAATGTCTGAATTCCTAGTTGATGGACATTTTGTTGAAATTTTAATGATGAGGTGGTCACATCCTAGACATTCATTGGTCACTGTCCAATCAAATTTAACAGCAATATCTGTTGTTACGAGTGACACATCAGGCGATGATCTTTGGAAGACTCCGCCTACCAGTTTAATTCTGGTTGGAGCTCTATAATTCATCACTGTTAAGTTATGACATAACAAGGAATCGAATATTTGTTTGCCCCTTGTGTCATTTTTGCAAGAGTAGTTACTATGGTGTCCGTTAAAATCTCCAAGCAAAAGCGTTTTATCGTCACACCTTGATAATAGTTCATCCCAATCTTGTTGACACGTTCGAACAGAAGGTGGGCTGTAAACGGATATAATGTTATTCAGGGACTCACAATTATTAATTTTAAGGTGTAATATTTCGAAGCCGGCTTTTCCAATTTGACATTGAATAACCTGAGCTTTAACTGAGTTGTGGACTAAGATTAAAACGCCTCCATATCCGTCCCATCTATCTTTCCGATGTACATTATATCCACTAACTCGTAGGTTAAACTCAGGTTCCAACCAGGTCTCTGACAGTGCAGCAATATGTATACTTTCTTGAGAAAGAAGGGCTTCCAATTGCGTTAACTTCCTTTTTAAACTTTGGCAGTTCCATTGAATGATTTTTAATTTATATTTATTGTTAGTTTTCGCTGCCATTTTTCGCATTACATGTATTACTGGTCAAGTTTAAAATCTTATTTATAATCAATTGTATAAACCATTCCAACAGTATTTGGACACACATTTTAATTTTATTAGTTAAAGTATAATGCCTCTTTGAAATAATATACTTACATTTTGCCAGTAACTCACTGATTTTGTTAAATGTAGTTTCCTTTTCTTTTTTAGATTTCTTTGTATATTCTTCTTCTTTTTTGCTGGTATCACTATCCGTGTCTGTACAAAAACATTCCTAATCAAAGGAGATATCGTTGACTTTCTGGCTGTGTGTTTTTTTTATTTTTTGGCTTTGTTTTATTTGTAGATGAAGCTGTGGGGACTACAGGATCTGATGTACTTTTAGCTTGACCAGTTGACCTCAAGCCGTGTTCACCTTCACAGACGGAGGAATACAGAGGCCGTGGCGTTTTATGAAACAGACTTGAGGTTACTTCAGTCACCGATCGGGGTATAGGGTATGGCTCAGAATTAACTGTATTAAAAAATTCTTTGTCTGGAATTGGAGTCGAAGATGGGACGTACATTGTGAGGGCTTTTGTACAGTTGAACTGGGACATTATATTTCTTATTTTTTTCTCCTTCTCATATATAGGACAAACTTTTTTCAATGCCATATGATCACCTTTGCAATTGACGCACGTATACGACATCGTTTCACAACATTCGTGATTCTTGCTGCATTTAGGGCACACAATTTTCTTGTTGGGACAAATCTTTTTGTAATGACCGAATTTCCAACAGTTAGAACATTGTGTTACCGGATAGACATATGGCTCCACATTTATTCTAACTCCGTACATGTGTATATATGCTAGTAGTGAAGAGCTCTTGAAACACACTCTTAAAGTCTCACTCTCAGTCCATGCAGAACCATCCCTCTGTCTGCGAATAAGCCGTTTAACCGATATTATTTCTGTCTCAGACGACAAACTATTTATTATTTCGGCCTCGTTACAATCAAGTTCAATGTTTTTAATTGTTCCGTAGGTTATTTGACTCCATAGTTTTAGAAATATGCCATTTCTTTTCCTTAAATTCTGTGCAGTTAATTAACTTTTGTGCATCTAAATCGCTTTCGAACTGTAACATTATTTTAAACTGATTGACATATTTAATGCATGAAACGCGTCTAATGTTGTTGGCTTGTAATAGTTTGGCTAATTTAAACTGTTTAGGCAGGCTTCCTTACAAGTTATTGCAACTTCTATTTTTCCTTGGCAGTCTAGAGATGTAAGACTACTTAAACTCTTATAACGTTTGCCGTTATTGTTTACCACAGTTCATCTATCTCTTCTATTGGTCTCTTTTTTCGTGATTAAGAGTTATCTATTACTTGTTGATCCTCAAAGTTTGATTCCATCTCCTCTATTTGTATATTGTCTTTTCTGTCTTGCGTATTCGTCTACATGATATTTTTTTCAGTACTATTCGCTAATGGGTTAGGACTCGACATTGTTTACACTGCGCGACCACCCAGGTAGCCGTTATCGCGACGCCGACCCGAACACGTGCGGCCCAGGTGGCGTCACAAAAGGTTAACCGACAAGTAATTAGCTTGTTATTGTGCACGTCAGTCTCGACCGTAGGACGAACACGTACTGTGCCTTCCCTTACTTAGAGAAATGGTCAAATATACAAAATAATCATATTCACATGCTTAATAAGCATCTGCACTTTCTTGTGAGTCACTATAGTGACAAACTAGTTTTTTTTGACATTAACATTTTTGTTGATAAATTAAAGTCGACAGGTAATACTTTGTATCTGCCTCTTAGGGTAAGACATCAAATAGCTCGGCTATTATCTTATACAATAAACTCAGACATAAGTAGTATGTCAAAGTATCCAATTATTATTGATTAGTAATAGTATTAATTTAAAGGTGGTCAATACCTTGAATAACGTTAGCAAATATGTTATTAATATTTATTCTTTAAACTAGTTGATAGGACAAGGGAGGGTACCAATAACGGAATAGTTAAGAGTATATACACCATCAAGAAGGTACCTTCTTGCTCGCAAAATAATAATTAAAAAAAAAGGTCTGAGCAGAATTCTCTGAAATTATTCCATCAGAATATTCTGAGTTTTTCTTCGAAGCAATTAGAAATCGAACTGTTTTTGGAAAAAACAAGGTTCGAAATTGTTTGTTTTACTGAGCATTGGCTGAAAGATTATGCAATGTTAATCAATTATGAAAATTATACTGTGGGCAGCTGTTTTAACAGAAATATTGTGTTGCGTGGGGGTTCACTTATATTAATTAAAAATGGTATGAAATCAAAACCCCGTAAAGATATAAGTATTTATTTATTTATTAATAAGGCACACCTAAGACTCTTTACACACTAATATTACAATGAAACATTTAGAAAAGATCCTGTGTAAGTAAGTCACTTATAGGCATGCACATCATTTACAAAAAATCTATTAAAATCATAATAAAACAATTAAAATTAAATATATAAAATAAATTTTGATTAAATTAAAATTGAACTATTACTTACCCTAAAAGCTAAATAATTAATAGAAATTAAGTAAAAATTCAAATCAAATCATTATTAAAACAAAACCATTAATATCCGATACGATTTAAAATACAATATTATCGAATTCCATTATTCAAATAAATATTGAGATACTCACATTGCACATACATTAATTAAAATTACAATTACATTATCAAATTAAATCGTATTATAAAAAAAATATATAATATCAATAAAATGTCAAGTAACAATACATGAGTACACATTACACCATTAGTATACAATACGATTCAAAATACAATATTAACAAATTAGATTATTTAAATAATTATTGACACACAAACATTATACATACATTAATTAAAATTACAATTAGATTATGAAATAAAATGAAATATAAAATAAATTAAAAAAAACTAATGGCAAATAAACAGTATAAATTAGCAGTGGGACTAGGATCACAAGTCAAGTTTAATAATTTTTAACCGACTTTCCAAAAAGGAGGAGGTTCTATGTTCGACTTTATGTTTGTTTTTTTTTTTTTTTTTTTTTTTTGTGTATGTTCACCGATATTTCCGTCAATTGTGGACCGATTTTGAAAATTCTTTTTTTGTTTGGAAGAATATGTTTTGAAATTGGTCCCATTTTAATTTTGTGAAGCTCTGATCAAGAACTTCGGCGATATACAACAGAACTCTTCAATAAATAACGGCAACACTCTCGGGATTGCTGCAATCGCATGTCTGTTTATTGTTTATACCATTTCGTAACATAACATCACGCCAGTACGCTCTAAAGGGGTACGCAGATCTCTCATTTTACCGGTTATGTTCAAGTTTCATGTTATTCGGGTAATCTATTCGGCGTTATAGGGACCTTAGGAAACAACTTGCGTATCTATTAGGTAGGCAAAACTAAAAAGGGAAAAATAAAAAACTTTTTTGCAAAAAAATACAACCGACTTCCAAATGAAAAACTACAAAGTGAAAAATAACTTAACTCTTGGAAGTCGGTGTCCATATCGAAAAAAAATGGTACCTACGTAAGACACCGACTTCCAAGAGTTAAGTTATTTTTCACTTTGTAGTTTTTCATTTGGAAGTCGGTTGTATTTTTTTGCAAAAAAGTTTTTTATAGATCTTACTTTTGTCAGAATATCAAAGAAAACATCAATGCTGTTGTCGATGGAGCATTCTCTGTCATATAGAATCAATCAATCAAACAATCATTTATTTTGTAAAACATAGGTATGGTTACAGTTGGTATATTGTTAAAATATTTGCACTATGTTTTGCCAGGCGTACAAAATTAGCATAAGCAAGCAACAACAAGTAAAATTTTAAAATTTTAAAAACCCCCGGCATATTTATCTTGCGAAAACACCCCGATTCAAACAGTAAAACGCCCATAACTTTTGAACGGCTGAACCGATTTTATTTAAACATTGCTAAGAACACTCTCGCCAATTTCACCTTTCAAACGAAAAAACTAAATCAAAATCGGTTCATCCGTTTAGGCGCTATGATGCCACAGACAGACACACAGATACACAAATACACAGATACACAGCAACACACGTGAAACTTATAACACCCCTCTTTTTCCGGCGAGGGTTAATAAACAGGTCATTACATTTAGATAAATCAACACATTCATTCATAATCAATAAATAAAATCATAAGTGCTCAATTGGCAAGTCGGAATCGTCATATCTCTGTTTATCAGTAGTAAACTCAGTGATGAAGTAGTATCATCTATCTACAAGGAATTTAAACACCTCTTAAATGATCTCAGGCAATCTTTATTTCTAATAGCAGCTGGTATACTGTCATATATTTTTGGGGCCACACTTTTGCCGAAAAATGCGGTTTTATGAGAGATAACTTGAATGGTATTCTGGTAACGGAGAGAGCGCAGTTTGTCAATTAAATGCAGGTTACAGCGAACAAACACTCCCATTTCATATACATACATAGACGGTAGAGTGAGCAAACTAAGTTCCTTAAACAATTGTTTACAACTATCGATCGATTGCAATTTGGTAAATGATCGCAAGCATTTCTTTTGAGCTTTAAAAGCAATGTCTCTGACAGTAGAGTTGCCCCAGAAAATGATTCCGTACCTAATGCCAGAAGCCACATAAGCATTGTAAGCTATTTGCACTGTAATGCATATAACCGTTTTTGATAGTTTGTACAGACCATACGCAAATTGGCTAAGCTTCTTTGTCAAAGCGTCGATATGTTGTTTCCAAGTCAGTTGACTATCTATGTAAAGGCCCAGAAATTTTGTGATGTCTCATTCAGAGATTGCTACGTTACCATATTTTATATTCAGTTTCGGTATATTTGTTCTTTGATTAAATGTCATTATTTTAGTTTTGTTAAGATTTATTTTTAGATTATTATTAACTAACCAATTTATTATATTTTTAAGATCGTCATTTATGTCATTTTCAAGAATATTAAGTCAGTATTAGAGACTAAAATAGTGCTGTCATCAGCAAATAAGACCATCTGATGATTACTGATCTTAGGCATATCATTTATGTAAATGTTAAATAATGGAGGGCCAAGAATGCTACCTTGGGGAACACCAAATGTAGTTTTCCTAGGACGTGACATATATGTTGGAGGCTGGAGGTTGCAACATACTCGTGAGATTGATAGCCGTTTACCACCACTCTTTGTGTTCGAATGCTTAAATATGATCTGAACCACTCCAACAGGATTCCGTGTACGCCAAAATCATGCAGTTTTAGCAGCAGTATTTCATGGTCCACTTTATCGAAAGCACTGCTAAAGTCAGTATACAGAGCATCGATTTGTTGGCCAGAATCAAGACTCATACTGATCTCGTCCACATACGAAACCAAATTGGTGACAGTAGATTTGTTGCTGCAGCAACCATGCTGTTGAGGGGAAAGTTGTATTTTAACATGGGATGTTAGTATAGGACAAATCAATGCCTAAACAATTTTTGAGAAAATGGACAAGATTGATATTGGTCTGTAGTTCTTAACATCTGCGCAATCACCTTTTTTGAAAACTGGCACTACGTTCGTTTCTAGGGATTTATTACAAATTAATATGAGAGGATATGCTAAATTACGGGAACATTTTTTAATAAAAAGCGGCGGCAACCCATCCGGACCAGAACCTTTGGTAACGTTAACCCGGTTAAGTGCTTTAAAAACTTCCCTCTCTGTAAACGCAAGTGTACTGAGTATAAATTGAGGAAATATTTGGGTGTTTATTGGTTTTTCATTGTTACTGCTTACGACTGTAAACGTTGACGAGAATTGATTAGCGAAGAGTTGGCATATTTCGTCACCAGTTGCTGCTATTGTACCGTTAAATGTCATTTCGGCAGTTATAGAGCCAGACTTAGAATTTTTGGTTTTAATAAAGGACCAAAACGCTTTAGGGTTGGACCGGATGTTATGCTCAACAGAGTAGACGTACTTCTTATGACAACTCTTAATAGCAGACCGTGCTCTCTCGTCGAGCATTCTGTATTCAAGATCAAAATACGGCAACGTGGGTTACCGTATTTTTTCAAACGTGGTCTGATCTTTTCTTTCTCGTTGAGAATTTTTACTAAAGCTTTAGAGTACCATGGGGGAAAGTTTTTACTTTTATTCTTGATTTTAGGAATATGGTCATTTATAATTGTTTGAATGGTTTCATATAAGACCTCTACCATCAGGTCAACGTTTACGCACGATTCCGGTTGTTCTTTCCAGTGAATTTTGCTTAATTTTTTATTGATAAGTTCGTAGTCAGCTGCCTTAAAATAAAATTTAGTCAATGTTACATGTTTAAGTGGAACGAACGTCTTTAAAATAAAATCAATTTCTAAAGGGGGGTGATGACAATCTTCTCTACAGATAGGTGAGGAAGACCTCCTGGCCACTGCACCTAGCATATTTGAAAACACCAAGTCTAACGATCTATTATTAGTGTTTATCTGTCTATGTTGAGCTGGATAAGCATGTCATAGTGTGCGTTTACAGACCCCCTAATTATAAAAACTACTCTATATTCGAGTCAGTGATGGAAGATGTTTTGGCTAAACTTGCAATTGGTAATAAACAAGTAATTGTCTGTGGTGACTTTAATATTAATATTTTAGAAGATAATTCAGTTAGCAGTAGGTTATTAAATCTCTTAAAATCATTTAATTTGTCACGTGTTTATGGAACCAACCCGAACTACATTGACTTCTGCTACATGTATTGATAATGTTTTTTGTTGCTGCTACTACTTTGACAAGGCTATTATAAATTATCTGCCTTCGGATCATAGTGGGCTACTGGTGGCCTTTGAGTCCATTATGCTAATACAACAAGTGCTGATACAATCCAGACCAATAATATCCGGTAAATTATATAAATTTAACAACACTTTAATCAATAAGTTAAGAGATCAGGACCTCACAGTGAATGACGGTAATATTTTGTATAATGAAGTTTTTTCAGTAGTTCAATTCCATTTTTAAGAAGAAAACTAAAACTAAATGCCCTAAGTTTTTATTCAGTGACTGGGCGAATACAGGGCTTAGAAAAAGTAGGAAAAGACTTTACGAACTATATGGCCTTAAGCCTTGTATTAACACTGAAACGTTTAATAAGTATGTTGCTACTTACTCAAGAATATTTTAGGCAGCTAAGGCCTTGTATGTTAGCAATAAGATTAAATTAGCATAAACTAAAATCAAGACGGTTTGGCAAATTATGAACAATGAAATGAACAGGAATAAAATAAATAATACTGATTACACGCTTGAGACCACACACGGACTTATTAGAGATAAAAAACAGTTGCTCAAGAATTTGTAAATTTCTTTAGCAACATCCCAATTAAAACTGCTGAAACCTTAAATTCTTCGCCCTCGCTCGCTTTTGGATTATTAAACGCGAACGTTTCAGCCTGCTCGAATGAATTTAACTTTTCACATATAAACCCCATAACAGTAATAAAAGCTTTTAAGCAAATCAAGATAAAACCGACCGAAGATCTATGGGGAATGTCCATCAAAGCTTGTACCTCCATTATTCAGACTATAGCGCCGTACTTAGCTTTGATTTTCAATTTGTGTGGGGATCAAGGAGTATTTCCGGATCTAATGAAAAATAGTAAGGTTATACCACTTTATAAATCAGGGGACATTGAAGACACAAATAATTATAGACCAGTATCCGTATTGCCGGTTTTCAGCAAGGTATTTGAAAAGATAATGCTAAATCAAATGCTCATTCATTTTAATACGAATAACATATTGCATGATAAACAGTATGGTTTCACCAAAGGACGTTGTACAACTGACGCTGGTGTCACCCTATAAAAACACATCTTTAATTCGTGGGAAGAGGCACAAAATGCCATAGGTATCTTCTGCGACCTGTCGAAGGCGTTTGATTGCGTTAATCATGAAACATTACTTCTGAAAATTGAGCATTACGGGCTAGGTCAATCAACGTTGAGTTTGTAAATGTCAAAAGTACTGATTGTGACATTATATTAAACAAGGAGAAGCTCGAATTCGTCGATAAAACGTTTTGCCTGGGGATCACGCTAGACTCAAGGTTGCAATGGGGTCCTCATTTGGTATCACTTGCGGGGTGGCTGAGTTCGGCAGCTTATGCTGTTAGAAAGATTCGTCAATTTACTGATATGGATACCGCTAGGCTAGTCTATTTTAGTTACTTTTCATATTATAATGTCTTACGGTATCTTAATATGGGGAAGGGTTGCAGACATGGAGTAAATTTTTATCCTGCAAAAACGAGCCATCAGAGCGATATACAATCTTCGCCGGCGCGATTCTCTAAGGGAACTGTTTAAGGACATTAACATCATGACGGTTTCTTGTCAATATATTTACGAAAACATCATGTATGTGAGAAAGAATTTACATCTTTTTAGTAAAAACGGAGACAGACATAATTACATTACTAGAAATAGGGATCAATTAGTTCAATCAGGTTTCTAGAACTGAATGAGGCGAAATTCAAAACTTTTATAAAACGCACACTATGCAGGCAGCATAGTGCAGCATATTATAAGTTGGGGGATTACATCGCTGATAAAAATGCTTGGCACAACGCTAGTCCAGCTCCACAGTTACTAGGGCACAATAACAAGTTATAAGCAGAAAAGTTCTAAGTATTGTTGGACCTGCTGAAGACTGTATGAATGTATTTGTGTTGTGTAAACTCAATTTATCTTTGTATTATATAACTGCACAGCACATATGTGAGTACTATGTACCAACTGTAAATCTACCATTTGCTGTACCTTTGAGTCGTTCGTTGACTTCAGTGTGCCCTGGCAGTTGATAGTGTGTCTTGCTCTCTCTAACGTCTCTTTGATGGTGGCACATGTGTTGGATCATTCGGTTCCCTTCATGATGGTTGAGCTGAGTGGTGCCGATCCATGTGTCATGTTCGTGAACGAGCGCCATTAGTTGGGATTGGTCATAACTTAGCTGCCTCCGCATGTTTTAATTACCTATTTATTGTATTTTTAATTGTTTGTTTTACTGTAGAAGCTTACTTTTATTTTTTTACATCGTTCTCGCATATATGTATTTTTTTTTCAACAAGATAATGTGATCAAATACTTGTAAAACACATTTGTTTTAAAAGAGTAAGTGTGGAGTTTCTTGTCCATTCTTCTCCACAGCAAGCTACATTTCCGAATGGACGGCAGAATCAATTATTAGTTTTTTTTTTTTTTTTTGACGTTCGAAAGTGCCGCTTAATGGCCTAATTGAATAAATACATTTTGATTTTGTTTGATTTTGATTTTCAGACTGGCAAAAGTGGCCTCATCTTTCATGGGGTACTGTACAAAATGTTACAATAAAATTCCTCCCCACATTCTAGAACTGAATGAGACGAAATTTAGAAATTGTATAAAACGGACACTATACAGGCAGGCATTGGCACATATACGAGCTGGGTGGTGCCGATTCATGCGTCATGTTCGTGAACGGGCGCCGTCAGTTGGGATTAGTAATAACTTAACTGCTTCGGATGTTAATGTTTTTCTAGTAACTATAATATAACTGCACAGTACATGTGTGAGTACTTTCAATGCTTTATACATTTACGTAGTATAGTGTGCAGTGCTATTCTGGGTGCATTGTCCCCACATATGTGAATTTATTAATGTATGTACTTATGTACCTTAATATTGTGAAAAACTTATTTTTTTAAAGAGTAGGTATAGAGTTTCTTGTGCGTTCTTTTCCATAGCAAGCTACTTGCCGAATGCACGGTAGAATCAACTTTTATTCCATGTAAGTTTTAATTGTGACATTCAAAAGTGCTGCTTGGTGGCCTAGTTGAAATAAAAATATCTTTGTCCTTGTCAACTTGTAGGTCGCGGCCGATACCACTGGGCCACCACTGCTCTAAAAGATTAGAGCCTAAATATGTAAATCAAAAGTACATTTTGGAAAAATGTACCAAACAGTGGTTTTTGTCGATTACAATGTTGAAAAGTACCATCTTATCTTATCTTATCCTATGGAGGGACCGAGAAGCAACTCGGACACTTCGACCCATTGGGATCTATTGTGGTCCCCTAGATAACTTACTCCTCCCCAATCTCGTTGAAAACTCTTTTCATGAGTCTTACAACGAGACTGGGAGATATGAGCCTATAGTCTTCTGGTTTAGGATATCCAACCCCTAGTAGACTCATTCACTTACCAGCCAGTGCATCGCATGTGCACAGGAGATGCTCCATGCGTTCCGTATGTTCCTCACACAACCTGCACATGGGTGTCGCGGTTAGACCCATCTTCATGAGCATGTCGTTGGTTCCAAAGTGCCCAGTAAAGGCCCCAAGCAGGTAGCGGATTTGCCCCCTGCTCATATTCCAGATGCATTCCCGGGCTTTGAACGTAGAGCCTAGGAATTTCTTGGAGTGTTGTAGACCAGTAGTAGACAACCAGTGTGTTCGTTGTCTGTGATCTGCAAACTCCTTAAATGTGGCTTTTACGAGACACGTCGATATGCCTACACATGGTTCTGGACCCACAAAATCATTTGCTGAGCCCTCTCTTGCCAGTTCATCTGCCATTTCGTTACCATGGATTCCTTTGTGTCCAGGGACCCAATTCAGTCTCACCCTGTTATGCCTCCCAAGCCTGTTTAGGGCTTGGATGGCATCCAGAATAAGTTTGGAATCCACTTTGTAGGATGCCATGGCTTTGATTGCAGCCTGACTGTCACTAAGAATATATATGGATTTACCTCTGGTTCCTCTATCTATATTCTCTTGAGCACAGGTTATTATGGCATATGTTTCTGCTTGGAATACAGTTGCCATCTTCCCTAAGCTTTTGCTACATTTGTAACCTTTTGCGTATATGCTCCTGTACCTGATTCCATTTTGGATCCGTCAGTGTACCACACCAGACTATCTTGTTCTGGTGGATCGAGTCCCTTTGTCCAGTCCTCTATTGAAGGGATTTGGACCTTAAAAGACCTTTCAAACACAAAAATAGTTTGCATTTTATCGGATATCATGCTAGTTATCCGATCCAGGCCTTCATTGTAATCAAACTTTGTATGGTTAGTCTTTGGCCTAGAGGCATCCCATAGTCCAGCAACAGCAAGACGATATAATGTCTTCCTTGCCTCGAATTTAACCATCATATGCAGAGGAGGGATATTGAGGTATCTCTCAATCGCTGCCGTAGGTGTTGTCCTGAAAGCGCCCGTGATGCCGGGACACACTGTTCTTTGTAACCTGGTGAGTGGCGCTTTGCACGAGGCAAGCTTTGTTCTTGGCCACCACACTATGCTGCCGTATGTGATAATAGGTATTATCATTGTTCGGTACAGCCATCGTATCACTTTGGGCTTTAATCCCCAAGTTTTACCGTAGGTGGAACGACACATGCCGAACACTCGTAAGGCCTTTGTCGTAATATTTTCCACATGAGTTTTCCACCTGAGTTCTTTATCAAGCGTTACACCTAGATATTTAACTTCGGTGGACCAGGGCAGCTTTATTCCATTGAGGGAGGGCTCTCCTAGGTTTCCTAGTTGTCTCTTCCTCGTGAATGGAATAATGACTGCTTTACTTGGGTTGATAGAGAGGTGGTTCTTTGTACACCATTCCTCTGTCATCCTCAATGCCTTTTGTAACAATCCAGAGACTACGTTCGGAAATTTACCATTAACCATTATAGCTATGTCATCTGCATAGTCACTGTGTAGAATGGTCCGGTGTTGAGTTTGGTAAGCAGCGAGTCTACTACCAAGCACCACAATAATGGTGTCAGCACTCCGCCTTGCGGACAACCTCTTGTTGTTTTTGCGCTAAGTCTGTCTCCCATCAGTTCTGATCTGACTATTCTGCTTCTCAGCATATAGTCAATCCAATTGCACGTGGTATCATTGGTGCCATGTTCCTTTGCAGCAATGCGTATGGACTCAAATGTTGACTTGTCAAAAAAGTACCATAGTGAATGTTGTTAATATTCAAGATATTCAAGACTTCTTGCACCCCCTAAAGATTGTCAATGAATTAAATCGAATGAACATAAATACTTTAACCTTGTTCAGTGAGCGATGTAAACAAATTACATTACTTGTATAAAGCGTCTTAAGGGTTTCGCCCGCGCATCTCCTTCACCTTGTTACAACTGAGTAACAAGGTGAACGAGATGCGATGAAATACTCCATTTAAAATAACATTACAAATTTAAATTAACCCCTACATATAGTTAGTTCAGTTCAAACGATTTCGAGTTCTATTCCATAAGCGTTAGGAGGACATGAAAAGCTAATCCTGTTACCAAAACCAACTGTTTCCAGCTGCCACTTGTCATATCCCCAACACCATGTTATAGTCACAAATATAAGTTGGTTTTATTGAGTTATCTTCATTATTTCAGATGTAATGCTGGCTACTCCGGGGAACGCTGTGAAGTTTACGCGTGTCATATGTACTGTTTAAATAACGGTGAATGTTCCTTGAATGAGGAAGATAAACCGGTTTGCAAGTGCTCGGCTGGTTATGAGGGTGTAAGATGCGAACTTGCTGCCATTCAAATTGATGACATGACTCGCAACATGCTGTGGATGATGTCCAATCGTATACTACGAGACACGCGCTATGATCTGAGACAAGCTATCCAACAAGAGCTACAACGTGGCCGATGCTCCTCTGATAAAATTGATGAATAAAAGATCAAGATCTAACAATAAGATCAGTTGCGACCACACAATCCGGTCATTCGTGTTGTTGTCAAAACTCAAAGCGGGATGTACCTTCTGCAAGACCTGCGCAAGAAAGTGAGACAAGTTGTTACTTGTGGGCAGTTGTTCTCGTACAAATTGTTGAAATATATTTACAAATTAAATTATTAATACGCTTTGACCCAATTGCACGAAAAGCTTAAAATAGAGCTAGTTGCTAACACGATATACAATTGACAATATTGTAAGACAAACTTTCAATTTAACCTTGTGTTAACAACTAAATCTGAATTAAGTTTTTTTTTGTGCAAATGGGCGTTTGTTAACTGCAATAGTTAATACGTACGAGGAGGGATCAAAAAGTAGTGAGAATGAGATAGAATATAATGACTATTGATAACTTAATAATTTATTTTTCTACATAGTTTCCGAGTCTTTCTACACACCGAGTCCAGCGCTTTTCCAAGGCTTCAATCCCTTTCACAAAAAAAGTTTTGTCTTGGTCCTGCAAAAAGCTCTCCACGGCATCCATCACCTCGTTATCGTCTTCGTACCTGTTTCTCCTTAAGTATTTTTTGAATTTGGGGCACAGGTAAAAATCGCTAGTCGCCAATTCTGGTGAATAAGGGGGGTAGTCAACCAATTCGAAGCCAGCGTGATGAATGGCAGCTATCGCAACTGCCGACCTGTGCGCGGGTGCGTTGTCGTGATGAAACAGCACGCCCCTTCGAAGTGTCCCTCTTTCTCTTTGATGGCATTCCTCAACTTGGGAATTAAAGCTGCATATTATTGACCTGTAATAGTGGTTCCACGCTACAGGTAATCAATCAACAATATCCCTTCTGAGTCCCAAAATATTGAGGCCATAACCTTGCCAGCCAGATGCATGCCACGACACGAAACTTCTTCGGGGTCGGTTATGATGGCCGTTTCCATTGCGAAGACAGCTGTTTTGTCTCGGGATCAAAATGATGGACCCATTTACGTCCATTGTTACGAAACGAGACAAAAAGTTTTCAGAATCTTCTTGAAACTTGTCCAACAATATCTTCGAAATGTCAAGTCGATTTTGTTTCTGACTGTCGGTTAACATTCTCGGCAACCATCTTGCGGAGACTTTTCTCATATTCAAAGATTGTTTCAATATGGATAGAATACTTCCATATAAAATGCCCGTTTCTTGAATTAAGGTTACACTAGTCGAAAATTCTTCCATACAAACGTAGTCTAGAGATTACTCCACTGTTTGACGAGGTACGTTCAAAATAAAAACAAATTATCAATTTGTCTCATCATTATCTAGTCCTGTATGGAAACAAAAAGGAAAAAAATAATATATTTTAAAAGCGTCGAAAAGGAATAAAAATAATAAAAAGGATGCTAAATCGGATATAAAAATTTCAGGCCTATAGCCCTAACTCCAACATTATCTAAAATAATTGAAAAAGCCATATCCAATAACTTGTACGACTACTTTGAAAGGAATAATATCTTCACACCTGATCAGAAAGGCTTTCGTAAAAATATGTCCACAAATTTAGCAATTTATGATTTCCTAAGTTTAATATATCCTCGAGTTGATAAAAGACAGCCGGTCTATGCTTTGTATATGGATATGTCAAAGGCCTTTGACTGCGTGGATCATGATATACTACTGAGTAAGCTGGAAACGTACGGTGTTAGGGGCAACACTTTAGACTTACTGAAATCGTACATCAGTAATAGAAATCAGACTACGAGTATTGTCAAAATTTGTCCTTATACAAAATACGAAATAAATTATATGTCCAAGAGCAAAAAAATGGAATGTGGAGTTCCACAGGGTAGTGTTTTGGGCCCACCACTTTTTATTATCTATATCAATGACCTGCCAAAATCTACTACAGATCGTATGCTACTATTTGCTGATGACTGCACTGTTGTATACAATGATGAAAACATTATTAATAGTAGTTTAAATTCAATAATTCAATGGTTACAAAATAATAAATTATTAATTAATATCGATAAAACTAAATTAATGCAATTTAAACAGAAATCAAAAAAAAAACTATTCATACTCGAATTAAGTTAACGGTGATAATGTTGAATTGACGCCTACAACAAAATTTCTCGGCGTTCACATAGATGACAATTTGAAATGGCAAAGTCATATAGAGATTTTTTGCAAAAAAAGTGCCACAGTCATCTTATAGCTTATACATGCTAGCAAAAAAGGTCAATCTTGACACATTGCTCGTAGCTTATCAAAGTAATGTTGCTTCTAGACTCAGATATGCAATCATATTCTGGGGCAATACTAAAAACTGGGATAAAGTTTTTAAATGTCAAAAAAGGTGCCTGCGAGCAATGTGTGGTCTCAACAGAACTGACAGCTGCAAGGAATACTTTAAAACATTAAAAATACTTACCGTGCCATCTTTATATATTTTTGAAATGGCCTTGTTTATTAGACATCATCCATCACTATTTACATTAGAGCTCAGATCGCGAAATAGAAGTCGTTTGTATAATAACCTATCCAGTCAATATAGAACTACCCTCTTTGGGAAAAGTGTCTTTGCTATGGCCACGAAGATCTACGATCAAATTCCTAATAACATAAAAGAAAGTTGCAATATTAATGTCTTTAAATAAATTGTTCCAATTTCTTATGGAAAAGTGTTTTTACTCCGTGGATGATTTTTTATCGACGAGAACTTTTTAAATGTTTAATTCCGCTTGACGATAATTTGTTTTTGTTGATTGTGTTGTGTCTGTCATGTATAATCGTAATAATGTAATTTGTATTTAATCTGACATGGAATTAGAATTTTACAATCATATTTATCGTAATAATGTCATTTGTATTTAATCTGACATGGAATTAGAATTTTACAATCATATTTTCATTATGTTATTTAATAATTTGTATGCCTAAATGGCTGATCATGGCATGAACATTATTAGTATGTAATTATGTAATGAACACCTGCATGTAACCCATGTATCACAAATAAACAATTTGATTTGATTTGAAAGTTCCATATTTCAACCCTAATTTTAACGCATCTTTGGGCGGAAATAAATACCATAAGAAGAAGGAAAATTGCAAAACGGCCTCCATATAGGGATAGATTAGTAATTCAACAATGCAAATAATGTTATTTTATAAATATACACTTAGCTGTTTTTTCATGATATCTAGACCCCCAAAGGTCTGTTTATAAAATATCACCCGCTCGTTTTCGACCTAAATCATCATCAATTACGATACAAATTTGCAAAAGTGCTAATTCGTACGCGAACTAGTTTGTTACTGCTCATCACAGCAACTATTTCTTTCGCACGTGTTGTCAGATAAGATAGCATGCATTTTAACCCCGCGCACAAAATAGTTCGTGCCGTCGACTAGTTTAACCTTAAGTATTGGATGGTAACTCTTCGATCGCTCAATACAATTTTCTCGACATTCGCAACATTTTCTTGGGTGACTGACGTCGATGGACGGCTGCAACGATGTTCGTCTTACTGGCTCGTTCTCCCTACTCGAAATTGAGAAGCCCACCTTGCGACAGTGGAATACGGCGGAGCAGACTCTCCTCATGTTGCCTCCAAATCGCAATGAATCTCTTGCGTCGTTAACTTAAAAAAAAAAAAAAGTATATATATATGTCGCCGCGTAGGCGTGAATTTGCTAATTTATTATCCTAATTAATAGTAATTAGTAATTTTAAGTGTCAATGTCTATTTAAGTTGGGTTTTGAGTTCAGCGCCATCTATTGGCTCATTGTGGAATCAGTATTGATTCATAATTCGTATGCTAATTTCAATGTTTAATTAATACGAGATGTTTAAATTAAACAGGAACACTTATTGTAGGACTTTTGTATTTGTTCTCATTTTAACTATTGCACATTTGACGAAGTAAATGTGTTTCATTATGTTATTCTTATTAAGTTGTCAAACAATGGCGGATGTTATAATTTCTATGACCAATAACCAGATTTAATAATTTAATACGAGAACTAAACAAATTTGAGTAAATGATTAAATACTAAGAAGTCATAAGACTATTTTACACAGCTATGTAATAATGAGAAACTTTCTAATTAGTAAGATTGTTAGATCACCGGAAACTTGAATAGTTTTGTTATTAGATGACTATTTCAATAATAAACTACAAACCACTTTGTATTTGTGAGTATTGAGGTTGTTTAATGTTAAAATAATTAACTGATCAGCATTTTAGTATTGTTTGCTAACTTTACTCAACTATCCAAGTAATTAGTGTCTAAACAAAAACAATATGGAAGTTCCGCCCACTTAGAACGCGCATCGCGCGGACTATGTGTGAAAAATAAGAACTGATTAATAAATGTAATCGAATAGATGTTTGAAAACCTAATTAATTGTCATAAAGTGATTGTGTAATCTATAAAAACATTTAAAAGAGTATCCTGGAGTTTCTTGCTAGATCTCCTCCAGCGATCGACAAGGGCTTTGCGATCTAGCAAGCCACACGATGTGGTTTTAGCTTCAAGTTCATTTGAAAACTCAAAGTGCCTGTAACTAAATCAAATAAACACTCTTGAGTTTCAATCCAGTGTTGTGTGTTATTGAAGTAACCCGCTCCAGTCAAGAATAAAGGAATTGCCTCTAGACATTGGGGTTAAAGATGGTGGTCCTACGATACATAGGTACTTCGACGTGACATCAGAATTGGGCTCAGCTCCCACTATCGCCTTCTGCCCATGCTATGAAAGCCATCCGAAAAATTTCGTACAACATCGCCAGCGCCGAGGGTATGGCAAAAGATTTTCCTATGATAATTTCCAAGAGTAAGCGATGCCCAGACATAGGCGAAAATAACTGGAATATTTTTACGTGAACGATCTGAACTCTATTGAAACGACAGAAGAAGCTACTGACTAGTGGCATGGATGCTGTCCTACACCATTGTGGCCAAAACTTTATACAGCACAGAATGACCGAAGCAGCTAAACGAACAACTTGATCTGTCCATTGATAGATTCCATCATGGTTGAGGGGAGTATTCTGTTTTTTTATTTATGTAACTTAACATTCTTAATTATTTTCATCATACAAGGCAAGGTCAGTGACCTTTTGTGTGACAATTTTAATCAATCTGCCTAGTCTTTTCCCAACCAAGTCCGGGACAGCTTCCATTCTAACTGGATTCAGCTGAGTACCAGTGTTTTACATGGAGCAACCAAAACCCAGTAACTGGGTAACACAATACCCCTTACTGACTGAGTGGTCCCTGCTGTTGTTTGTGTGGCAATTTGTGGAATTAAAATGAATGAAACGGCTTAAATTACTCCATAAAATAAAACAGCTGACTAGGAACTCAATGTTATTGTTTAAATATGGTTCTTTTGTCTTAAGAATTGCAATGGCTCAGTTATTTGAGAAACTTTATTTTATTTGAGGAGTATGTAAGGATCGTAGCAAGTGGCAATCTGTGGTTGCTGCCTATCCCCATGGGGACAAGGTGTGAGTGTATGAATGTTAAACAATTCAAAGTACCTACGTTGAGTTTTGTACCGGACAAAAAGTAACAACTTATTTTTATAGCATTCATTACATTTAGGTAGCTAAAACAAAAGTTTAGTAGGTAAATAAGTTAAGTAAGTTACAGAATGTATGTGCAACAGAAGTAGTAAACATTTGGCAGAAAGTGCCATGACATATTCATGTTGACGCACTAATTGGCATTTTTGCAATTTATTGTTTTTACCCGACTACCAAACGGGGTTTATTATTGAATAATGTGGAACCCGTTGCATGTCATACTTTTTTTAAAGTAAAGTAAGATAAGAAAATGTATTAACACATTCCTTAAACATGAAAAGCACAACAAATAAAAATAAAATTATAGTGTGCTCAAGAAAATACTTACAACGATTTGCATTTAAGTAGCTGGGGTGAGAATAATTGTTTGGTTACAAGACTAAACAATATTTAAAATATTATCTAGAGGTTTTTGTAGAGTGAGTATGCATCTAATATAAATGTATTTGTATGAATGGGTGAAAGGGTTGTGATACACCTGGGTGAGTCATTACAAACTTTATAATCAGGGTAAGTATCAGCAGAGCTTCAGTTCATGCATAATCATAATATAATAATAAATAGTCATAAGCTGATAGCCACCTGGTAACTTTTAATTTACAAGTAGGTACGCTTAGTATGTGTGAGTAACCTATTATGTATGGACCTTGTGATTTTTGGTAAATTAATGGTCCTGTGTATGTAAGACATATTTGAGTGAATCTAATGTGATTACTGTGTTCCACCTTATCTGTCTACATGATCTGGTAGATTTGTTTTGGCTATGGGGTTCTTGACAGTGATAGCGCTATAAGTTAAATCTAATTAAAAAATTGTCTGACCCTACATTCTTGGTTCAGACTGTCAGTTGGATACTGATGGGGCCTTTTAAAAGCTCTAAGATTTATGCTTGTTCAAGTTAAGTTTGTTATAATAAAGTTTATTTAATCATTCAATATTTGAGAACCTTCCTAATGAATTAAA
Source organism: Orthosia gothica (assembly GCA_949775005.1). Lineage (NCBI taxonomy): Eukaryota > Metazoa > Arthropoda > Insecta > Lepidoptera > Noctuidae > Orthosia > Orthosia gothica. The sequence continues at coordinate 44,642,676 of OX459036.1, forward strand.
TCTCACAATGGGTTTAGTTGAATTTTACTTGTTATGGTACATGGGTGTAAATAGATTAGTAATTTCTGACAGATTTCAAAGCTTGTTATTGGATGCACTTGCACAGAATAAAAACAATCAAATGACAGGTTTGTTTTTTGATAATTTGTCACTTTTAGCATTCAATAACTTTCTTTTCTTTTTGCAACTTTTTACCTAGCTTGTATTCAAACTTGTTCACACATAAATGTTTTGTAATGAAATAGGTTTGTAATAGGTGTGTAAATAGGTTGTTGTGTGTGTGGTATGCAAACATGCATCATTAAAAGTAGTTTTCAACATGTTTTAACATTAATCTTTAGCTAGTGCAAACACCGTCATAAGTAATGCAGCAATCTTCATAGTTATTCATTTCAGTGTCATCAGATTCTAGTTAACTTTGAATTACTCACTTACTATTTCAAAACAATAACATAATTTATTTGTTATCAGTACTAACTCCTACTTATTTAAATATTAATAGGATCATCTTTTCTTTTATTATTATTTATCTGTATACCTTCTCACATTCCAGATTCCTGTGTCATATCAAAAATCAAAATGGTTACCTACATAGTCAAGTATTATCAAGGATGTGGAAACAAAACTAAAAATACCTGGTTTGCAAGTGACCGTGTCGCCGGGTCAGGACCTTAGAAGCTACCAACATACATACAAGCCACCAAATAGAGGTCAGCTGAAAAATGACTTCCAGCCCAACATAACTAAAGTAAAAGGTGAGAAGTTTTCAAACTATCTTCTACTCACCTCGCTAACTGATACGGTGTTGTTGTATCAGAAGGCTCAACACAATAGCCATGTCGAATAACTACATGACGCTTGTGCATGATACTACCGTGCAACAAAGTACTTTTAAATTATTATTCCTGGGTTCAATTCCTAGGTTGGGCAAAATTTGTTTATGGGGTTTTTCCAATAGGAATTCCTCTGTAGCAGCCCAGAGTTTTGAAATTGGTGAACCCCCATGCTTCAAAAAGCGTGTTGAGCCATTGGCCTTGTGCACCAACTATGGTGCACAAGGCCAATGGCTCAACACTCAGCTTGTTTTATTATTCATTTTTATAATTGTTAAACTGTTGAGCCATCTGCATAAGGAGGTACTAACCTCCTTATGCAGATGGCTCAACAGTCAGGAGGACTACTGTTATTATTATGTTTTTGTAACTCGTTTCAGTTTATGCTATTCTATTGTCATATTTAGTCAATTATAAAAATGAATAATAAAACAAGCTCTAATTATTGAGATGTCCAATAACCTATAGCTCTGGAGGTACTTAATAAAATAATAGGTACTATCAGCACCAAACTATCAGCATCCATGGAGATGGATTTGAGGTAATAATGAGAACACAATAAACTATCTTATTATGCTGTGGAAGCAACTAAGATTGATAACACAACAAACTATCCTATTGGTATGCTGTGGAATCAAGTAATAATGATAACACAACTATCTTGTTGGTATGCTGTGGAAGCAACTAATAATGATAACACAATAAACTATCCTGTTGGTATGCTGTGGAAGCAAATAATAATGATAACACAATAAGCTGTCTGTTAGTAATCCGTGGAGGAAACTAATAGTGATAATACAACACACAATCTATTGGTTTGCTGTGGAAGCAACTAATAAAGATTTAATATCCATTGGTTAGGCGTGGAGGCCGCTAATGAACAATCTCTCATGTTATCCTGCTGGGTCCACGGTGTACAAGACCACCCAGAGCCTGGTTCCTTATATCCTGTCAAATCAAAGACTTCGTGCCTGTCACGGAGCAATGATCCTAAACTCCTTTACCTTTAATCCTGTCAAATCAAAGACTTTGTGTCTATCACAGAGCGGTGTTCCTGATCCTATCCTTAAATCCTGTCAAATCAAAGACTTTGTGTCTATCACAGAGCATTACCGTCCCGTGAGAATGAAACTAAACAAAAAAAAACAGCTGATCACAATACTCCTACACTACCTACACTATACTTACCAAATACAAGGCTGCTATGAAAGCCTTCTTATAAGTAGGTATGTGCTCATTAATGCATCAAATATTTTAATTTGAGATAAACTTAATAGTTACCTAATTTCATAAGTATTCAGTGATAAATTGATAACTTAAACTGACTATTACCTATTACAAATCAATGAATATTGTAAGATAATACAAACAATAACATTCTGCAAACAAGATTCAAATTGGACTAGTAAGCTAGCAACTGATTATTCAATGTCAAAAATCTGAAATAGAAATTGTATGCCTTCATTGACATGACATGTAGCAGTTAGTTGTTTCCTAACAACATTGGTCTTTACCATATAGCAAGTTGAATACCTAAAGCATATAGCTGTGGGTGTAAAAATACATTCAATATTTCAAAAATAAGGCAAACTTAGCTTAGATTTATTACAAGCTGTCAATGAAAAATAAAACCAGTTGTTATCAGATCCTAAACTTAATTAATACTGTAGGATGATAAACAACAATAATCTGCCGACAAATATTTCTCCGCTATTACAGATAACAACCAAGAAACAGAGACTGAGGACACGAGACTGAGGACACGAGACTGAGGACACAAGACTGAGGACACCTCTAGCTGCAGAGCCCGCAGCTAGGTCCAGTATGGCCGTGTCGCCGCGTAGGCGTGAATTTGCTAATTTATTATCCTAATTAATAGTAATTAGTAATTTTAAGTGTCAATGTCTATTTAAGTTGGGTTTTGAGTTCAGCGCCATCTATTGGCTCATTGTGGAATCAGTATTGATTCATAATTCGTATGCTAATTTCAATGTTTAATTAATACGAGATGTTTAAATTAAACAGGAACACTTATTGTAGGACTTTTGTATTTGTTCTCATTTTAACTATTGCACATTTGACGAAGTAAATGTGTTTCATTATGTTATTCTTATTAAGTTGTCAAACAATGGCGGATGTTATAATTTCTATGACCAATAACCAGATTTAATAATTTAATACGAGAACTAAACAAATTTGAGTAAATGATTAAATACTAAGAAGTCATAAGACTATTTTACACAGCTATGTAATAATGAGAAACTTTCTAATTAGTAAGATTGTTAGATCACCGGAAACTTGAATAGTTTTGTTATTAGATGACTATTTCAATAATAAACTACAAACCACTTTGTATTTGTGAGTATTGAGGTTGTTTAATGTTAAAATAATTAACTGATCAGCATTTTAGTATTGTTTGCTAACTTTACTCAACTATCCAAGTAATTAGTGTCTAAACAAAAACAATATGGAAGTTCCGCCCACTTAGAACGCGCATCGCGCGGACTATGTGTGAAAAATAAGAACTGATTAATAAATGTAATCGAATAGATGTTTGAAAACCTAATTAATTGTCATAAAGTGATTGTGTAATCTATAAAAACATTTAAAAGAGTATCCTGGAGTTTCTTGCTAGATCTCCTCCAGCGATCGACAAGGGCTTTGCGATCTAGCAAGCCACACGATGTGGTTTTAGCTTCAAGTTCATTTGAAAACTCAAAGTGCCTGTAACTAAATCAAATAAACACTCTTGAGTTTCAATCCAGTGTTGTGTGTTATTGAAGTAACCCGCTCCAGTCAAGAATAAAGGAATTGCCTCTAGACATTGGGGTTAAAGATGGTGGTCCTACGATACATAGGTACTTCGACGTGACATATATATATTTTATTGCAGACTCAAAGGTCCATAGTTTTGTTAGTATTACAAATTACTTAAAAACTATGTTAGTAATACACTTAGACACGACATTTTATTTATATTGTTAGTACACAATACTTATAAACTATGATAGTAACAAAACAAAACAATCAATTCATGTATCTGTTGCACTCACCTGACGCACCGGGCACATGCACGTGTACATGTACCCAGTGCGCCATGATGGCGCAACACGGCTTATCGCGGATGAACCTAAACAGAGGTATTTAATAACGGCTCGCACTTCGTTTTTTCTCCATTTTCGAGAACACGTTCCGACACGAAGCTAACAAGTGACTACATTCAGAAAAAAACAAAAGAGAATCGAAGATTTTTTTGTTTATTATTATTACATATTATACATATATTTATATTAATATTTATCTGAGCTATGCCTGACAGTATTTTTTTATTTTCTTACCAAGGAGTATGTCGTTCTCACTACTTTTTGATCTCTCCTAGTATTATATGTCACCGGGTTATAGCAAACACTGCAAGACTATAGCCAATCGCAAATTCTGTTAAATTCAAATTAAATTTATTGCATCCATAATGTGCATACAGGTGGTAATTATAAGTTACAGAAAAATTATGGACCTTGTCGAGCACAGCAATATTTTAGTTATAGTCAGTGTCTATAAGAGAGGAATAGCGCTTAATATTTTTCTTATTTATCTTGTTTTCTTTATAAGACACGGATCAATTTTAAAGTATAGAATTAGTATGATCTTTATTGTATTTGAAATTATCTGAGGCTCTAGAAAAAATATTATTCTATCAGCAATTGTGATGATCAAAATGCAAAAAATATACATATGTTAGGATCTCTAATATTATTTGAGAACACAGCTACATGTAAGAAATTAAAAATCAACAAGCTTCTGCCAGCGGCTTCACCCGAGCGAATGTCGAAAATTATCCCAAGGGAATATAGTTCCGGAATAATAAGTATCCTATCTGGTATTCCGGACTATAATCTATCTCTGTGCCAATGTACATCCAGATCCGTCGAGCCGTTTGAGCGTGAAGAAGTAACAAACATACAAACACACTCACAGACTTTCGCCTTTATAATATTAGTGTGAAGTGTGATATAGTGTGATTCTTTGTATTCTTATATACAAGGTGTAACAGAAAGATGTGATGATATTTTAAAAACTGCTTCAGCTCATTTAAATGGACAACTTTCTTCAAAGAAGTGATAGACAATTCTCAAAAATAAGACACCATTACATCCCATTATTTACCTGTATATTAAATCATTATAAAACACACTAATATCACAGATTACATCTGATACTAACTCAAGGTTTAGTTGAAAACCAGCGTCAGGCAACTATGTACTAATTGTCTGGCATTTTGCTGAACTAGACCTTTTTACGCAGCCATGAGGAAACTTTCTCAATTTTCGTTTTGTTTTATTTTTTTGTTTTTTTTTTGTGTTCACAAAAAGTCTGTGCTAAATTAATTAATTTTCTTTCTTTCTTTGCTTTCTAAAAATTTTTACTTCTGTTTTTATTCCTCGTGTGTTTTTAGATTTATATTATTGTGCTGTTTACTTTTATAGGTACGTTTCGATTGTTTTTTTTTTTTAATTTCGATTAGTTATCTAACTATCTTGTAATGTTATACATGTAAACTTAGATAAATAATAGAAAAAAATAGATGATTACAGTTATGTTATATTGTCATAATAATCTAAATATAAATTTTAAACTTAAAAACAGTAAGTTTTACTACACTGGTTACAGCAGAACAGAATATAATTGGCGATTAAACGAACTTACCTGAAGTGAAGTTCTAGCCCGCTTCGTCTGAAGAGAATAGATAACATTGTAGTAATACGCCTAGGTACCGCCTTTCATCCACTAGGTTTTTTTTTGGCATTTTGTGTTCCTATTATTTTCCGTTCTGCTTATACCGTCACTTATTTAGCCTAAAAAGCCTGGAACCTTTTTAATATTTCACTTATTGGGAGTCATGGGGTTGGGAAGGAACTAATCTCTTCGGACGAAGTAACTCGTATAATTTGGATAGAACTTCACTTCAGGTAAGTTCGTTTAATCTCTAATTATACTTTCGTTGCTTCGTCCTTCGAAATTAGATAACATTGTAGATTTTTAAAGATGGTGAAATATTAATACACACTTCACTTATTGTTTTCATAAAACTAAACTTTAAGTTCACATTGATTGTGGGTAAGTAATTTTAAGTAAAAAAATTATATTATATTCAAACAAATTGCATTAATCAGAGATTAGGATTGATAAAGCAAATTGATCAGATTGTTCACATTGAATTTCTTTATTATAATATCTAGCGAAGACATTGGAATTGGAGCTGCTACTCCACTCAGCTGTTTTTCGTATTGTGTCAATATTGACGCCAGCTCTGTGAGCGGCCGAGGCTGCGTGTATGGTGGAGTGGGCAGAAAATATTGAGGTGTCAATGCCGCTAACTGTATAGTATCTCTTTTATCCAGCGGCTGATGGTATTTGTAGATACTGGTTTATGAGGTTTTTTAATACCAAAAAATAGACTACTGGAATTGTTACTCTAAGACTTGGTCAGGCAATCTTGATAATCTTTAGAAATAAAACAAATGTCATCTAAATAAAATGATGATAAAATAGCCTAATGATCACAGCAAACAAATGACCGGTTTTAATAATTTTGTAAAAACAAATGGAGCTGTATTTGGGCCAAACGGTAATACGTTAAATTGGTAAGTTTTACCTGCGTTCTTAAATCGTAGGTAGGTACTTTCTGCAGGTCGGATTTATTGAGACAAGAAAATACGTATCTTTCAAATCCAGGGTGGCCATGAAACTGTTCTTCGACACTAATTTTAATGTTGTTCTCAGATCTTCAATCTTAAAATTTTCATTTATTATGTGCTTGTTTAAGGACTTTAAATTTAAAATGAACCTATTTTACCGTTGGGTTTTGTAAGAAGGAAACAACTAGAGAGGCACTGTCCTTCACGATTTCACATGGTTCGCAATGTGAAATAGCTCCACTGTTTATAAGATCAGTGATGGCCATCCTGTATTGAAGGACTTCAGATGAAGACAATGTAGCTGAACTAGTTTCGTGTAACTGATAAACCGGTTTAGTAAACGGTATCTTGTAACCTCTTATCCACGATAATATAACAGGATCTGTTGTTATCAACTGCCATTGGTAATAAAAATAGGACAATCGTCCTGTTGAACGTACCGTGTCTAGCGCCGCGGTGCGGGGCGCTGCTGCGAGCGCGGCCGCGCGGCAATGGCGGCGGTTGCTGCTGCCGCGGGCGCGCGCCGGCTCTGGCCACCTCGCTGCTCCCGTGCGCCGGCCCACGGAGAATGGAGGCCTCTGGTTGAAAGGCTGAGCTAGGGCCTCTTTTGGTTTCTGTGCTAGCGCAGATCTTCTAACCAGTGTGTTTCATTTTATTTTAGCGCCTGATTTTGATATGGCTTTTGCCGCCCTGAGTGTAACTGTCAGCTGTTCGCCTAATAAGTAATTATCGATTTAGAAAGAAAGAAAGAAAAAGATTTATTTATGACCCACACAGGAGATACGAGAAATAAGCATACAATTAAACAATAATAAAATAAAAACCCTGTGCGAGACCTAAAAGGCTCCAATCTCAGCATGTGTATTCAAAAAAGGTAATAACGCTGCGCTGATATTCTGATAGGGCCCATTTTATTTTATATTTTTTATTTTCCCATTAGGTTCAGTCGCAACACTGGTGGTGATCGGACGCGTGTTGCTGGCCCTAGTGATATTTTTTCTGATTGGCTCCCACGCTAACAGTTTGAGTCCTTGTTACTCCTATAGACTTTATACCTGTTGTTCCCTCCCAGTGGGCGGTCCTAGACAGAGATAGTGCTAATTTCGTCAGTTTTAACTCAATTAGTTGAAAAAACACGAACTTTGATTCGACGTGATTTGAACCGGGCAGTGTCTGCGTGGGAGACCGCGCTCTAAACCACTGCGCCACGGAACGAGTGACGTATCTCGTCAAAACAAAAACCACTACGAACAAGGACGCCAGCGGATCGGCTACGAGCTACGCGCCTACGGCAACTGCTACGAGCTGTGCACTGACATCTGCTACGTGATACGCACCGAATATATCTGCTACGAACTCCGCACTCAAGCTACGTCACAACCTACATTTATTGTTCCTGCGCCTTCGCTACGTTGAGTAAGGATTTACTTATATCTAATTTTCGTAGCACGGTAAAGTTTACCCTCTTTTAAATATTCTTCCTCGATATGTCGTTGCAACGCACTCCGTCAAATCCTGCTTCCTCTACTATTGAGCACGCGAAATCGGATACCGATTTAAATCTACTTAGTGAGGTTTCCTACGTAAATACGACTAGACATAAACGCCTCCGATCTGATTTGCCACCAAGAACGCATAACCTAGATCTCAAAGATGAAATTATGGGCATGCTGAATAATTTTAAAACTGAGTTAGATGCGAAGCTAAACGAAATATGTGATAAACAAAACTCTCTTATCACAAAAATTTCTACAGATATCCGTGAATTAAAGTCACAAACGAGTAAATTGCAGACCTCGAATGACGGAATTGTTCAATCTATGGCTTTCATAAACAATCAATATGAAGAAATTAGGATGGGACTAGAAAACTTACAAAAGGAGCGTTTAGAACAACGGAAATGCATTGAAAATCTGGAAAATAAAGTACAGGATCTGCAACTCAAGTCAAGATCTTCATGCATTGAAATAAGAAACATTCCGCTCATCGAAAAGGAGACCAGTGCGAACCTCACAAATACAATCTGTGCCATTGGTCAGGTTGTTGGTTCAGGAATCACACCAGCTCAACTTCGTGACATTTACCGCATACCCGGCAAACCAGGACTGACACGACCCATTGTCGCAGAGTTTCAATCGGTCCAAATGAAGCAAAAAATCAAATCAGCCGTGCGGGACTATAATAACAGCAAAAAAACTGTGGAGGAAAAACTGAACACGGAACAACTAAACATCGCCGGTAAGAGGCAGGCAGTTTATATAGCCGATCATCTCCCGGCAAGTTTGAAAAAATTGTTCTACCAGTCTCGTGAATTTGCTAAGCAGCATGGCTACCAGTTTTGCTGGACCTCTAACGGCAACATCTTCGTTCGAAAATCTCATGGTGAAAAGCAAATACTAATTTCCTCTGAAAAATCTCTGTTGGCCCTGAAACCAAAACAGTGACTAGCTTTAGAATCTTTGCCAATCACTAGCATACGCTTTTATTTGTCTAAACTTATATACTGTTTCCATATATTAATGCATGGATGTTATTTTACTAATGCACACAAATACCTCTCAAATGTAATTACAATTAAATCTCTACACTTACATTCAACACACACACACTATGTACAGAAAAACACACAATACTTTTTATACTCTTATGCTATCCACATTTGCAGTCGGCTTTTCATCATGTTTCCACTATCTTCTACAAAGAGATCACTTCGTAGGTCGCTAAGATTTTGGGTTTCTCTAACTTATAAATGGCTAACATAAATAACGTTAATACTGACCTGGACTCGTTGGAGGTAACGACGTCTTACAACTGTCTCCCGAAAGACTGTAAACTGTTTATTAATACTAGAGGAGGCATTACACTACTTCATTTAAATATCAGAAGTATAACTAAAAATTTTGACCAACTCTGCATGTTAATATCCGACATGAACATTAATTTAGACATAATAATACTTACGGAATGCTGGCTTAAAAAATCTAATAATTTACCTATCCTTGCAGGATTTACGGGTCATTATACCAGACTAAATCAAAACCAGAATGATGGCATCATCATCTATACCAAATTAGATCTAACGTGTAAAGTAAACGAACCAATATTCAAGGAAGGAAACTGTCTCGTTTGTCAATTAGATCGTAGTATCAGTGTGGTAGCCATATATCGATCCCCTTCTTCATCTACCAAAGAAAAATTTAATAACTTTATTAACAGCCTAAATGACGTATATGCCAATTTAAAAACTCAAAACATTATTTTGGTAGGGGACCTTAATATCGACATAAGCATGACCTCAACTGATCCATTTCGTGAAGAATACCTAACGCTTAATGCCTCACATGGCTTGTTTCCCTCGCATTCTCAGCCTACTAGAGCTAATTCGTGCCTCGACCACTTTTTCATTAAATCAGAATTTCCTTCTACAACACTCATTTTGGAATCCCACATAACCGACCATCAGCCCATTACTTTATGTCTTAATAAAAACATCTGTCACAATCGACACCATAACACTAGAACATGTACGTGCTATGATAGTATCAAAACGGATTTAGAAAACACCAACTTCTCTGAAATTCTAGCAGTTACCGACGCAAACGTTGCATCTAATATGCTTGTCACACTCCTCTCAGACACAATTGCGAAACACACTAGGACATTAACAGTCTCCAGAAGTAAACGAGTTCTAAAACCTTGGATGTCACCGGGTCTCCTAAAATGCATTAGAAACCGCGATAGACTCCACTCAAAGTCCAAAAAAGCACCTAATAATATGATCCTAAAACTAACTTATACGCGATACCGTAACTTCTGCAACAACCTCCTTTGTAAATTAAAGCTTGATTATAAAAAATCCCAAATTCAAAATGCCGGTAATGACCCAAAAGCCCTGTGGAAAGCCATTAGGGATATAACAAACACTCAGAAGACCAAAAATAGTGCAAAAGAATTATTGAAATTATCTGACAACCCGAAAATGTCTACTAACCATGTCTGTACCTACTTTAAAGAGATCGGTAAGAATTTAGCTGAGAAAATTTGTAACACCGCCAACATTCATATAAAAACCACCTCTCCACAAGAACTCGAACAAAACAGCCCATCCGATTCATTGGTCATCATGGAAGTTACAAACGCCGATATAGAAGCATTAATCTTGGAACTTCGTTCTGACAGCGCTACAGGGTGGGTCAATATTCCCTCTCAAGTCCTCCGACTAAATTGCCAGGTACTAACACCTATAATAACTCATATTTGTAATCTTGCCATAAGTAGCGGCGTTTTCCCAGAAGTCTTTAAGAAATCGCTTATACATCCTATTTTTAAAAATGGTGAAAGGGATTGCCTTAACAATTATCGCCCTATTTCAGTACTCTCAGCCTTATCTAAGATCTTAGAGAAAATACTGAATCGAGCGCTGAAATCGTTTCTAAAAAAATTTAGTATATTAGCACCAAATCAATATGGCTTTCGCCCTGGTTTATCCACAGAAGACGCTGTAACTGATTTGACAAATACCGTTGTTGACAACTTAGATGCAAAAAATAGATGCTTATGCATCTTTTTAGACCTCTCAAAGGCATTCGATACGGTATTTGTCCCTACCCTACTGGAGAAACTACAAAAGCTAGGAGTAAGAGGTTTAGCCCATAAAATGTTTAAAGACTACCTCACAAATAGGAGACAACGAGTCAAAATTGAGAGCTATATTAGTGATGAAGAAACAGTGAGCTACGGTGTGCCCCAGGGTAGTGTTTTAGGCCCCACACTATTCCTCCTATACATAAACGATCTCTGCTCACTCCAATTACCGTATACTAACATCTTTACCTACGCAGATGATACTGCTATCCTTGTTTGGGGTCCAAATTGGCAAACTGTTAAGGAGCGTGCCGAATACTCACTATCCAGAGTTATGAACTGGCTAAAAAATAACCTACTAACACTTAATCTAACAAAGACCAACTATATCGCATTTTCCCTCAGCAAAATTACCGACCCTGCCGAAAACTTCTATATTAAAGCTCACACTTGTTCTAATTGCAACGAATGTGACTGTCTTGAACTTACGCGGGTTGAAGAGGTAAAATACTTGGGCGTACAGATTGACCACAGACTGAAATGGAATAAACAGATAGATTTAGTCACAACAAGAGTGAGGCGATTGATACACGTCTTTAAATCCCTACGAGATGCCCTAACACATGACAAGCTAAAACTAGTCTATCTGTCTCTATGCCAGTCTGTAATACAATACTGCATCACAGTCTGGGGTGGAGCTGCTAAAACACACCTTATTAAATTGGAAAGGGCTCAACGAGCCGTCCTAAAGGTAATGATCAGGAAACCTTACAGATACCCGACTGTGAGCCTTTATTCAAACTGCAAGGTCCTAACAGTTCGTCAGCTGTTCATCTTGAATGCTGTTCTCAAAAAGCATCGAGATGTGCCAACCCCAAACTCCAATAAACGCAGTTTATCATCTGTATGCCCTCGTGTGGTTTGTAGAACCTCTTTCGCAAAAAGGCAAACACGTAGCATAAGCGCTAAACTATACAACGATTTAAACAAGAAACTTAACATCATTTCATTATGTAGACGCAAAGTTAAATCGAAAATTACTGAATGGCTTCAACTACTTGACTATCAAACAACCGAAGACCTTCTTAGCTATCTTATATAAAATAAAAACAATAATAACTACTAACTAAACCAATAACTAATTACTAATTCAATTTATCCACTCATACACAAACACATACACTCCCTCACACACACAGACACAAACACATACCACGATACACTATCAACCACATACTCACATATACTAACGCAAATTTAAAATTTATAGCGTAATTAACTTAATAATCAGCAACCTTATGTACAAACAGTTTTGTGTACCTTTTGCTGCGACTGAACACTGTCTCCCAAGATACAGGCTCCTGGCCTAGTTTGGGATTCAGTATCAGTACACATATATTGTTACAAACATCCTAAGACTGTCCATACTTAAGTAGGTACCATTGTTGTAATTTTTGTGTCAATAAACAATTTTTATTATTTTTTATTTATTTATTTAATTTTTGATGTCACGGACACACTTACGGAAACGGGACTTATATAATAAAATAAATTAGAAGAATATATAAATAACAAACAAAATAGTAAGAATATATAATAAAACAATGAAGGTGGGTCAAACTATGTGTAAGTATTTTACAAATATATCAATAAAATATATTAAATGTAGGTAGACCTAGAAACCGACATCCGCGATGCTCTGTGATCATTTGTCGAAACCGTAGACAAACGACAGAGCGCGCGTACCAAAGAGTGATTTATTAAATACGAAAGAAATCTATGGTTGGCTGTCAAAAGAAAAATGTTATGTTATGAAATAGTGTAACTGAATAAGTGTAAATAAACCTGGAAAAAAGAATACATAGAATAATATATTGCTAATATTGGATAAATCAGAGGGGTGTGAATTTAATATGTGTGGTGTGGTGTTCGCAAGAAAGTTATAGTAAAGAAAATGGATTAAAGGCTGTAAACCTAACTGCGTGCAAACCCCGGGTAAGCTTATCGGTTAAAATTTCGATTATGGGCCGTTGATGGATGGATGGGTGGAGGGGGGAGGGGGGAGGTTTGGCTACTCCCCAGTACCATCCCCACCACTCGGAGCCCCATGGTTATGGAGTTATAAAATAATAAATAAAAAAGCCTTTTATTTCCCTTAGATTTTACAGTATCTATCCATGTACAAATCATAATGAATTTCTAAGTATCTACAATCTAATTAATTCTTATATCTATTTATTATAATCTAAAGTCTATCTTTCTCTAGTATGTTATAACTATAACTTATACATAAAAAAACTGTTGCTTTCTTTTTATATTTGTATCTATTCTTAAATAAGTTCTGTAAGTATTTTTCTTTTTTTTTAGTAATAAATTTATAATATTAACAATTATCTCTTGCAACAAGGACTTATACATAACATAGTTTTACATTTTTTTTCCTTTTTAATTAAAATTTCTTATTGCTATGGTAGTTTTTCAAGTTAGATATTTATTATATTCTATAATTTAAGATATGTAAGATGAGCTTATTACTAATATTTTACTTTTCTTAATATTAGTACAGACAAAAATTAATTATAATATATATATATTTTTATAATTTAATCTACAAGAGCCCCTCCGCGGGTGTAGGCCTCCTCCAAAGAATCCCAATGTTTTCTAACTAGGGCTGATTTTATCCAGCCTGGGCCAGCTATTCTGGCTATTTCATCTTCCCATCTCATAAGCGGTCTACCTCTGTAGCGTTTCCCACTTGGGCCCTTCCACGATGTCACCCTTATGGTTCATCGTCCATCAGGTAATCGCGCCACATGCCCCGCCCATTTCCATTTCAGTTTTTGGGCATAAATAAGAGCATCAGTAGCTTTTGTTATGCTTCTTATTTTAGAGCTTCGTATTTTTTGTATTTTCTTTATTTTGAGCATGCTTCTTTCGAGACTCCGTTGACATGTTGTAATTTTATCTTTTATTTTTGCGGTATAATTCCAGGTTTGACAAGCATATGTTAGGCATGGCAATAGACAGCTCGTGATGACTTTAGTTTTGATCGTTACAGGCAAATTGCTTTTAAAAATCTCCTTCAGGATCCAATATTTGTTCCAAGTTTGTTGGATACGTCGTTCAATTTCTAAGTTATTGCTTTCCTTGTCGAAGCTGATTTTTTTGCCCAAGTATATGTATTTGTCCGTAAAGTTCAGTTTTTCGTTGTCGACCATTATTGTCTTTACCATGCTGTTTGTCACCAACATTGTTTTTGTGAGATTCATCTCTAAGCCTACTTCTTTACTAGCAACATTTAGTGTACACCCGCGGAGGGGCCGCGGGTGTAGGCCTCCTCCAAAGAATCCCAATGTTTTCTAACTAGGGCTGATTTTATCCAGCCTGGGCCAGCTATTCTGGCTATTTCATCTTCCCATCTCATAAGCGGTCTACCTCTGTAGCGTTTCCCACTTGGGCCCTTCCACGATGTCACCCTTATGGTTCATCGTCCATCAGGTAATCGCGCCACATGCCCCGCCCATTTCCATTTCAGTTTTTGGGCATAAATAAGAGCATCAGTAGCTTTTGTTATGCTTCTTATTTTAGAGCTTCGTATTTTTTGTATTTTCTTTATTTTGAGCATGCTTCTTTCGAGACTCCGTTGACATGTTGTAATTTTATCTTTTATTTTTGCGGTATAATTCCAGGTTTGACAAGCATATGTTAGGCATGGCAATAGACAGCTCGTGATGACTTTAGTTTTGATCGTTACAGGCAAATTGCTTTTAAAAATCTCCTTCAGGATCCAATATTTGTTCCAAGTTTGTTGGATACGTCGTTCAATTTCTAAGTTATTGCTTTCCTTGTCGAAGCTGATTTTTTTGCCCAAGTATATGTATTTGTCCGTAAAGTTCAGTTTTTCGTTGTCGACCATTATTGTCTTTACCATGCTGTTTGTCACCAACATTGTTTTTGTGAGATTCATCTCTAAGCCTACTTCTTTACTAGCAACATTTAGTGATTGGATCATGACTTCTAGTTGCGAGCCAGATTCCGATAGGAGCACTAAGTCGTCTGCAAAACGCAGGTGGCTAAGGTATTTCCCGTCGATGTTGAGCCCGCATCTCTTCCAATCCAGCTTTCATAATATAGACTCTAGGATGGCAATGAACAGCTTCGGGGAGGTTGGGTCGCCTTGCCTCACTCCTCTTTCAATGGGAAAGCTTGGGCCGACTTTTTCCAGTTTTACTCTGCCCGTGTTGTTTTTATAGATACTTTTTAATACCTGTATGTACTCTTTTTCCACGCCTTGTTCTTTCAGTGTCTTCCAGATACCTGAATGTGATACAGAATCGAAGGCTTTTTTATAGTCTATGTAGGCGACGTATAGAGCCCTTTGCTTTTCTTGGTATTTTTCAATCAATAGTTCCAGAGTGTGAATATGGTCTATCGTCGAGAAACTCTTCCTAAACCCGGCTTGTTCTATGGGTTGTTCCTTCTCCAAACTAATACTTATTCTTTGGTTTAGGAGAGAGGAGAATAAGTTATACATACATGGCAGTAAACTTATTGGTCTGTAGTTTGCAATATCGCATGGGTCACCCTTTTTATAAATCAGTATTATATTAGATTCTGACCATTGCGTCGGTGTTTTCGAAGTTTCCAATATGCGGTTGAATAAATGAGTTAACGGTTGAGCTAGTAATAATTGGGTCGATTTTATAGCTTCATTAGTGATGTTGTCTGAACCGGGGCTTTTATTTGTTTTTAACCCATTTATTGCTTTGACAACCTCCGTTATGACGAATGGTGTTGGTGGTCCTTTCTTTGCATTTACAAACATACGGTACGTGTTGTCATCTAAATTTTCTGGTTCCTGGGCGCTATAAAGTGTTTTGTAGAATTCTGTAGCAATCTTTATAACATCATTACGATTATTTAAAGTTCTTCCAGCACTAATTAGGCCGTCAATCCATGTCTTATTTGTTCGTAACTCCTTAAAAGCTTTTTTAGAGCTGCCCGCCTGTACCAGATGCTTCTCAATAGTGTCCGATCTATACCTTGTGTAGTCGTATTTTATGCGCTTGCTTATTAGCTTATATAACGCTGAGAGTTCATTTTTCATGGACCTAGTTTTATTTTTGGTATTTTGAAGTTCATGTCTTCTCTTCATAAGTGACCTAGTGTTCTCTGATAAAATCTTGTGCCCTTTGGTTGTATTTTTATTTGGTATTCTAGCATCTTGTAGGCTTTGAGTGATAACTTTAACTATTTTATCGTGGTAAGATTGTATTGGAATACTTTCTTGAGAGTCGTTTAGATTTGGTAGGTAAGTTGCGATGCACTCTTTGTACCTGGTTGTTTCTTTTTCGGTCTTTAATGTAGGGATTGGGTGGTTTTTAAAACCAGTTCGGCATTTTTTAATTTTAGTTAGTGTTATTGTTGCTCTAACTAGTCTATGATCTGAAGAGAAGTTTAGATTCAGTACTTCAATGTTTTGTACCATGGCAGGTCTGTTTGACAAAATGTAGTCAAACTCATTTTTATAATCACCATTAGGTGAACGCCACGTCCATCTACGGTTATGTTTTCTTATAAAATAAGTATTTAAGATTGCTAATTTGTTTTCGAGAGCAAAGTCGATTAGCCTTTGTTCTCTTTGGTTTCTTACACCATATCCGTTTAATTTCATTTTTAAGTACTCGTCTGTTCTAGGTTGGCCTATTTTAGCATTGATATCACCCATTATTATATAGAATCTATGTGCCCGTTCCAACGCTTTATACACATTTGCATAAAAAATGTCGATATCTTCTTCTCTTGCCGATTCAGTGGGCGCATACACTTGTATGAGTGACATTTCGTTGCCATGTTGACACATTAGGAAGAAACCACCAAATAAATAACTTGGCTTTTATTAACTATAGAAATCAAGTCGTAAATAAAATAATTAATGACAGACAAAACATTTCAAGTGACGAATGATGGTTGTCAATATCAGAGATAAATATCGGTAGCATGAAGGAGATTATATGTCATTCTCCCCCTCTATGGTTTCTGCATCAAGGAGATAGTCATTGAGATGCAAGGGTAATCTCTTTGGTCTTGTAGATCTTCTGACTTGTGGGGCCTCAGCATTTTGCAGTGGAGTTCTAAAAACTTCTTCTTCATGTATTCCCCCAAAATCAGCCCTGTCTTCCAGTACGGGCCTTTCAAAGTCTTCGCTGTCGAGTATCGGGTTTTCATCATCCACTATTGCTGGAAGTGGGGCTAAGTGTCTGTTCGATACAGTTGTCTCTTGACCATTACGCCGTCGCACGTAGGAGTAGCTGGGGTTTGTTTGAAGCAACTCAACTTCCTCAACGTGAGGTTCAGTTTTAGAACGAACAAACTTTTTTAAAAGTATCGGACCGGGAACAAGCCACGACGGTAACGATTCTCCGACTGGCGTTCTCCGAGGAATTTGAATAACTTCTCGTGAGGAGTGGCATTTATTGAGGTGCATAGTAGAGAACGCACACAGTGAAGGGCGGGCTTTAAAACTTGCTCCCAATGTTCTATTGGCAAATTCTTGGACTTGAGACTCAGCTGTATCGTCCGCCAGAGCGTTCCGTTAAGTCTCTCCACCTGGCCGTTCTCCTGCGGATTATAAGGTGTCGTGCGAGAAGTGGCAATATTACAGTTTTTGAGAAAGATCTGTATTTCTTCCGACATGAAAGAGGATCCTCTGTCGCTGTGTATGTACAAAGGCTGACTGTATTCGTAAAAAAGATCTCTTAGACACTTAATAACAGTAGCCGAAGTACATAGTATCAGGACATGCGTATGCGAAAGGATATCTTGAAAATTCGTCGATAATTGTCAGAATGTACTTGCTTTTTGTATTCGAAGGCAGAGGACCTTTGAAGTCTATGTTTAATCTTTCGAACGGCGATACAGCTTTAATTAGTGTCCCTTTTGATTTGGCAAAGCGAGGTTTGACTTCCGCGCATACACGACAAGAAGCGGTCATCTGTTTAATATCATCTAAGCAGTAAGGAAGATTCTTTAATTTAATCCAGTGATACATTCTGGTTATTCCAGGATGAGAGAGTGCATCGTGCAATTCGTATAATTTAGAGTTACTCATGAGTGCACACACCCTTGACAGTGCATCCGCAGCAACATTTTCGATTCCTGGTCTGTAGATTATGTCATATTTGTAACATGACAGTTCTAGCCTCCATCTTTCGATTTTATCGTTTTTTATTTTACTGGTATGGTTTTGATTGAATATATAGCTGACGGATTTCTGATCCGTGATAAGGAGAAAGTGTCTGTTAATGAGGTAGTGGCGCCATTTCCTGAGACTCTCGACGATAGCGTAAGCCTCTTTCTCAACGGAAGCATGTTTACGTTCGCTATCCGACAACGTTCTAGAAAAGAAAGCGACAGGGCGTCCATTCTGGGCTAGCGTCGCGGCTATGGCAAACTCAGATGCGTCAGTCTCTACAGTTAAAGTTTCTTTGTCGTCTATGGCGACTAATGCAGCCTTCACAATGTCCGATTTTAATAGATCAAAACTACGCCGTCCGCTTTCGCTTAATGGGCAGTTTACGTTGCCGACGAGAGGATGTACTTTTTCGGCGAATTTGTGTACCCATTTGGCGTAGTGAGCTAAGAGACCAAGAGCTCGTTTGAGTTCAGCGGCGTTATGTAGTGGCAGTTTTAACAGTGGATCAAGTCTGTCTTTATCAGGTTCTATTATATTGTTTTGAATAGTATAGCCCAAGAGGCTAATAGACGTTTTGCCAAAATTACATTTTTGTTCGTTTAGTGTTAGTTTGTACTTCTCTGCTGCAGCCATGAACTGTCGTAAGTTTTTGTTATGACGTCTAGATTTAATGGCAATAGGCGTGATGTCGGCAGATAAGTGAGTAAAGACAGATGCTGGTGGCACTGAAGCTTCCATAACACACACTTGTAGAGGCTCCCTGGTACCGCCGAATTCAAATTCTAGCTTGGCGTGATCTTTAAGAATGTCGTGTCCAATGATGACATCTGCACACAAGTTGTTAATTACGAGAAGAGGTCGCTGTTTGTATATGTGTTTGTTAATTTCAAGCGTTACGAAACATAGTCCGTCAACATGTGATGTATGGTTTAGCGAAGCCAGATTTATTGTTTGTTTACAAGGTCGTTGCTTGAGGTTCATCATTCGCGCTATGTTGCGATCAATAAAGCTGCCGGAGCTCCCAGTATCTATCAACGCATCGGCACGAGTATGATTAACGGTGATAGAAATCGTAGCTTTTACCAAACTGAACGGAGATGCAGCTGAGTAAACGGTGCTTATCGTTAGAGAAGAACTTGGTGACTGCACATATTCGACGGGAACAGTGGGACTCGGACAAGAAATAGCATTGCTAGTTGAAGAGTTGTTGCGAGAACGGCAAACTGAAGCGAAGTGTCCCTTCTTAGAACAAAGTTGACAATAGGCGTGGAATGCTGGGCATTTAACCCTTTGATGCACTTTTCCACCGCAAAAGAAGCAGGGTCTTGCAGTTGGAGGAGGTGAGGACGAAACCGCTGCATTGTTTGAACTCGGTATTAGGTGGTTCTGACGTTGTAAGTTAAAATATATAGCTTATTTGTTGTTCTAGATGTAGAGTTTGGTATTTTTAAAATTGTTGCGTTCTTTGAAGGGTTTTGGTCATAATCATCCACGGTGACCAACCGGGTTGGAAGATGTTCTGTATAGCTTGGTTGAATTAATTCGTTTATAAAATCCGTGCGGGGGGAGGAGGGCCTGGATTGCTATATATTCTTGTATTTATTTTCATTGTCCCGCTGTGTGGTTGTGTTGTTTTCATTTTTATTAACTTAAAAGTTTAACATGCTCGTTTTCAGAACTCCTTCCGAAATACTGTTCGACCTCTGTACAGAGAAATGTGGTTTCATCGGTTGGTTCTTCCTTTTCGTTTGGGTCCTAGTTTCACCTTTTGGATGGGAGATTTTTTCCGGTGAGGTGGGAACTGACTTCTTATTTATCGGTTGTAGGATGGCCAGTTTATCATACTTTATTTTTATTCTATTACCCTTCTCTTTCTCCAATTTCATTTGCTCTTGTAGTTCTCTTCGCTTCTCCAATACTTGTAGCGGGTAATCTTCCTTCAAATAGTATTGAGTATCTCTTAAAACCGCTTTCTGCTTGAAAATATGAATCTTCATGCCAAGAGTTGAAAAAGTCACAATCAATCGCGGCCTGTTTCCTTTTTTTCCTATTCTTTTTACCTCTTGTATATCTCTGAGTTCTATGGAAGTAGTGAAGCGTTCTTTTATAAAATTGAATATATTATTTTGTAAGTTATCATAAGACGTTTCATTTTCCTGAACTCCAAAGAAAACAATATTTCTCTGTCTCACCTGTTTTTCCAAAAAGTTGATTCTTCTCTCTTGGCTATCAACTATCTGTTTCAATTTTTCACGCTTTTCTTCCCAAATTAAAAAAAAATCTTCCAACATTTTGTTGATATTCAGCGTCACCTGTTCCGCTACATTTTCTCCGCTTTTTCTAATTTGAATTTTTTGATCATCTACGTCCTTTTGTTTACTACCATGTCCATGTTTAAATCATGGAGGAAGTTATGAACGCTCTCAGAAACATTCTGAGAGCGTTCATAACTTCCTCCATGATTTAAAACGGTATCATAACTTACTTGTTTTGGTAAGTGTGGCGCCCTCTTCTGATCTGTCTGTGTACTATTTCGTACGCGTAATGATCGATGATCGCACGTCAGATCTTGGCAAATGTAGTTAGGTGTAGTATGAAGTTGTATACTGGTTTCGTAACAGATGGCGCCTTATAAAGCAATGCAATCATACAATTTGAGGGTATGTTTGGTACCATAAAAACACAAATTTTATTTTATTTGATACACCACTTCCACTTGTAATTTATTGTTATATTTGCACTATTCCACTACATGAAATAAGTCTTCATTGATATGATTAAAGTCCTAGTAAATTATATGTAAATAGTTCTCTCTGACAGTACACACTGGTAGTAAACCAAACACTGGTGCTGTTACATGGCGTACAGATTTTATTTTTATTTTATTGTATTTTAATGATCACTTTTGTCCTTATCTCCAATATATGTTAATTTTCACTTAGTTTTTTGTCACTTTGATAATTCACACTGGTCGAATAATACTTAATTATTTTTCTAAACTTGTTTTACTACGGAGCCAACGTAAACAGTGGCACAGTAGCGCCCCCAACACATCATCATATCCTTTCCGTTGATGGATGGATGGGTGGAGGGGGGAGGGGGGAGGTTTGGCTACTCCCCAGTACCATCCCCACCACTCGGAGCTCCATGGTTATGGAGTTATCCATGGTTAAAGTTTTCAGGTTAGAATCAATATTTCTATAAATGTCCATCGATTTAAGGGGCGTGAAGGGGGGACGGGAAAGCAGAGTAGAGGGGCTACCTCACTGTAGCATCACCACCCCACAGAACCCCATGGTTATGGAGATATACATGGTTAAAGACTTAAAGGTTTAAGATTACTATTTAAACAACAAAGGCGACGAAGCCCCGCTGCGCGGGGCTTCTATTTCTGTCTGCAGGGTCTAAAGAAATCTAACATGACGGCGATGAAGGTAGCAGCGTTCGCTCGCTTTGCTCGCTCACTTCAGCTCCCGGCATCTCCTTCGAACCTAACCTATCCGTGTCGGGGTGCCCCAAGTTCCCGAGCTCGCTTTGCTCGCTCTTGGACTATTTCTCATTTTTTTACTACCTACAAAAAAAAAATTAACTCTCAAATCAAGGGCCCATAATGGAAATTTTAGCCGTTTTTATAGCATGAAACTGCGGAAGAAGATCATTCCAGATACGAGAGGCAGCGAATTTGAAACTTCCACGGAATGCAGCAGTTTTGTGTGACGCCAACAACAGGTAGGCAGAAGCTCTCGTTTTGACTTTATTTACATCGCGCGACCAGGTCAATTTACCGAACAGGTAGTCTGGTTTTTTTGTGAGAATTGTGCCAAAGACCAGGGTAGCCAGATGCAGCTTTCTACAATCTGACATTCTCATCAAATTGCCCTTATTTAAAAAAGGAGTTACGTGAGATCTAGAAGGGATAGTAAAACAAAATCTCGCACAAGCATTCTGTAGGTACTCTTTTTTTTTTTATTTGTGATGGATTTGCTCTTGACTCTAGTCTAGGTCAGAGGTGACAGATACAGAGTCTACGATGGAGTGAGCTTACCCAGAAGAAGCCTGTTCACTCTAACTTTGAAGTGATACGGGTTGAATGCGTTCGGAAACACAGACGCAGGTAGTGAGTTCCATTCATTCGCTGTGCGCATTATGAAGGATGTTTGGAACTCTTGGTGCGAATTGGTGGAATGGCAACAAGGTAAGGATGGTAACTTGCAGTGCATCTAGATGTCCAATGGTAGAAGGGGGCTGGTGGGATGAGGTCGTGGAGCTCTTGAGCACACTTACCGAAGTACAGTCTGTAGAAGACCGACAAGCAGGCAACCTTGCGGCGATGAGCCAAGCTATTAAGCTTGGCATCCACCAGTTCAACGTCGCCGATGAACCTCTTGACTCTGCGTTCCACCGAGTCAAGCGCGGCAAGCTAATACTTTGCTGAGCCATCCCATAGGTGGCTGCAATATTTCATGCAGGATCGGACTTGCTGAATTAACCTTTAACTTCTACCTAGAATGCACGCCCCGTACACCGTGTCAGCGTAGTTCAGCTTAGATAAAACTAGTGCTTCACAAAGCAAAATGCGCATATCCACACTTATGTAGGGACGCACACGATACAGAAGCTTAAGCCTGTAAAAGCAGTTGCGCACAGCCTCCATGATGTGTGTCTCAAAGTGCAGGTGCTAGTTAAATAGTAACCCAAGATTACGGGCTGCCCGGACCCTTTCAATGGAACACCCGTCGATCTTCAAGTCCAAATTCCCATTACCCATTTTATTTAAAAAATCTTTTGATCCCATTAAAATAAATTCAGACTTAGCTGGGTTCAAAACTAAGGCGTTTCTCATAGACCAAGCCGAGATCCTATCAAGATCCTCATTAAAACTTTTGGCAGTGTCAACAGCCTGCTGGGGATGAAAAGATAGGTACAACTGCAGATCATCAGCATATAAGTGGAACTTGGTGTTGAGCAGGCAGTTAATGATGTCAGCACTGTAAAGAATGAAGAGTAGCGGGCCCAGGATCGATCCCTGCATTAAACATTTGATCTTTCAATATCTTTTTGGATTCTCGAATATATAAAACTACGTCTCGGCATGGATTCGTTGTGCTGCGAATCGCACAACAGTTGACAGGCTTCGATAAGTAATTTTAATAATGTCTGGTTTTCATGTTCTGAAGAGAACAAAACATTGAGAACTTTGCTTATGCACGATATACTTGCTGCAACCTGCACCTGTTTGTCTCCAATGCGTTGTCATTTTTGAGAAGCATTTCCGAAAAAGCAGCCTTTAGTTCGGGCTCTAACTTCGGTGCGTAATTTTTTGGAAAGAGATGTTTTTTCAGCAGCTCTTAATATCCGGTCCATATTTTTTATATTTTGTAGGTGTTTTACTGAAGAGATTCAAATCTCTTCATCCAGCTCAGGTTCAGGATTATCGAGCGCTGCTTCAGCGGGCAATGGCAACTGCGCTGTCTGTACCGCATATATATTTATTTATTTATTTAAAACTTCATGCAACATACAGATACATAGGCGGACTTAATGCCTGAGGCATTCTCTACCAGTCAACCAAGGGAGGTGGAGAGATAACATGGCAGGTGCATAAAAATTGAAAAAAAATACTGAAAAACTAAAAATTGAATAATAATGTATATATTGTAGTTAAAATAAACATACATATATATTAGCAGGGACCTGTGTGATTGCAATGGACATACCCGGTCGGGGCTCTTCTGCATCAATAATCGGGATCGACACGATTTCAGGTTGAACTTCAATAATTACCAGATGTAGGTAGTTATCGAATAAAAATAGCGCGGCGATAGTCCATAAAAACTATCCACAACACCGAGTTTATCATCTCAACCAATATTCAGAACATGAAAATAAATTACAGGTATGACGTGATCATTACAGAAGAAGGTACCTAGGTAGATACGTATCTACCTAGTTATTAATTAATTTTAGAGCGGTGGTAGTCCTAAAAACTACCCACAACACTATTTCCATACGTATTAAATTCCTACGTAACTATTTGTAAGTAGGTCATGAATTCATGATCTACTACCATTAAATAATGTGAAGGTAACATTCCTTTCAAATGTACACAATCACTATTAGGCACCTAAAAGGTACCTATATTTTTCTCAATGAATTGGGAATCCCAAATTGTGTGAAGGTAACACCCCCATAAGATGTCCACAACACTATTTTGAATATGACGGTATGTCAAATTATGATACGGATATAGTCCCAAAAACTATTCACAATATCTTTTCTTTATTGTAATCTCGATGAGAAAGAACTTTAGCCTACCTTCATGATCCGATAGCACTGGCGATATATTATATACATTTGCCAACGAGCTATTGCTTCCGGAACAATTCGAACACGCGTCCGTTGATCGTGTTTCTTCATTTTGTTTTGGAGTTTACGCAGTTTCCTTCTTAAAGAATCACTGTCGTCGTTATTGTGACTATGTTTCGCCATCTTTTAGCACTTTTTAACGACACAGATAGAGAATAATGTGGTGATCGGCGACACACTAAAACGCGAATGAGTGACAGTACAAGCAGAACGAATAGGAACACAAATAACCCAAAAAAAAAACTTAGTGGATGAAAGGCGGTACCTAGGCGTATTACTACAATTGTGGTCTTTTACTTAAAAGACAAAAATCTCGTGTGGGTATTTCATCGGGGATGGCGATGTAAATAAAAATGCTTAAAAGGTTTTACTCACCCAGTGTATTCTCATATCAAATACACAGTTACACAGAACACAGTTTATGGAAAATAGTTTATAAAGCACTTACCCTAATACTTATTAACGACGTCTCGATCAAAAATAGACTGCCTTTGATGGCATGAGCCACGTTATTTATAACCTCAGAATGGGCGAGAAACGAGAAGTGCAAGCTTATCGTTTACCAACCTGACAAAATCAGTCAGTGCAAGCATAAAATATTAAACAAATTATTGCCAACATAGAAAAATCACTTAATATGCTCAATTAAATATAAAGATTGCTAACAGTCGGCCATCTGTTTATTAAGTACGACCTCGTACGTGAAAAACAACAACAAGAAAGAAAAACTTAATTTAAGCATAATAGTAATAATATCTAAACAACATTATTATCATCTACATACATAGAACATATTTCACAAAGCTTTACAGATTATACTTGAGAGGCCTGATACCTCTAAAACGGCCCGACTATTCGTTTCATTTATTTATTACCAAACAATTTTTATACATTGTATTGAAATTTTATAAAATATGGCGAAAATATTATATATTACAAAACAATCAACTTATATTAATCAATTAAATTATTATATCAACTATTTATTATTTTTATAATATTCAATTATCTCCATTAAAAATGTTAAGAAAGAGAAATACAAAATGAAATCAATTCAATTTGGATTCCACCATCAAATGTCAAGAGTAAAATATAATTAAATTCAATTCAGATTCTACCAATAAAAAAATCAATTTCGATTTCACTAATACAAATGTCAAGAGTAAAATATAATTCATTGCGCTAAGATAAAACTAATCAACAGCAAGTTACAAAATAATCAAATTAACTTCTCACTAAAATACTCTTCACTTACTAGAGATAAAACAAAAATATTCTCAACGCCATGACCAAAGGTAAAAGCATTTCTTTCATACATTCTGATGGCACCTGACATTTTTCACTCTGTTCTTCCGCCATCTCGCTTTTAAACACACATCAATAAACACCAAAGTGGTATTTATTAAACATTTTACTTATCACCTATCCTCATTTCCTGTAGTTCAAAGATCTTACTAACCGAAGGGTTATCATTAGATAGCTGTGTAAAAACAGTTCAGATTTATCCAACATCTAGTCTCTGGTCATTCATACCGTAACATCTGAAACCTGGTCATAATTCTAACTAATTCTAACATACACACATTTATTTATTGTACATTCTTCATTCTCTATATCCCTAAAATCTAACTGTATATCATAATCTGTATATCAAACTATCTATAGGTACGTATTATATCAAACTCATTGTCTATCTAACTATCAAACTCTCTCTCTATGTCTACATATATCTCAAACTCTCTCTCTATATCTATATATATCTCAAACTCGCTCTCTTTGTCTATACATATCTTAAACTCTCTCTCTATATCTATATATATCTCAAACTCTCTCTCTATATCTATATACAACAAACTCTCTCTCTATATCTATATACATCAAACTCACTATCTATATACATCAAACTTACTATCTATATACATCAAACTCACTATCCATATACATCAAACCCACTATATATATACATCAAACTCAATATCTATTTTAAACACTTCTACCTCAACATCAAACTCTTCCAACTCTTAACTCAACATCAAACATTAAACTCTTTAAACTATTTTACCTCAACATCAAGCATTAAATTCTTCCAACTATTTTAACTCGACATCAAGCATTAAACTCTTCCAACTATTTTAACTCAACATCAAGCATTAAACTCTTCAAACTCTTCTAACTCAACATCAAACATTAAACTCTTCTAACTCAACATTAAACTCTTCTAACTCAACATTAAACTCTTCTAACTCAACATCAAACATTAAACTCTTCAAACTCTTCTAACTCAACATCAAAAATTAAACTCTTTTAACTCAACATTAAACTCTTTTAACTCAACATCAAACATTAAACTCTTCAAACTCTTCTAACTCAACATTAAACTCTTCCAACTCTTCTAACTCAACATTAAACTCTTCCAACTATTTTAACTCAACATCAAACATTAAACTCTTGCAACTATTTTAACTCAACATCAAACTCAACATTAAACTCAACATCAAACTCAACATCAAACTCAACATCAAACTCAACATCAACCTCAACATCAAACTCAACATCAAACTCAACATCTAACTCAACATCAAACTTAACAAAAAACTCAACATCCAACAGAATAAGAATTCAAATAAGATTCCGAAAATAAATCCAAACGCAATAATCCATTCCAATCAGATCATTCAAAAGGTACCTTACTTTTGGCCTTATTTATTTAAACAACCCGTATTAACTAAATATTGAAATAGTTCCAACAGTATCCAAGAGATAGAACCATAGTAAATCGATGCCTGTCTATACATATCCTCGAAAATAGGGAGTCTACAAACCTCTATAAACGAAATGCCAGAGATCAATAGATACGGTTGGATTAATTTATGACCCACCATAAGCAAATTTTCCTACCGATATTACTTTAGCAACAAATCTATTTAATAAATATCTTTGTATAAACGATTCAGAAAATTAAAACAAACTTTCACAATTTCACCTTTTTTTTATTACGTTCTCACTAAATCATCTTTTACATTTACTTGAATAAAAACTCTTAAGCCGCCGCTCTTAAGCCCACCGTCAACTGACAAAAGTCAGTTTAACAACTACCACTGTCACTTCTCTTGGGAACATGGTTACAACCTGCAAATAAAATGTATTATATAACAAATCATTCAGTGCACCGCTTTAGTCAAACAATCCCACAAATTAATAATAGGCTAACAGTCGGCCTTGCCTGACATATTCACGTCTCGTGAAGACAATTATTTATCATAAAATATTGAATCATCAAATAATCATAATATATTGCATATATATGTCGCATCAAGGCTGGCCGATAGATGTAAACCATCGGGAAGTCAGGATGTATTCCCTTAGGTTAAGAAATCGTATGTGGGCAGGTCGGTGGGTTCAATCGTGCAAATGAAATCACATAAATTATTCGATACACTGGGTTTATTCAAATATAGTTACAATCTTGCTTATAATACTAATATTTCGGATCGACACTTATTCTAAGACGTGTTAGCTCTAAGGCTGTCAATACTCAACTGCCACATTCTACTATCCCCACCACGCAAGTAGTTAGAGGAAGCGCGCCAATGCGTAGTTGTTTTGCTTTGCCGCCAGATGGCGTGCTTGCGATTTGTTTTAACGTCCGTACTATTGCCTAAAACCGACACGGCCATCCTGCGAGTCAGGCGTCCTCGTCTGTTCCTCATTGTCAGGGTTAACAGTGTATCGAATCATGTGGAAATCCTCATGGATGTCCGCAGCCCTTGGGGAAAGCTGAGGGGTCTGTCAGACTCCTACTGACTAAAACCACATGGTGTTCTCTAGGCCGTAATTTTTCTTGAGAGGCGAGCGTGGAACACAGCACGTCGCCTTCTCGGGCCTCTCTCAGGTGACGGATCCCCAAATCTATCACCCGCAGGCATCATCTTCTTGTCCTTGCTCCATGCCACCTCATGTCGTGTTGCACCACACGTCCTCTTAGTCTTAGTTTTTACTTTAGTCTTACTCCGACCCGCCAGTCTCCCATCATACAAGGGATGTTTTTCTGAAACACAAAATTTCCAAACAGTATTCGCTCGTCCAATCCAGACTCAAACTCTAGAGTGAGGAAACTGATATAAATCATATTTAAACACATATTTGGTGTAAAATATAAGCAGAATTTATTAAGCACAAGACATGACATCAAAAACCATTTTGACTAGTAACAGAACACAATGTCAGTCATTTCAATAAATTGGAGTCGGCCAGGATTAGCAATAAGGTTTTAACCCTCCAACACGCCCTCTTAATCCTGGAGGACTTCAAGCATATCTCGTACAAACGACAAGTGCTTACAGCTAGGCAGTGCCTTCGTGAGCACATCAGCAGTCATCTGCTCTGTTGGCATGTACATCAGTTCTAGCACCCTATTCTCTACAGCTTCACGAATATAGTGATATCTAATGTCCACATGTTTTGTTCGCTTATGGAACACTGAGTTACTAGCCAGCTTCGCCGCAGACTGATTATCACTATACAGGGTTACAGTGTGACATTGACCTATCAACTCAGCAAGAACCGCACGGACGTATACCGCCTCTTTGGCAGCTTCAGACAAAGCTATATACTCCGCCTCGGTAGACGAAAGTGCGATACACGATTGCTTATAACAACCCCAGGAAATAACATTCCTACCTAGCTTATAAATATACCCCGTGTAAGATTTACGATCCGCCCCGTTAGCCCAATCAGCGTCAGTAAATCCATAAACATGAAATTTATCATGTTCATCACTTTTTCTGTACACAAGACCTAAATTCATTGTGCCTTTTAAATACCGCAATACACGTTTGGCCGCTGCAAAGTGTTCCGCTGTGTAGCAAGTATTAAACTGACTTAAGAAACATGCAGCAAAAGAAATGTCAGGTCTTGAGGTCACAGCTATATACAATAAACATCCTATCAGCTCCTGATACGGTAGTCTACTCTCGTGGGAGGCGCTATCAGAAAACTTCAGACCTACATCTAAGGGCGTCTTAGCAACTTTACAGTCACTCATACCGAAACGTTCAAGTAACTTTTCAATATAGGTTTTCTGACTCAGCTTCAACTCACGACTAGTGCGCTGTACTTTGATGCCTAGCATATGTTTAATCTCACCTAAATCTTTAATTGTGAAGTGAGACTTCAGTGACGTTTTTAGCTTATCAGCAAGCTCGTCACAGTCGTAAAAAACGAAAAAATCGTCTACATAGAGAGCAATAATAATGGTTCGCTTACCCACTCGGCGACTGAAGATACAGCTCTCATACTTGCTCTGCGTGAAATTCTCTGCGAGTAAAACTTCCTTTACCTTATCGTACCAGGCACGTGACGCCTGCTTTAACCCGTACACGGCTTTCTTGAGTCTGTAGACCATATGCTCATTGCCTTGCTTGACGAAACCTTCAGGCTGTGACATATAAATTTCTTCACTCAAATTGCCATTCAGAAAAGCAGTCTTGACGTCAAGGTGATCAATCTTCAGATCTAATTCAACCGCAAGAGACAACAGCATTCTCAACGAACTATGTCGCACAACCGGAGAAAAAGTATCCATGTAGTCAATTCCGAACTTTTGGGTAAAACCCTTTGCAACCAATCGCGCTCTATAACACGCCACTTTGCCATTGGCGTCACGTTTGATTTTAAACAACCATCGATTCTTGACAATATTCTTGTCTGCCGGTCTGTCAACTAGCTCCCAAGCCTCATGCTTATTGAACGAATCAATCTCATCTTGCATAGCTTGCCGCCAAAGCTTACTATCACTCGATTGCAAAGCTTCCTTGACATTCGTCGGCTCACTCAACTCTGTCTCGAGCGCAGACATCGTCCTCGGTACTCTCGGCCGTAAATTATAGGCTGGTCCGTCAGATGGTGGCTTCCGTGGCATTCTGGTTGTATCAGTAGATGAACTCGGCACCTGCTCGTCAGCCTCAAACCACACTTCAGGCGCTACCGGTCTCTCCGCCTCAACCTCAGCCTCAACAGTTGGTAGTGATGGTATCTCCACCTCAAGCTCAGTCCCAGACTGATCACGAACATCCGCATCTTCAACGTTATCTCCGTCATCACTAGTCGGAAAGAAGATCTCCACGGGCCGTTTACTCTTGACACCTGGAAAAATTGTTTCGTTAAAAACAACATCACGACTACGAAAAACTATATTTTTCGCCGAATCGTAGAGCCTATATCCATTACCGTCATAGCCAAGAAATATACAACGCTTGCTTTTTGGTTCAAGCTTATTCCGCTTCACTTTATCAACGTGAGCATAAGCTTCGCAGCCAAACACACGTAGGTGTTTCAAGCTAACCTTCTTACCTGTCCAGGCTTCCTCAGGAGTTTGCCCTGAGAGCCTTTTCGAAGGTGACACATTTATTAAATGTGCAGCAGTACAGGCAGCTTCTGCCCAAAACTTGTGGTCTAGGTTCGAAGTATACAAGAGGCACCTTACTTTTTCTAGGAGGGTCCTGTTTAGCCTTTCCGCACAGCCGTTTTGTTGAGGACTGTAAGGCACAGTTACCTGATGGACTATCCCCTTACCTTTCAAAAAGCCTTCAAGGTCTCTGTTCACATACTCGGTCCCATTGTCCGACCTCAAAACTTTAACTTTGTCACCAGTCTGAGTTTCGACTAGCTTAATAAAGTTTTTCGTGTATTCACTCACCTCGCTCTTACGCTTCAGGAAATACACGAACACCTTCCTCGAATGATCATCCAAGAATACCAGGATATACCTCTTGCCTCCAAGCGAATTCACCGGCAACGGACCACACAAATCGGTATGGATTAAATCCAACCGCTTTGCAGCCACAGACTTCTCAGGATTGCTGAGAAAAGGAAACCGAGCTTGCTTTCCCTTTAAACAAACTTCACAGGCAACGTCTTTACAAGGGTCATCCTGAAAACTAATATCATTAGCAAGTCCCTGCCTCAAAAGCTTCATATTGTTGGCGCTTAAATGGCCAAGTCTTTGATGCCAAGTTGCAGTGCTAATAGTAAGATTCGCCCGTAGACTGCAGGTCTGAAGTCTGTAAGCCCCTCCAACGTCATTTGCCTTAATCAAAACATCGCCCAGCTTAGAAATTGTACAACCAGTAGTATCAAAATTAACAATACAACCATTCTTAATCAATTGTGAAACAGATATGAGATTTACAGACAGCTTAGGTATATACAACACATCAGTTAACGTCGCGCTATCCGACAACTTAACAGTACCTATACCTGTACACCGCAGTTTATCTCCACTAGCAATGGTGACGTGACCATCTCGCGATTTGAAGTCTGTCATCAAATCACGCCTGCCAGTCATGTTATTTGTAGCCCCCGAGTCTATGTACCACGAAGATTCCGAGTCAGTTCCAGTACTATATGCTGATAAGACACAGTTTCCTGAAGAATCCTTCGCGTTCCGGCAGTCTTTCTTCAGATGTCCTTTCTGTCTGCACTTCCAGCACCACGGTTCTCTCTTTCTAGCGGAATTATCCTTCGCTTTTGACTCATCCTTGTGCTGCTGCGCTTTTCTCGTCCAGGAGTCACTCGTACTAGCGCCTTTTCTTGTAGAATACAAGCACTCACTCGAATCTCCACGACTAGTCCAACGTTGATCCTGTAGCAGTTTCGATTTGACTAGATCAGCAGTAATGACAGCTCCCGAATGCTCTAGTGCCATGATCATGGGCTCGTACTCTGTCGGTAAACCTTTGAGCATCAACGCACCAAGAAACTCGTCATCAACAGGTTTGTTCATATTCGCCAATTGCTGCGCTAATGACAATACTTCATTGACGTAAGCTTCCATGCTAGAATAGTTCTCCAGTTTGACAGCGCACAAGTTCTGAAGAGTTCTCACTCTTGAACCGAGTCCTTTATCATCATATGCACGTTCCAGTGCATTCCATGCGTCTTTCGCCGTATCCGCTGACATCAAATGTGAAAAGCATGACTTTTCAACGCTCAAACAAATTTTAGATTTTGCAATTTCGTCACGTCGATTTTTCACTTCGGACGTTGTTTTGTCATCCTTACCGTAACCGCTTATACAGATCCATAAATTGTCGTGAATCAATGCATTTTTCATAACAAATTTCCACTCGACGTAATTTTCACGTCCGCGTAATTTTTCATGTGAAAAACTATGATTTTTCGTTTCCGACATATTTACAATAACGTTGCACTATTTTTGCTGAACCATAACCTGATATAAATCATATTTAAACACATATTTGGTGTAAAATATAAGCAGAATTTATTAAGCACAAGACATGACATCAAAAACCATTTTGACTAGTAACAGAACACAATGTCAGTCATTTCAATAAATTGGAGTCGGCCAGGATTAGCAATAAGGTTTTAACCCTCCAACAGAAACATTTTGAAACAATCAAACATGATCATTTAAATCTCTCTGTTCTCCATTGCAAGGAACATTATACTTCCAATTTAATGAAAATAGCAACTCAATCATTGATTTGGTACCTAAAAGCACCTAATCTTCGTGTTTACAAAGTCCAAGTACCACTGATACTCATTAATGTCACATTAAATGAAACAAAACCAGGTATCTAATCCACAATCTTTAGCCATCACATAGCGCTCCTAGCTATCTCATAGTTCTCTTAGCTATCACAATTGCTCTACTCGCACATCTCCACGATGTCGAATCGATCAACTCTCTGAACTCAGAACCCGTTCACTCAGACATTTAGTTTCACCTATGATACGTCAATGCATGATCAACTTAATCCCAATTGGTACTTGAGCTTTGTATGTCTACGCATAGTAATCAAAATTAGAAAAACCAAAATTATTTCAATTTTCGTAATGAAGGCTTGACGATTCGAACGTCATTAACATTAACATGGTAATCGCACCACACGCGTGACGAGTTTACTGAGTTTACTTTATTTTAACCTCGTAACTCAACAGGAACTTTCTGTAACTGTCACCTTGAATCTGTGTCATACAGGCTTACAGTTGCTACAAAGGTCAACAGTTGCCACAAAGGTCAACAGTTGCCACACAGGCCTACAGTTGCCATAAAGGCCAACAGTTGCCACCCAGGCCAACACACAACGCTCGACTAGTCCTGACCAAACTAGTTTATTGGGTTCGTGAAAATAGAGAAATTTTTGAACCCTACTCTTTAACTAAGTCATTGCCCTGGGCCATGTACCACACTCATTCCAAACAAACTTTAAAAGTTCTGCTGCAGTAAAAACTGCCTAGCTTATAGAAACTCTCGAGTAAAACCTCTAACGCCACGGCTCTATAAGCCGAACAGCAATTGTATTGCTCTCACACAACGGTCTCTCTAGACCCTGACCTTCGCCAGAATCCACTGGTACGGTCAAACATAATTCGGCTGATAGACTCAATTACTCAACATCTTAAGCTTGCTCATCAACATTAAAATCCTTTTAACATCATCATCTACTGGTACAGACCCGCTGGCATCTTCCTCAACCTACCGTGTGCATACTTGTAGGTTTAAGCCTTCGATTCAATCGAGACTTGGGCTGTACTGCAGTCTCTCCAACGGTGCCAAATCGACTACCGGTACATCGAGGTGTTGAAGTGTTTGTACAAAAACGCCACCACGTCAGTCCGACTTCAGGATCAGGCCTCGGAACCTATCTTTCTGCAGCGAGGTGTGAGACAGGGAGACGTCATATCTCCGAAACTGTTCACCGCTGCACTGGAGGATGTCTTCAAGGTCCTGGGCTGGAGAGGGCTAGGCATCAACGTCAATGGCGAGTACATCACTCACCTTCGGTTTGCCGACGATATAGTGGTCATGGCTGAGACCATGTAGGACCTCAATATAATGCTCGATGACCTAAGTAGAGCTTCCGAAAGAATGGGTCTTAAAATGAACATGGACAAAACCAAGGTAATGTTGAATGGCCATGAATTACCCACTCCTATCAAGGTTGGAGACTCTACACTCGAAGTTGTGGAAGATTATATCTACCTGGGACAAACGATCCAGTTGGGTAGGGCCAACTTCGAGAGAGAGATCAACCGTCGAATCCGACTCGGCTGGGCAGCGTTCGGGAAATTGCGTGGTGTCTTCTCGTCCAACTTACCACAGTGTCTCAAGACGAAGGTCTATGACCAGTGTGTGTTGCCAGTGATGACCTATGGCTCTGAGACGTGGTCGCTCACAATGGGCCTCATCAGAAAGCTTACAGTCACCCAAAGGGCAATGGAGAGGGCTATGCTCGGAGTATCCTTGCGTGATCGAATCAGAAATGTAGAGATCCGCAAAAGAACGAAGGTTACCGACATAGCCCGAAGAATTGCGAAACTTAAGTGGCAGTGGGCAGGGCACATTGCTCGCAGAACGGATGGCTGATGGGGCAGAAAAGTTCTGGAGTGGCGACCGCGAACCGGAAGACGATGCGTTGGAAGGCCTCTCACCAGGTGGACCGATGACCTGGTGAAGATTGCGGGCATTCGCTGGATGCGGGACGCACGGGACCGGTCAATGTGGCGACACTTGGGAGAGGCCTATGTCCAGCAGTGGACGACTTTCGGCTGATATGATGATGATGATGAATATTTGTTGCAGTATCTAACAAATAAGTTATCATTTTGGGACGAAACCCCTTCATGTTTTCGCCTCAGAATCATTATTATATTCGATAGTAGCCTCTACATATCTACATCAAATATATAATTTATATAATAAAGCGAGGACGAAACCCCTTCATGTTTTCGCCTCAACTTTATTATATTTGATAGTAGCCTCTAATATCTACATCAAATATCTCATATTATGAGTAATCACCCGAGGACAAAACCCCTTCATGTTTTTGCCTCAAGATGTCACACTACAATACTGAAGCCCCTTCATGTCTTCAGTACTGTCTAGTCATTCCACTGAAACCTCTACATATTTTCAGTGGTTTGACAACTTAATAAGACTAAATAACTAACTTTTCACTGGAAAAAAACTATTAAGAATATACAATTAATTAACATACACAAATACACAATTAATTTGCAACAAATCAAACAGGTAAATTCTTAAATTAGCTGAGAAGACTGGCTTTCACCATCATTATTAGACTTTTGACCATTATTAGAGTCTAGGCACCGCGACTCGCGCCTCTAGGCGCCGCGACACGCGCCTCTAGGCGCCGCGACACACGCCTCTCTAGGCGCTGCAACACGCGCCGCACAGGGTATCGCGAAACGCGCCTCTATAGGTGCCACGTAACGCGCCGCTCCAGGCGCCGCATCACGTGGTGTACTTGACGCCGTACCATGCGCCGCACAAGGCGCCGCACCACAGTCCAAACCAGAACTCCGTGACATGTCACGCGTGTTCCGTATCACGCATAAGTGACACGTCAGACCTCCGTGACGCATCACGCCTATCTGACACGTGGTTCCCCCGTGACACATAACACCTACGCGACGCGTCATGCTCGTGACCTACGCGATACCTCACGTCTGAGTGACTCGCCACGCCTCATTGACACGTCACGCAACCGTGACACAAATCGCCGGCGTGACACCTCACTTGATTCGGGGCGTGGCGCCCCGTATCAAGACTGCTCTGAGTCGCGTCGTGATCACTTGACTCGTTGTGGTCTCTCGAATCGCTAGACTCATCACGATTATTGCAACCAGTTTTGCGGCGTACGCACCGGAGGCTCCGAGTCCCTTGATGGCAAGTCACACAAATCCTTCGTACGTTGTTAAGACTTTCTTTTGGGAGTCATGATTTCAGAAAATAAATAACCTACAAAAAGTGGATGTTCTTTCTTTATTTACTTAAAGGACACTATCTATAAAACATCTATAATATGTCTTTGAATATAAGACAATAGAAGAAACAAAAGAAATCACGTTCGAAAAAAAGGAGAAAATTAAATACCTCACCCAACACTTCTTGTACGGCTCAGAGGTAGCCAGTTACTTACAGTTGAGTAGTTTGATATAAGTTGACGAATACCACAGATTTCACCACAGTAAAGTTTATTCGTAAAAGTTACACGAAAGTTAAGTTGGATGCTAATCCGCGATTATAGCGCTACGGCAGCTATTGGTCAACTAATAAATATAATAATAAAAGTAAATAAAACGAGTAGTTAAAAGTAGGTCGCAGCGTAAGCAATTTGCCTATACGTGAACCGTACCATGCTCCCGAAGGAAAAGTGGGATGAGCATCCATTACAAAGCAAATAATAAAATAATTAAAGTGTAAAGTACTTAATTCAAGTTAAATAGTAAACAATAGTTAATGTGTCATGGTAAAAAATGAAAAAATATAGGTATAAGTTATAACACTCAATTTAGTCAAAGTAAAATGCTTTCATCGGCTGTCTTGCTTCGCTTTAAACGGGCTCCGCTGCTGTCGAATGCATTTCTTGTAGCTGGATGTCCCCTCCAAAGTTATCCCTACCTCTGGGTGTCACTCCTCTTTCGGCAGAGAGTGTTTAGGCGTCTTTCTTTGTTTTCAAACATCTTTAATAATAATATAGAGGGCAATTCCTCCCAACAACAAAGAAGTAACCGAGTAGAGATAAATGTCGTGACTTGACATGTCAGACGCCTTCGGTAAAATGTCTCTGCTTTTATGGAATTCCATCTGCTGGTCTACTTATCTTATTTCTACTGCAGTTGGGGTTTCTTGTTCAGTTATATTTAATTTTGCATTCTGCCAGCCGAGGTCAAAGATGTGGTTAATAGTCGAATTAATAGTTGGTATTTCTATCTCTGGTTCCATGTTCAACGTACTTCCTAGCTGATTGTGTGTAAATATTGTGGCGTCCTTTTTCTGTAGTAAGCACTTTGATTTCAAGGACATCACTCCAGTCCCGTCAATGACCGCTGGCGTAACTTGATCGTTACATATGACCCGCATCAGCTGTTTCCTGCACAATGTAAATAGCCACATGTTCGATTTGTGAAGCTTTGTCCAGGTTTGTTGCATGTTTATCTATTTGGTTCGGTTTGATAATCATTGATCTGACCAGTTGCTTGCCAGTATGACGTTAAGTTGTAGTAAACCAATAGGGTCCATTCGTCATGTATTAGTTGCATTTTCCCAGCTTCATCGACGTAAATCGTATGATTTAAGACGACAAGTTATTCGTTGGCGCTGATTGTGCAAGCCCCTTCATTGCTAGCATGGCTAGGAGAACTAGTGACAGCCAATTGTTCTTATTTCTTGCTGTGCCTCCCCGTTTTGTAGTTTCCGGAGTAGTTCTCCTTTGCTCTTCCTCTTCGTTTATCCTCGGTACTTCGGGTTTAAGTGGTAATGGTGCTAGCTTCGTTATTTGTCGCTTAAGTGACCCTTTCCTTGTTTTTAAGGTAACAACCCGAACTCGACCATCGGCGCCTGGATGTAGTTCCTGGACTCTTCCTATAGCCCAGCGGCCAGAAGGTAAGTGCTCATCTTTGACTAATACTAGACTTCCTAGTTTCAGGTCTTCTTTTGGTTGCTGCCATTTGCTTCGGGTTTGCAGTTGATGTAGATATTCGTTCGACCAGCGCTTCCGGATGTGTATGTTCATTTGTTCAACAAGCCTCCATCTGTTTCTTAGATCGTGCTCAGCAAAATCTTGCTCTTCTTGTGGTAGTGACAGTAGGGGGCCACCAATGAGGAAGTGGCCGGGAGTTAGATATTCCAGGTCTTCGACATCTTCTGTTAATGGGCACAGCGGACGAGAGTTAAGACAGGCTTCAATTTGATTTAGTAAAGTAGTGAATTGTTCGAAAGTAAGCTTATGTTCCCCCAGTACTCGATGTAGGTGATATTTCATGGATTTGACAGCAGCCTCCCACAGGCCTCCAGCTGTTGGCCAAAGTGGTGCGATGAAAAGCCACTCAATTTGTAAGTGGCTCATCTCATCGAAGAATTCAGAAGTCTTAAACGTATTGTGTTTTTCAAATTCCTGTTGAAGTAGTTATGCTACGCCCACAAAATTTGTTCCGTAGTCGGAGAATACGTTTTTGGGTTTACATCCTTTTGAATGCGGCGAGGAACGTTTGCGTAGTCAGGTCCGACACCAATGCCAAATGCACAGCTTTGGTCACCATGCATATGAAGATTGCTATGTAAGCCTTGCAAGTTTTAACGCCTCTTCCTTTGTTGATTTTCACATCAACATGCCCAGTATAGTCTACGCCTGTGTTTGATGAATTTACACGCTCCTTTGGCAAGTCTGCCATCAGTTGTACGTTTCGGTTTGGTTTGAAACGATGACATCGGACGCACTGTCGTAGCTCCTTCTTGACTGTTCTGCTACTTCCAATAACGCAAAATGTTTGACGTAAATGGGCCAAAGTGAGTCGGGCGCCTCCGTGAAAGTGTTGCGATGAGCCTCTTGAGTAATAAGCTCCGTTAATCTTCCTGTAGCCGGAAGAATAATAGGATGTTTAGCTTCGGGAGATAAAGTTGAGTAGCCTAGTCGGCCCTTCACGCGCAGTATTCCACGGTCGTCAAGGAATGGGGTTAACTTCAGCAAGCTGCTTTTTGTAGATATTGGTCGACTTTTCTTTAAACTTTCAATTTCGTCGCCATAGTTTTAATTTTGAACGTTTTTGATGACCAATTCTGTTGCTCCCATAATGTCTTGTGGTGACAAACACATAACCTCCTTTTTGTTACCGCAGTCGGCAAATTTATTGGTTGAGTTTAGTGTGCGTTTTTGCTTACGAATGTTGCTTATTCGTAAAATCCATCCAAGCACTCGTATTACGCGTTTATAATTACTGTTTTTATTCAGTAATGTCAATTATTTCACAATTCTTGTATGTGACTGCGCAGCAGTTTATTTCCTGCAACTCAGTGTTTGTTGTGTAGGTCAGGTGATTGTCCTGATGAATTTTTGGCATGTCTGTTTTTAACCAATCTGGTCCATTCCACCAAATTTTAAAATGTAGTAATTGAAAAGGTGTAAGCCCTCGAGTTGCACAGTCAGCAGGATTTTCTTCTGACTTCACATAGTTCCAGCAGTTTGCTGAGATAATGCTGTTTATTTGTTTTACTCTGTTAGCTACATATTTCTCCCATCGGTTTATATCGCCCTGCAGCCAGGCTAAAACGACCTTGGAGTCGCTCCAGCACCTTAAATGTAGTTTTTTAGTACTGAGAGTGTTCCGAACCTTTTCTAGCAGTTTGGCTAGTAAAACTGCCCCGCCAAGTTCCATTCTAGGTACAGTTATCCTGTTGCTGATTGGTGCAACCTTTGTTTTTGCAGTAGTTAGTGTAGTCTTGTATTCGCCGGCTTCAGTTTTCACTCGGCTATAAATGACGCACGCGTAAGCTTTTTCGCTTGCGTCGCAAAACCCGTGTATCTCTAGATTGTTTTCTTGACATTGTAACCATCGTGGTATGGAAAGTTTGTTTAGCAAAGGGATATCTTTTCTAATTGTTTCCCACTCTGTAGCGAGATCGTCGGGTAAGCGTACATCCCAGTTGGTTTTGCTTATCCAGATTTTTTGGAACAGAAGTTTGGTTTTTATTGTAAGTGGCGATAGTAATCCAAGTGGGTCGTATAGCTTGCTTATGTCGCTCAGTAGCACGCGTTTTGTTAGTTTTTTCTTGATTGGTAGATCCCATTGGTATGTGCTATCGTTGCTATCGTTGTCTTGATTCCACCTCATGCCCAACATTTTTGAGTTTGTTGTTTGTTCTGGACTAAAGTCGATGTTCGTATTGCGACTCTTTTGATCATCTCGCAAGTCTTCCAAGATAATCGGTTCGTTCGTTTTCCATTTTCTCAAGTTAAATCCTTCTTTTTTCAGCAACTCAATTAGCTGTGTGACCAGTGTTTTCGATGCGTCGACAGTATCCTGTCCGTAAACCAAATCGTCCATGTAGAAGTAGTTTTTCAGGACGTTTCCAGCTTCCGGATAGGTATCTTTTTCATCTTCTGCAAGTTTATGTAGAGTGTGCATTGCCAGATAAGTTGCACTTTTCGTTCCGTAAGTTACTGTGCCCAATTGCCAATCTTGTAAAGGTTCGTTAGGGGAAGATCTCCAAATTATAGTTTGCAGATGTTGTTGATTTTCATTTAGCCAGATGAACCGATAAAGTTTTTCTACATCCGCCGTAAAGACGTATCTGTACGTTTTCCAATTAATAAGTAGTGTCAGTATATCCTTTTGTAAGTTCGGACCGCAGTACATTTGTGATCATTGAGACTGCTGTCTCCTTTTGTCTTGTACGACGCGTTGAACACTACTCTTAGTTTTGTTGTAGTGGACTCAGCTCTCATCACTCCGTGGTGAGGTAGGTAAACTCGGCCCCTACTTTCTTCTGTGACTGGTTTCATGTGTCCCATAGCGATGTATTCGTTCATAAAACGCTTGTACTCGTAACTGAGTTCTTTGTTTTTAGCATTCTCCTTTTTATATTCGTTATACGTAACGCTATCTAGTTTTTGAATCAATAGGTGAACCACGATCGGATCCCAATTGGTGATGTCTAGTCCGATGTTTTTGAGCCCGTTCAAGCACTCCATCATGACGTCATGAAGCTTCCGTATGCTTGCTGCGGTTGGTTGCTGAATACTAGGCTGATTCAGGAGCGTATTCATGTATGA
The DNA here is from genome assembly GCA_949775005.1 of Orthosia gothica. Taxonomy (NCBI): domain Eukaryota; kingdom Metazoa; phylum Arthropoda; class Insecta; order Lepidoptera; family Noctuidae; genus Orthosia; species Orthosia gothica. The sequence goes on from OX459036.1 coordinate 44,683,948, forward strand.
TGTAAATAACAGCCGTTTGTTATCGTAGCGGTGGGTCAGCATCTCTCAGCAAGATGCATAGTTTTCAGCACTGATGCCAAGATGCTGAACCAGTTTCTCTGCTCACCCTTCAGTTTTGTTTTCAAGTGTTGCATTTTTGAGCCTTCGAAAGTGTCGGATTGTTGTGTACACTTTCGAGGTAGAGGTCTCTAAAAGTCAACCACTGGTTATAGTTTCCATGGAAATCCGGTATTTGAATTTTTGGCGTAGATTTCTCATAATGTGCATTGTTCCAGATGTTGTGTTGTAGTTTCCTTTTCAGGTCATCATAGAAGTTTTCTGCTGTATTGTATTTCTGTTGATATATTGAGTCCTTATCTTGAAGTAGGTACCCAATTTGTCTTTTCGATATGCTCCCATTTAATTTGCAGGGTGCTTAAGCCAATGCTATGTTTACCTTCTCCACAGTGCTTTCGAACGCTCTAAAGTTGCAGTATTGTTGACGCAAAAGAACTTGTTGCTTTTCCGCTGACTCGCTTGCTTCCCGAGGATGTACGTGGAATTGGATATCGTCGAAAGTAAATTTCGATTGTGCCTTACCTTGCTTAGGCGTTGCATATGGTTGTTCCGTCTTACCAGCAGATGCAGACGGAAATTCCGATTTACGTTTCAACATGTCTTGCAGCTCTTCTTCATACATCTTCTTCGTACAGTTGAAAATGTCGTCGTTGAAGTATTGAAGGTCTGTTGCTCCATACTCTTTCAGTAGTTGATGGTTGTGAACAAACTTCTTCCAGTTATTGTTCAGCCGAGAAAGACGCTCCTTCAGGTACGCCAAGTTCTTCCTGGTGGGACTGTCCTTCTTGTAGTTGGTGCAAATAAGCTTCAAGTCTCTGAAGGTTATTTCTTGATGGCTTATCAGTTCCGTTACGCTCTGAACCATGGTTAATAGTTATTGGTTTGACCGTTGGTGGAGTAGAGTTGTATCACCGCAGGTACTAGTTCACCAAAGTTGCGAAGTTTCTGCAAGTTTTGGATATCAAGTGCGTTAGCACCCAACTAACGCGATCCGCTCTTCTGGGACTCCAGCTAGACAGATTCGCTAACGTTAACTGAGAGAATACGCACCTGTTATATCCGGCTCGAAGGACCAGTTTTATGTACGGCTCAGAGGTAGCCAGTTACTTACAGTTGAGTAGTTTGATATGAGTTGACGAAAACTAGAGATTTCACCACAGTAAAGTTTATTCGTAAAAGTTACACGAATGTTAAGTTGGTTGCTAATCCGCGATTATATCGCTACGGCAGCTATTGGTCAACTAATAAATATAATAATAAAAGTAAATAAAACTAATAGTTAAAAGTAGGCCGCGGCGTAAGCAATTTGCCTGTACGTGAACCGTACAACTTCAGTTTGGATATTATCGACCAAATTCGGATACCAGCGTTTAAACGTTTCCGTTTGTCTCTTTAGTTATTTTTAAATAGAAAAGAAATAAACTAACAAATTTAACCATTAAATAATTTAACATTATATATTGCTACAGTACGTACGTTCCTTTTATGGGCGTTCAGTCCTTCACCGAGGGAATATCAATCGCGAAGGTAGGGTAGGTAAGGCGTAGGTTGGGTAAGTAGGGTAGGTAGGTAGGGTAGGTAGGTAGGGTAGATAGGTAGGTTAGGTAAGGCGTAGGTTGTTTAAGTAGGATAGGTAGGTAAGGCGTAGGTTGGGTAAATAGGGTAGGTAAGTAGAGTAGGTAAGTAGAGTAGGTAAGGCTTAGGTTGGGTAAGTAGGGTAGGTAAGGCGTAGGTAGGTAGGTAAGTACAGCTAGTATGTGAATAATTTCGATCCTGACGGGAATGACTGAATCCTACTTTAAAACCCGAAAAAAAGTGTGCAGTCAATGCACACTTTTTTTCGGGTTTTAAAGTAGGACATGGCTAATGGCATTCAGATATACTAGTAAGCGCGCGTCCGGTCGCTAATCAGTGCATATTTAGATCGTATTTTTTTATTGATTCTTTATTTTCTATTTTATTTTATAGTTAATATAATAATTAGCATCAAACAGTTAATAAAATAAAAAAATGTTAAATAAAGTATTTTTTTAGATTTTTTCTTTTTTTAAATAATTTTCCCTCATTCTGACTTTACACAATATTTACAAAATAATTACAAGGTAAACTGGGTAAATCCTTATGAAATATGATAGCTTATTTCATAGAGATTGTAACAACATAAGTTTGATACATGGTTCCTGTACAAAACTGCCGAGAAATCAGCGTTTTTCTGAGACCGGGCGATAGCGCAAATTGTTCTTATGAGAATAAATTCGCGAAGCTGCCTCTTGGGGCAGCCTCGGGGAGCGGAGACGCGTTTGCCTCGCGAGATAATTAGAAAAGTGCCGCGTGCGAGCGACAGTGTTCGAAGTTACCGACTTACTGTCGTCGGTGCTCAAAGGGCGCTCAGTGTGAGCTGCTCAGTTGCTGGTTGCAAGGGACGCATGTGAATTGCCTCGCCCGCTCGCGTCATGGAATACAAAGAAGAACTTCGTAATCTCGTGATATTATATGAAGAACACAGATTTTTGTGGGATTCAACAGCTAAAGATTACCACAGTAAAAATAATCGTGGAGCTTATTTCTTAAAACTTTAAAGACGAGAAAAATAGCTGTAAAGGGGACTAAAGTGTTTGGATCCATGTCAAACGTATACTGAAGTCTCATAGGCTTGGCGTGGCTCGTGTTGACAGACAGAAGCTGAGTGCACAGTGAGGCTGCCTCACGACTATTGCTTAATTTGAACACCAGATGAGCAGCCTCGCGAGGCAGCCTCGCAATGTCGAAACCCGGCTTTAGCGTCTCTCATCCAGCTGACACCAGCCACCCTGCAAAGATCGTCACATCCTATCAAGCAGATATTTCCGAACAAAACATTATCCATTTAAAAAAGTATACCATGAAGTTAGTGCCTATGAACACTATAATAAATAATAATAGTACTCCTGACCAATTTCGGTCACGGTGGCCAATCTCAACGGAGACTAGCCATCGGCGCAGCAGATATTATAGTGCACAAGTGCGTACACAAACATAAGTGCACTCCCTCTTCCTGTCTTCCATCACTCTCATAGTCCGATGGGACGGGAATCTGACACGACCAGAGATAGATTAGGAGCGCGGCCCACGGGGGAGTCACACCACCAAGTTTTAACTCCGGGCTCTCAGAGAGAGATCAGGAGCACAGCCCACGGGGGTGTCACACCGTCAACTTTTAAACACCGGGGTCTCAGAGAGAGATCAGGAGCACAGCCCACGGGGGTGTCACACCGTCAACTTTTAAACTCCGGGGTCTCAGAGAGAGATCAGGAGCACAGCCCACGGGGGTGTCACACCGTCAACTTTTAAACGCCGGGGTCTCAGAGAGAGATCAGGAGCACAGCCCACGGGGGTGTCACACCGTCAACTTTTAAACACCGGGGTCTCAGAGAGAGATCAGGAGCACAGCCCACGGGGGTGTCACACCGTCAACTTTTAAACACCGGGGTCTCAGAGAGAGATCAGGAGCACAGCCCACGGGGGTGTCACACCGTCAACTTTTAAACGCCGGGGTCTCAGAGAGAGATCAGGAGCACAGCCCACGGGGGTGTCACACCGTCAACTTTTAAACTCCGGATTCTCAGAGAGAGATCAGGAGCACGGCCCACGGGGGTGTCACACCGTCAACTTTTAAACACTGGGGTCTCAGAGAGAGATCAGGAGCACAGCCCACGGGGGTGTCACACCGTCAACTTTTAAACTCCGGGGTCTCAGAGAGTTTCTTAAGAAAAAACCCAATTACACCTTTTGCCCAACCTCGAAATCAAACCCAGGATTCCATACTCAGCAGTCGCGCTTGCAACCAAGGGACCTTCCTGATGGTGCGACACAATTTAAATTGCACCGATGCACGATTTTTAGTATCAACCGCGTACCGGAAGACGCAGCGTTGGAACAGCCCCCTCTAGGTGGAGCGACGACCTGGGCAAGGCTGCGGGAGTCCGGTGGATGCGAGACGCATAGGTTCAATCAGTGTGGCGAAGCTTGGGGAAGACCTATGTCCAGTAGTGGATGTCTTTCGGCAGAAATGATGATGATAATGATGACAATTTCCGAGAGCAAATCGGTCGAATCGCATCGCATTGTGTCCTTGTGAACGTACTTGCAACGTTGCCTTGTTAAAATAGTTTATTGGTGTGATATAAATCGAATCACGTCGAGTCATTCTGAAAGTCGCTAAGACAGCTGTTTTAGTCAACACTTTAAAACAATTCCTTACTCACGTAAAGCTAACAACTCCGAAAAATTCTCACCAACGAAATATAAAAAACTACTCCTCCAATTGACTCACCGCTCTCACCAATACGGTCGGCAAGATATCCCTCAAACTTTAAGGAAAGCATTTTGAGTCAGTACTCCGCTTGAATTTAAAACAGAGCCTGGCATTCTGCTGGCCCAGCAAGGAGTTAGCTTGAACATAAGAGTAGCTAGTATACGGGTGATAAGGCCGCGGTCTATACCTAGCCGATTATTGACAACGATTCTTGCAGAGATGGGTGGGTGATCGATGAGAGGGTTAATTATGATGTCGATGTTTTAATGATTTGCGATAATTTGTAATTGCCGTCTAAAGTGTCGTTAAAGTGCAATTTGAGGGTTTGTTCGCCTTAAAATCTCATTGTTTTTTTATTGTCTCATTGACTAAAATTATTAATAGACCTACTATAGTCTAGATTTTCCTTCGCTGTTAATCGACATTTATAACACTCACTAAGAAGTAAACCAAGTAGGTATTATAATGATTGTAAGGCCGTGGATTTATATACAAGCTCATAAAACTTTATAAAACTATAGCCTTTGTCTGTAAAAACAATAGCTGCCCTGCAAATTAAAACTGAGAAATTATTTGTGGAGAAAGTCTTATTCTATCTCTAATTCTTCCTATTAATCAAAATATCGACAACCTAAATCACTACACAATAAAACTCCCATCCCTAAAATTATACCACACCTTCAACGATATCTTAACCTAAAATCAGAGTCACGTTCGTTATCGATAAAAATGATCGATAATTGGCACAGCACTAGGCCAGTAGTGCATGCTTCGTTCGGCTGAGTCGGGGTTGGCGTGTTGCCAGAGATGCGCTCTAAGACGGGGAGTCTACGTTTACGTGGTAACATTGAAAAAAAGGAAATAATTATTAGGAGTATGTTTTCCCTTGTTTTCTGTGGGAAAGAAATATTCATGATTTGAAGTTTGTAGGTGAAATGGTTATAACAATGTTTCGTAAAAAAATTATGATATATCTAGCGTTTACCAGCGGCACATCGAGAAAGTTACAAAAGAATCCACGGGATCGTGCTACAGAGGTAAAAAGTAGGTATCCTATGGCCTAGTGGGGCCAAACAGTTTGAGCAAATATACCATCGGAAATGAAAACGAAATCGAAGACGAATGGCCTAATCCCGTCAAACTGTGCCAGTACTACAAATAAAGCCAAAGATGTTTGCAGAACACTGTGTGGTTTCAGTAAGAATCTGACAGACCCGTCCTAACCTCGACAATTTCTACACGCAAAAAACAATCTAAACATGTGTAAAACGTACATTTCTGTGGAGCTGTTGTGACGTAATTAAGTAACAAACATCCACACTTTACACCAGAATAGTTGGAAGTAGGATAACTATGTTTATTGTTTTCTGCAAAAATATTGGTAGAAGATTCGATTCGTGAAAAAATTGTGACACAACTTTGATTATGAATTTGGAAAAAACAACGGATTGTGCTGAATAAAGATGACGGTTGATAGATAAATTAATGAATACATTATGCAACATCATATACATTGGAATACTCTTCCCTCCTCGCGTCGTGTTCCTCATTACTTAGGGTCGTGATGCCCACGACTGGAGATCAATTTTTCTCTAGTGATATTTCTCCATTTGTGTCTGTCATTGGCGTTGTGGGGTGCATCAAGCAGCTTTGTGTTCAGCATTGCATGGATTCGGCTGTGATCAATCCAAGTGGCCAAGGTCAATCCTTGTCAGCGATCATCAAGCTACACGAGGTTATGATCTTTTTGGGCAATCTAACCAAAAAAGTCCAGGATTCTTCGTAGACAGGTGGTGGAGAGCCTGGCCTTGATATTGGCGAATGTCAGTAATTATTATTAAAGTTGAACTACACACTGGGCCTAGAGTTACCAAAATTGTAACTTCAGAGATAGGCAACATTTGGCATTTGATCAAATTGTTTCAATTGAGGCCATTAAGAAGACAACTTTGTAAGATTGAAGCTCATGTTTGAAGTTGAAAGTACAAAGGTCATATTTTTTTTTAGATTTGCTCTTGACTCTAGTCTAGGTCAGAGGTATCAGAGACAAGATAAAATTTATTTGATTTTCATATAGTTTACTTTTAAGCTTATCAATAGATACTTTTAAACCTCCGCATAGCCCTAAGTCATGAGTTTAATACTGGTATAATAACATCGCTTATCAAAGTTCTCGACATAGCTCACAGAATAAGCAAGCTGAAGTGGCAATGGGCCGGACATATTAGCCAACATTAGAACCGATGACAGACGTGGACGTTGGTAGACGTGTTCTTGAGTAGACACCGCGAACTGGTAAACGTAAGGTCGGACGCTCTTAAGATAGGTGGAGCGACGATCTTCGCAGGGTGGCTGGTAGGAGCTGGTTGCCGAAAATTGAAATAAATGGCGTGCAATTGGAGAGGCCAATGGCCAGCAGTGGACTGCTGTAGGCTGATGATGTTGATGAACATCGATTAACAAACATAAAATATTTATTAAAGTATGATCATCAAAAGGTTTGCAGCCCCTGTGCTCCTGAATGAACCATTGCGTAATTACCATTAACACAATTGTGTATCTACTGTTTACACAAATTACGAGCCTTATTTAACAATAATGACATAATTAATATTATTATAGGCAAAGGCAACATACTAGCGATTGCATTACCAATGGTAAAATCTATTGACAAGTTATATGGTAACTACTGGACTGAATACCCAGTACCCGGACATCATCATCGCGCTCTAATGTATCCAAAAGAAAAATAATTAAGGAATTATACAAGTAGGTTTATATTATTTTCGTTTACTTGCACACAAGAAACCCAAGTGGTAGGTTTCTATATAAGAACCGTAACACTCGTTCTACGGTTTTTGAAAGGCATGAGTTTTATAAAATAAATAAAATGGTTCACTGTATGCTACCCCCAACTAGGTACGGCGAAGCAAACAGGAGAGTTATCTTTTTGACCGGTATGTGTGTATGTATGTAAGTATGTATGTATGTTCATCTGTTCCCTCATAACTTTTTAACTACTTACCATAATTTGACAAATGAGGTGTCGTTGCAAGCGACTGATTTGTCCGCTGGTTATAGGCTATGTGCCGTCACAAAAAAATATACGGCTCCCTCTAGGGAGCACGAAGTCAAGAACAAAAAAAAAATTTCGCCCCACCCCATCATGTGTAGTATCATTGAACAGGGATATTAAAATGAAGGCAGGGTTTTGTACATCATATTTTTGTTAAGCGTACCGTTTGCGAGGTATTTCCCGAAAAAGTCGTGAAAACTATGTTTTTACTCGCAAAGTTCACTCCTGTAACTTAAACATTATCTAGATACATGTAAAACAACCAACCCTAAACTGAAAAAAAACATGATGTGGCTCTGCAAAAGCCCCAAAATACTTTAAATAAAAAAAGGGTTCAAAAATCACGCTCTAAAAAGTATGAAACAAGAAAATATTCTCATCTGAAATTGTTATGTGCAAACTATTTTGTAGAGGACAACCGTGGTCGTATGCCACCTAGCGTGACAAAACAATACATTCAAAGTTCCATACGACCACGATTATCCTCTGCAGAATAGTTTGTACAAAAAAAAAAAAAACCTAAACCTAATAATTTCTGATGAGAATATTTTCTTGTTTGATACTTTTTAGAGCGTGATTTTTGTGTAAATTAAAGAATGAAGCAACTGCCTCGTTAGACTGTTACTGATGTCACAAGTATCTGTGAGCATGGGGTTCCTGGTTTCAAGAAATTCTCAGAACTCCTTTCGTTCGTGTTATATACTTATTTGAATTTCACCACGCTTGTGTTCCCCGAAGGATTGGGCAGAGGTTAAATTATTTATTATTTTCTTAGATATTAACGTAACAAATATATTAACATATACAATTGAAAATTCTAAAAAAAAAACAAAGCGAAGAGGAAAGAGGGGTCATTACGCAGCAAAAAAATTCGTCCACATCGATGTCAATGGGAAACGTGCCCAGAACGCTGGCAGCATTGCCAAGTTGGATGGCAATGCTGATTCTCTGGCTGAAGAATAGGCTAGATCTGGTCATGTGAAGTTTCGATGAGCTTTGTGCTAATGTCTCGATAAACTCGATGCGCACTCGGATTCCATGGACCTAATGTTTCAACCCCAAATGGCTCAAATATATAACTTCCAATAAGTTTGTTATATTTGCTTTGAGGGAGCTCGTGGCTAAATAATAACAGCCGCACGGGTCGATCTTCAAGTTTAAGCAACGCATGCCGAGGTCGATCTGTGGATGGGTGACCGTTTTCAACATACCGAGTTTCCTTCGTGTCTCGGCAAGACGTTTAGCCGTTGGTCCCGGCTGTCATTTTAAGATCTTTGACAGTCGTTACGGGTAGTCAGAAGCTTGAGATCTGACACCAGTCTTGCCAAGGGGTATGCTGCCCAGTTACTGGGTTGTGGAGGTTAGATAGGCAGTCGCTCCATGTAAAACACTGGTACTCAGCTAAATCCGGTTAGACTGGAAGCCGACCCCAACAACAATTGGGAACAAACCCAGACTCCGGTAACATAGGATAAAAGCAGGAATATGATGATGATGATGACGTCACAGAGATACTCTCACATAACATAACATACAATGAGAAATACCGGAGATTAAAATACATAAAGCACATCATCCTAGCCTTTTTAACCGACTTTCCAAAAAGGAGGAGGTTCTATGTTCGATTGCTTTTTTTATGTTCACCGTCAATTGTGGACCGATTTTGAAAATTATTTTTTTAGTTTGAAAGAATATGTTTCTTAATTGGTCTCATTTTAATTTGGTATAGATCTGATGAAGAACTTCGGAGATTTACAAGAGAACTCTTCAATAAATGACGGCAAATCTCTCGGGATTGCTGCAATCGCATGTCAGTTTATATTGTTTAAACCATTTCATAACATAATATCACGCCAGTACGCTCTAAAGAGGTATACCTGATATGTTCAAGTTTCATGATATTCGGGTAATCTATTCTGGCATTTTAGTAACGTTAAAATGCCTACCCCCCAAAGACACCGACTTCCGAACGAAAGTTATTTTGCTATTTTTAGTGTTTTGCTTTGGAAGTCGGTTTATTTTTACCCGACTGCCGAAGGAGGGTAATGTGTTTATCAGTCTATGTATGTATGTAAGTATGTATGTATGTTTGTTCCTATATAGCGTTCCAGAGACCAAACGCGATGGCCGATTTTGATGATTCATACGTCAATCGATTCGTCTTAACCCTGCGAGTGTCACTGGCTACATTAAAATACACAAATAGGGCGATAGAAAAATGGCGGCTTTTGGGCGCCATAATGTGGGGCCCCAAATTTTTTTTTCTTCCAAATCCATTGTGTAGGGTATCAAAATAAAGAGTTTTAAGAGTTGATTTCAAAAATATTAAATATGACCCCCGCGGCTTGGCTCCCGTCAAAATTATAGCCTATGTTACTCGGGAATAATGTAGCTTTCCATAGGTGAAAGAATTTTTAAAATCGGTCCAGTAGTTTCGGAGCCTATTCGGTACAAACAAACAAAAAAAAAATCTTTCCTCTTTATAATATTGGTATAGACTTATACGTTTAAATGTACCCAATTCGAAAAAAAAACTAACTAAACAGTTAAAAATTAAAAAAAAAAAAAACCCGACTGCTTCAAAAGCGAATTAAAAAGACGTAAACAAGGAGATAGTCATGCTGTGCAGGCGGAGGATACACCAGATTTTGGTCAGCCAGTCCGCGAATATGTATCCTCCGACTGCACAGCATGATTTTCTCCTTGTTTACGTCTTTTTAGTTCGCTTTTGAAGCAGTCAGGTTTTTTGATTTAACTTTTTTTGTGAAAAAGTTTGTTTTTATACATGTTTTTTCGCTCACCGTGCATTGTCATCCAAACATGTATGCGACATTTTATCTTAATCCGTTGAGGATAATTGCTTTAAAATTCGGTTGCAAGATTTGACCCGAACAAACATTAAGATACATACATATTATATATTGCATATTAATAAAAAGCTCTTAAAAATGCTTGTAAAACAGAACCTAATGCACTTACCTACTATCGTCGAAAACCCAGTTGTCTGTTGAGTTTGTATAAAACAAACACTTATTTTAACTATGAAACAAAACTCCTGCGATTCAGTTCATTCCTTAAATGGGGAGCACAATAACTGTTACTTGTATATTGTACAAGCTAATGCAGAAGGACCATTCCACTGCGTCATTAACGTGGTGCATTACAATATCCAGATGATCGTCCTTAGTTCTTAAAATTAGCCCCACTACCGGCTTGCCGACTGGTTCATGATTTCATCAAGGGTATGAGATATTATAGGGCAAGAGGACAAAAATGCATTTATATGGGGAGTTTATTAATAAGGTGGAGAGATTCTACCTAATGTTGTAACTCACTTCCACCTCACACACAACGTAACCACAACCTCTACAAAAAGAAATTCTGATTCTGATGTGCCGCTAAAGAAAAAAACAAACGTCAAATTAAACGTCTTCCAAAACAAAACACTACAGAGCGAAAAATAACTTTACAATGCATGTCCTCGAAAAGAGCGGTTTTCCAAGCAGCCAGACTGTGCGGAAAGTGTCACTTTTTTTCACTAGTGCTTTTTACTTTCCTGTATTTTTTTAATTTTTAACCCCAACGTCAGCCCGACGCATAGAGTTTTTATTATTTGAGAAAAGTTTTAAAAATTAGTTATGTACAGATTATCATTCATATAAAAGGTAAAATAAAACTAATACTTTATTTTAGGCGTTTTTAATTATTCTAGATTTAGATTTTGATCAATAAATTAATTTTAAATATTCATTAAATATGTTTGGCAGAACGTATATTTGCTCGTGCCTTATTGCGTTACGATGTGACAGCTATTCGCACATGCGCAGTTGATATGTCCGAGGAACTATTAGGTAATCTGTGGATATGCTGAACGCGCTTGAATAAGTCCGCCATTTTATTAATTTCATTTTATTAATTTATTTATTTCCTCGCACAATGCATAGTAAAATGTTGTATGATACACGTACGTAAGATGATTTCCGACTCGTGTCGATTTATCCACTCACTCGCTTCGCTCGCTCGTGAATAAAATGCCACTCATCGGAAATCACCTACCTTCCGCACTTGTAGCATAAATAACTATTCTTTGCCGAAATTAGTGTATATTTCCGTTTTTCGACACCGACTTCGGAAAAGAAGGTTATTTTTCGCTTTGTAGTGTTTTGTTTTGGAAATCGGTTTGATTTTTTGTTAAAAAGTTTTTTGTTTATCTCTTTTTAGTTTTAGTAGGTACCTCCAATTACAATGAAAATAATTTGTAGACTACAACAAAGTACACCTCATGACGATTCCAATAAGTCCAAGCACAACCAGGATACATTGTTTTATTACGAAGTTCCAGTGCCTACCTTCTGGCTTTATCATCAGATCAGTTCCATGGTACCATTTTCATCAGTACCATTTATTTCTATGTATTTGCTTCATGATAGTCGGTTAACTGTTCAAGATATTATCTTATACCCGTGACATACTTAGCATTCCAGTGGCTATCTGTGGTCTTCTTCATCAGTTTCACTTCACCAAATGTTACTTTTTGAGTGCAATTTTTTTTTTTTTTTTAGTATCATCATAATTGATGATTTTTAAAACAACAGCAGCAAGTCATAACTTTATATAAGGACGTCAACGTTCTGCAAAGCTTTTTTGGTGCTGCGGTTGTGTTCGGAGTTGAATTGCTCCACATTTCTGTACATCGGCATGCATTAACGGAATTAGTACTTTTGTTTTATTATATTAAAGCTAATTATTATTGCTGGCAAATGTTTGTATACTGGAGGCAGTGGCGAAATGTTATGGTGATTAAGGTCGTACCTTCTGCCCTAAGTGCGGTTAAAGAAATACGGAATTAAACTTGGAAAGTAAATGAGAGAGCGTGTTCTGGTAGTTGGTGTGTAATGGTGGGCTGCCGATCAAGGTCTCTGGTCTCTTGAATAGCACAATGCAAAGTGGAGGGTTGTTAGAGGTCTATTTGCATTACCCGCAAGAAAGGGATACCCAGACTTTGTAGATTAGTGTACATTGAAACAGAGAAAGAAAATTACTTTACCTGCTGCTGCCACACAACTACAACTGCAGTGTACTCATCTAAATAAGGAAATTATAAACACCAGAACACAATAACAACAACAGAACAGAAGACAACAGAACACAAAAGTCACAAACAGAAGACAACAGAACACAAAAGATACAAACAGAAGACAACAGAAGACAACAGAACACTGCAAATAACAGAAGATCGCAACCTTCAGAGTTACCAATTCTCGAGACAGATATAGTCAGGCTATAGTTTTCTGCATACCGAAGACCTCAATCAGCTTTCATCATCAACATTGTAGCGGAAAGACGTCCATTGCTTGAGGAGCGGTTGATTGGCGACGCTTGGCGTCCCAAGCGTCACCAGATCCAGCAACCCAGATCACACAGCCTTTACCAGGCCAAGAATTTAAATATAAGCTTCAGCTTACTGATATTGTTCCAGCTCCTGTGTTTGTTTCTACAAACACAAATCGGGTAATCCGGCAGTGTTTTCCAATACCAATAATTAATGTTTAGAACCAGGTCCATAAACCTCCAAGCCACCATAACATTCTAGATACCCTAGGTACATCGTATATCCTCATTTCCATTCAGATCAGTGCGCGGAAAATTATGGCTTGCGGATTTAGAAGTACTAAAACGGAGTTAGGTATTCAAGGGACCCGTTTTATGGATACTAACCGGTATTACTTTTCTTTCAACGAGTTTCTATTCGGTGATAAAGAACTGTAACCCTTTTTCTTTTTTCAGCTTTTATTAAAAACTTAACGACACTATGCCTGTTGGGGTAAGCAGAAGTCGTTCATATCAAATATCCATATTTTGCCAGGTCCAGATGATAAAGGATATGGTGGTGTCTTTGGTAGGTGCTAATTTTTTTCGTTATGGATACCGCCTTCCAAAAGGAAAGTTATTTTTCACTTTGCATGTTTTTATTTTCACTTTTTAGTTGTACCTAACAGGCAAGTTCTTAGTAAAGTACTTAAATTGACAGAAAAGATTGCCCGAATATCATGAAACTTGAACATAACCGTTAAAATGAGAGTGTATAGGTCTACCAGAATCTCATGGCAAAAAGGGAAATAAAAATTTGTTGTATGCAATACTAGGGAAATTGGATCAAACGATCTTGATACTGTTTAATTTTTATTTATGTCTTTAGTATTAATGATCATGAGGTACCTATATTATAGTAGTCAAAACGGATCTTTGTTTCTTTGAACTTGGTCCTGCCAACCATTGCGTAAGAAACAGTTTGTCATCGAGTATATTGCATAGAGTAAGCGAGATAGGACGATGACAAAAAAGACAAAAGATATTTATTTCAACTGCGCCACCAAGCGGCACTTTTGAATGTCACAATTTAAATTTACATGGAATAAAAGTTGATTCTACCGTGCATTCGGAAAGTAGCTTGTTATGGAGAAGAATGCACAAGAAACTCCGTAAGCTTATGTGACATACATAAGCGAGTGAAAGAGACAGTTATACAATGCTATCTTCACCTTCAACATTGACACAAAAATAGCTACTGCGCGGGGTCTTGCAACCAATTCAGAGACACAAAGATCCACTGTGAGTATTATAGGTATGTGTATGAATAATGTTGTCATACATCGTGTTCTTAACATAGGAAAAATAAATCAATTGAATATTAATTTATGTACTAATTTATTATTTATTATTTAAATCATACTAATAACTTAAAACCTCATTCAGAACTAGAAAACTAGAATACGATTCCATGAACTCCACTGGCATTTCAAAAACTTGTATCTTTGTAGTTTTACGTCATCTCTCTCCATCAAAATGGTTCTTTTTCATTGGCATTTAACATATTCAAAACCAATCTCTTTATGTATAAAGTCTGTAAAAAATAATAAAATGTATCATGTTACTTAAAGTCATTCATCATCATCAGTCTATATATTTTTTTTAATGTAAGTTTTATGGCCTGGTTGCTACGACCTTTTAGCCACGTCTTTGGAAAGAGTTTTGGATCTTATATTTATTCTTTAGTATGCATTAGAATGCGGATGAAACAGATTCTAATGTTTTTTGGAGTATTTGGCAGCAAATTGTATCGAGTCAGTCTTCCCAGTAAGCTTTGCAGAGGCAGTCAATACTACAATAAAATACACCGCTCCACTATCCCGAGATCGCTTTTGTCAATGATTTTACAAATTGTCCAGTTGCGGAGACAGTTGAGATACAAAACTACACCAATAATATATCACAATATCCACTAGGAATCAATTTGCAAATAATATTAACAGCCACTGAACTTCACTCGAGAAAATCCCGCCAAAAACTCCCGTCTATATACACTTCCCACTGCAGGGCGCAGATTATTACTTAATATTTTTTTTACGTCAAAGATTCTCAATCTCCGTTAAAATCAATATCTTGTCGAAGAATTAGTAACAGTTACATTACTGTTGCCATTTCCTTCCGGCCATCATTCGATGTGCCCTGACCTACGATTTACCATATAATAGTAATGGAAAGAAATTAAAATTAAGTAAGAAAAATATAAATTAAACTAAAAGTATCAAAACTAGTCAGTCCAACTTACCGGTCCACTCTACGACGCACTTTAAAATCAAAGATTGAGTTTGATTTACGCCTTCTTCTTCCCTTATTTTATGATACACATTGAAAACAATATGTCTCGCATGAGATTGAAGTGGGTTTTTCGACATTTTCACAAAAATAACAAACTTTCAAGATAATATCAAAAAATTTCAGCAGCGGTTGACACATCAAGTACTTTGATTCGACAGGTGACAATTGACATTGCCATATGAAAATCACAATTTAAAAAAAAAAAAAAATGCCATGAGATTCTGGTACGCCTATACCATGATGGACTGTACAAATCTGCGTACCCCTTTAGAGGGTACTCGCGTGATGTTACGTTATGAAATGGTATAAACAATATACAGACAAGCGACTGCAGCAATTCCGAGAGATTTGCCGTAATTTATTGTTCTGTTTTATATCTCCGAAATTCTTCATCAGATCTTCACCAAATTAAAATTGGGCCAATTTGGGAATATAATCCTTAAAACAAAAAAGAATTTTCAAAATCGGTCCACAATTGACGGAGAAATCTGTGAATATATTCCTGATCGAAAAACCCAGTGGATGCTTTGCCCCCGGATTAGTTAAAACTTCGGAAACGAGGCTCATCAATCGTACCTACTTGTGATTGGCAAATCGAACCAAGCACTAATGAAAGATTTTTCAGATAAAGCTGTAAATTTAGTATTAACAAATAATACAAAGATATAAATCAGATCAGTTCATCCTGATAATCTCCTATATCAGGCAGTACTGAGCCGATATCGAAATTTATTTAGCTGATAGGAAGCTACACTTTTGCTAACTACTTTTTAGGGTTCCGTAGCCAAATGGCACAAAACGGAACCCTTATAGATTCGTCATGTCTGTCTGTCTGTCTGTCCGTCCGTATATCACAGCCACTTTTTCCCGAAACTATAAGCACTATGCTGTTGAAACTTGGTAAGTAGATGTATTCTGTGAACCGCATTAAGATTTTCACTCAAAAATAGAAAAAAAAACAACAAATTTTGGGGTCCCCATACTTGAAACTGAAACAATTTTTTTTTCCCTCAAACCCATATGTGTGGGGTATCTATGGATAGGTCTTCAAAAATGATATTGAGGTTTCTAGTATCATTTTTTCCTAAACTGAATAGTTTGCGCGAGAGACACTTCCAAAGTGGTAAAATGTGTCCCCCCCCCCTGTAACTTCTAAAATAAGAGAATGATAAAACTAAAAAAAATATATGATGTAAATTACCATGTAAACTACCACCGAGAATTGGTTTGAACGAGATCTAGTAAGTAGTTTTTTTTTAATACGTCATAAATCGTAAACCGCAATTTACCAAGTACGGAACCCTTCGTGCGCAAGTCCGACTCGCACTTGGCCTGTTTTTATCCTTTGTCTGAGTGGGTAGGCCACGAGAGCGACGGTAGCGTTTGCGAGCAAAGGCTAGTCTCACCTATTCTCTCTCTCAAAGACTGCGTGCAACTATATTCTGGCATATTGAGTTCCAGCGTTCCAGAATATTGTAACACGGAGTCTTTCAGTTTTAGTCCATTTTGAACTTTCCCAGCATATTATCAAGTCGTTCATAGGAATGAAAGCTTCTAAAGTAAAGTGTGAACTATAATGAGAAAATTTAAATTTATTTATTACTAGTTGACCCGGCAAACTTTGTTTTGCCATAAAAACACCACACATTTATCTACCCTACCTACCCTACCCTACCCTACCCGACCCTACACTACCCTACCCTACCCTACACTACCCTACCCTACCCTACACTACCCTATCCTACACTACTCTACCCAACACTACCCTACACTACCCTACCCTACCCTACGCTACCCTACCCTACCTACCTACCTACACTACACTACTCTACCTACCTACCCTACCCTACCCTACCCTACCTACCTACCCTACCCTACCCGACCCTACACTACCCTACCCTACACTACCCTACCCTACGCTACACTACCCTATCCTACACTACTCTACCCAACACTACCCTACCCTACACTACCCTACCCTACCCTACCCTACCCTACCCTACGCTACCCTACCCTACCCTACCCTACCCTACCTACCTACCTACCTACACTACACTACTCTACCTACCTACCCTATCCAACCAAACATTTTTTTTTTTTTTTTTGCTTTTAAACCTTCCCTGTATTCTGTCGAACATAACAAAAAAAGAATTATTCAAATCGGTCCAGCCGTTCTCGAGTTTTAGCGAGACTAACGAACAGCAATTGATTTTTATATATATAGATGTTGAAGCTTGTTACAATATGAAGTAGGTAAGAAGGTTGGGTGTAACCTGAGCATTACCTTTCAACCCTTTAATTATTTTATAGTTAGGTACGTAAAACAGCGTACAACACAAACTAAAGTTAGATCGATTCAATAATTATCCCTATTATTTTCCCAACTCTGTCAGTAACTTCTAACTGGATACACCTGAAAAGCAGAATGTGAATGGTCATCCATCCACGAGTGGACTTTAGCAAGCGTTGCTTAATCTTAAATACCACCTCACTGGTGCGGCGTTCGGTGGCATATAACCACGAGCTCTAGAAACTAGAACGAACACGTAACCAATCATTTCCAAGAATCTACAAATGGAATACCCTCTTTAAGCTACAGCACCGTTCAAAATAAGTAATAAGTGTGTAGTAATATAAGTTTTTAAGCTGACATGGTCACAATCATTAGAATTAATATTTTCTTCGAGGTTTTATTTGGTTTGTTCTCGTGATCATGGCGCATTTAACGGTGCCGAAATATCGAGCTCTCAACCAAAATCAAAATATACATGGTAAATATCCCGAAACAATAGTACATTGTGATACAAGGGTAGAAAGTAGGTTATTGCAAACGAGCTGTCACGAGTCAAGGCGAGGGTTTTTAACGACACGAGTTTGCAATAACCTACACACCCGTGTATCACACGACGTTTTTCAATACAGTTGTGGGAAATAGTAACAACAAATTAAAGAATTAATTTTTTTTTGTCCATAAAATAAAATTAGCGTAAGTCGCCATATATCTTTCTCGAGATTTTTGGGTCAAAATTTCATCCTGCGCAGATTTTGCTTAATTCTATATCATCACTTGTACTTGAACTCATTATAAAAATAATAATCAATTTATCACACACGAAATTAAAATGTTCAGAAAATGGCGAGTTTTTGCAACAGGACATTTTTTTTTACAACGGAAACAGCCTATACAGCCTATTCGATTTTTGACAAAAGTTGATGTGAAAATAATTAAATTAAAACTGTTAGTTAAATATATTAAACAACCATCTAAAATACTTTTGAGAATTCAATGCTAAGACATACGGACTCATTAATTTTTCCTCGTATAAAATCTATCCCATTTTATTCTATGTATGAAAACTCCTTGCTACTAAACTTTTTTAAATTGACTTATAAATTTAAAACTAAACTGCAAAACTAATGATCGAGCGCGTAAACAAAAGTCACGACCGCGTAATAGAAAGATGCCTGTGCAAAAGATTTGATTTTCGAATAAAAAAAAGCAAGCCTCTGAAAGTGCGCCATGTTTAACAACTGTATTGAAAATATTATTTCATGTGTGTAGTGTGTAGTAGTTAAAAATGCAGCTATTTGCAGTTGAATATCACCAACGGGCACTCTAAAATATTCGTGGTGATATTCACTATAAAAAAAACCGAATACTAATAAGCCAAAGCCTTTAGGTGCATAAAATACTGAAAAATACCCACAGAGTAAGAGAAAAACAATCCCATTTTCCGATGAAACTTTAAAGTATTTAATAAGCTGTGTTGTGTAAAACAAAAACAGTGTTCTTTAATAAGGTTGTCGATAAGCTCGATAGTGAAGGGAAAGCAGACGATTCCGATGCGACGCTCTCGCTATAGACGCATTGATGATGAGAGTGGCTAGGGATGGGACAGGGAAAGTATCGATACTTTTTGGAAAATAATTTCTTTTGGATATTATGTTGTGTGCCCACTTTTTTGTGAACTCAAAACTTAAGCAGAGTGTTACGTAGAAGACCAAAGGTAATTTCTGGATTGATATTTGTTTAATTTGCCCAAACAACACATCGTTATGCTTTAAGATACTTACATTTTATATTTTATAATATTCTATCGTACCTTTATTTGACAAGTCTACCTTTTGTATATACATGTATTCACTTTTCCACTATTATTTAAATTAAAGACTAACAGATTACTCAGATTACTGCATTGGATGCTAGCGAGAAATAAGACTTAATTATTATTGCAAAAGCTCCACAATCTCGGACCGACTCTCTTTGATTCCCACGCTTCTTATAGTATCTAGCTGATGTGACGGGAAACTATTTACATAAAAAACATGAAATATAAATTAAATTAAAAAACCCCCAACACAGAAGTCTCTTAAAAGATAAAAACAAGCCTCGAACTCTCGTCGGGGGACCGCCAAGTTAACATCGCAGTTATGTATTTATACAAATATATACGCATTGTTAATTTATTTACGTAACTATTACTATATTTATGATATATATATTATATTATTTAATTTATTTATCATTAATTGCATTCTTGATGTAATTATTGGCTATCATCAATTTATTTTTAAAAGCTGGGGAAGTATGGATATTTTATATATTTATAAATATGAATTATTTATCAGAACGCAGTGTAAAATATTGATTTTGGACGCATCTGTACATTAACGTTACTAGAGAAGTCCATATTTTAACTTAGATCTAAATTTTAAAATTTATTTTATTTTTTAATCTTAATAAAAGCCCAGGCAATGTCAACTGTTTCAAAGTAATGATTTTACATCTAAAATCGATACTGCATAAATTGATCGATTACGTGGCCTCTCTGTTTTTACAATAAAAACAAAAGAAATATTGACATTGACAGTTTTTTGCCCAGACCGTTTTGTAGTTTCGGCGACGACTCTGTGTTATGTGCGATTTTGTGTTATTTTCCTGAATTTCTGATATTAGTGCCGATTTTGGACACACACAGACTTATCTGGCTTGCATTCAACATCATTTGTACCATATGTAAAAAAAACAGGTGTAATATACCACGTAACGTCAAAAACATATTCTTTAACTACTTGACTCTCTCATCTATTAAAAATAAATTGAAGGCCATACTTATTTAAAAAACAAACAGGCAAACAAAACAACATAAGTTTCATCAAGGGACGTTTTCTTAAATTTTAATAGTCCAAGCATGTTAGGAGCGTGGCCGTTGTGATTTTTTGACATAATTATCGGTACGTTCTAAACAATCACCCAACTTAACGATTTATTTAAAGCAATTAATCACTTTAACCGCAAGTATTAGCTTAGTCGACGAAGTTAACAGAAAACAATATAATAATTTAACAAAAACAACAGCAGTCCAGCAAATAACATTATTAATTCAAACGCTATCCATAACCGCATAAAACAATTCAAAATGGCCGCTAAAAATACGGTTCCCGCCATCCGCATCCCGCCACACGATGAACATAACCATGTTAACCAATCCAAAATCAATTACGTCTCAATTATCCATCGATATGTCCCACCTCTATTCGCCGGGGAAAACACTACAAATAAGCGAGCACAGACGGGCGCAGTTTGCATAATTGCCGCGTCGGGTGGCACCTCTAGTTAGGGTTGATACCTAAGTAAATGTAATATGTGGGTGGGTACTTGGAAAATTTTGACGTGATGTTATTAAAAGTGTCTCGCTTCTTAGAATGTTGACAATCTCTGAAACTGAGAGTCTTGTTACCGATCTCTGGGAATTATTCAAAGGACAGAGATTTATTTTATCTTCTTTTTCGGTATATTGAGGGATTTCATATAAATTACCTATTTTGGTTGTTTCTTTAATGGTTTCAAATTCTGGGTAGAACTTATTGTTTTCATCCTATATTAGTAGATGATTATAAATCTAGTCAAAATAATATGAAAGTATGTAAGGTCGCGGTGCCTAGTGAAGGTTGCAGGAATCCGCATGATGCGAGAGGCACGGGACCGGTCAATGTAGCGAGGCTTGGAGAAGGCCTATGACCAGCAGTGGACGTCTTTCGGCTGAAATGATGATGATGATGATGCAAGGTCTTAAAAGAGCTTTTCAGTGCTGTTCCTAATCGAATTAAAATTAATAAAATGGTAGGTTATGTCATCCAAATACTACAAAGTGACAACCCTGTTTGACAGTGAGGAGGGGTGACTTTAAACTCTTTTGTTTTCGGAGTCACTATTAATTTTACTACACTTTATAGCTGCTGGAGTTGTTTACATCAAATTGTAAAACAAGGCAATTAATGTGAACAACTACTGAAAAACCCATTAAGTCAAATAATGTAAAATTAATCTGGCTAGCCTTTTACCAACTACGTTATAGCCGGCAGCAACTGTATACACAAGGAGCGACTGCCAACCTAACCCAAGACTGGTGCCAGATATTCCGTCTTTTGACTACCCGTAACGACTGTCAAAGATCTACAATGGACCGCTGGGACCAACGGCTGAGCGTGATCTCGGCAAGTTTTGTATTACGTAAAATTCTTTAACTACATCTCATGGTGGACAGATTAATTCTAGCAACTAACTGACTGCGGCAGAAAGATAGCGAAAATAAGATTCAGTCCAAAAGATTGGTGGCTGGTCTTCCGAAGTCTAAATCTGCAGTCGTTGCTAGAGGACCCAAGACAAATAACCTTCAGGCGAGTCGCTCAAACCGAGCAACGACAACGCCAAGACAGTTCTAAGAAAATTAAGTGATACAACAACAACTTCCAATATTTGCCGGGAAAGCAGACTGCAGTGGAATAATCATGCTCTAGCGAACTGGCAAGTTTAATCTCAAAAATATAATCTATAATAATATTTTGGTAAAACGTAATCTACTTAAACTATTATTATAAAGAGGTAAAGTTTGTGAGGTTGTAGGGTGTAATCTCTGGATCTACTGAACCGATTTAGATGAAATTTGGCATGGAGATAGTTTGTATTCCCTTGGGATGATAATAGTAGATTGTTGCATCGAGCGCAAAGTGTGTTATTGATGCATGAGTGTTACTAAATTAACACGAGTGCATTAATTACTCACTTTAGCGAGGTGCGTAACCTACTTTTCTTTCAACTACCAATCTACCTCTCATCTATTTCCATTTTTTAATACTTTTCTTGCTAAATATGAAGTTCTTTAATTGAAGAACTTACTAAAACTTTGACAGGTAGCTGTCAAAGTTTTACAATGGCACAAAATGCGGGTTATTTCTTTTTCACCTCATTGGTATACAGCCGATTTTTATTTACAGCCAATATCTTTTTGATCTACTGCATACATTTTATATTAAAATTAATTTGAGACATTAAACCTCTGTGGTAATTTTTTTATCTAAACTAACTGAACCCGTCAACTGGCTATCTATCTACCTACCAGTACCTACCTGCGCTACCTATCCTGCCTACCCTAACTACCCTGCATACCCTGCCTACCCTGCCTACCCTGCCTCTGCCTACCCTGCCTACTCTGCCTACCCTGCCTACTCTGCCTAGCCTACCTTGCCTATCCTACCTTGCCTACCCTGGCTAGCCTACCCTGCCTACTGTGCCTACCCTGCGTACCCTGCCTAGCCTAACCTGCCTACCCTACCCTGCATACCCTGCCTACCTTGCCTATACTGCCTACCCTGCCTACCCTGCCTATTCTGGTTACCCTGTCTAGCCTACTCTGCCAACCCTGTCTAGCATATCCTGCCTACCCTGCCTAGCCTACCCTGCATACCCTGCCTAACCTGCCTACCCTGCTAACCCTGCCTACCCTGCCTACCCTGCCTACCCTGCCTACCCTGCCTACCCTGCCTACTCTGCCTACCCTGCCTAGACTATCCTGCCTACCCTACCTATTCTACCTACCCTACATACCCTACCTACTCGTCGGCTTTATATCATTAGTATACCTAGATAAAAAATACAAAACAGTGCATTAATGAAAAACTGTGCAACAACTTATTGTTGCACAGTTTTTCATTAATGCACTGTATGCAGAACTGTTATATGAAATCTTAATTTCATATAACATTTCTGCACTGTTCTGGTTCTAAGCAAAAAATACGTCCTTTGTGATCAGTTTTGTAGAATGTTAAATTTAACTTAGGACGCCATCACGCGATGACATTCTGTCTGAGGCATTGACATGTGCCTGGACCAGATGATGCAGTGCTGCCACCGGTTGCACGTCATACAAAAACTTTCATCATAATAAAAAAAAACGCACCGTTTTTAATCCCCACTCCACAAGCTCAGCAAACGGATTAATATCAAACTGTAGGGTTTAAATCAACTCTCAATTTGTAGATACAGAATTATTGAAACATAAAAAATATCAGGCACTTGATTTTCTCCCTCAGTTGAAACAAGCCAGTCGATCTTCGATTACCGTTTTATTCGCGTTTGTTGATACTTGTAGCCAATTATTTTCGAAACAACCGAGGAGAGATCACGGAACTGGGGTAGGAGGAATTAATTGACTTGTTACGTCATAGCTCCCGTTTTGTTGGCGACAAGCTCTTGTCTGCGGTTTTTCCTCAATTATTTTATCTATACTATCATTATTTTAAGGCTTCTGATAAGGGGTGCGTCTCACATCATTTCATTATCGTTCAGTAGATTAAACGTGAGTTATAGCAACTGTTGATATAATTTCTTTAGATATAACATTTATATACTCTAAATCTTATTTCGTATAACGTTATTGGATATAACGTTTATTTAATCGAAAATCATTAGGCCTATCGTTTAAAATATTTAATATTGATACCATCTTTATGGTTAACACCCCGATTCAATGCAACCCGACGCGGATGGGTTTATTAGGTTACTTAGAAGGTTAAGGCGGGAGCGGAGTGGAGTGCCAGTGGAGTGGCGAAGCCGGCCAGCAAGCCGAAACTGCGGTGGTGAGCGTGAAACACATCTGCGACGATAAGCTTGCTTGGGACCGCCGGAGCCCCGCAGCGCCGAAGCCGTGACAGAAACCATGCCTACTGCATGTTGCATGCTTGCTGCATACTTGCATGCTGCATGCTTGCTTGCATGCTGCATGTATGGTGTATGCTTGTTGTTTGCATGCCTGCTGCATGCATGGTGTATGCTTGTTTGCATGTTTTTTACAGGGAAATGGCTTTTTATCATAGTAGACTAAATAGGTTTTATATCTTTTGAGTGGTATATCAAACGATTTATATTCAATGTATGTTATGCTTATAAAAATTAGTAACTTTAAAATTATATCAATTGTTTATTAAATTATATGATCATTATATCAAATAAAATTATAGATTCAGTTGTAAATATTAGAGATTTTGTAATTATATCATATATTACTTACCCTCTGTTAAGTTCGTTCCGTTTGTTTAAATACCTACTTATGATAGGTAAAATCAATACATATAATAAATCTTGAGAAAAGTCGTTTTTGTACATTCAAAAAATAAAATAAAATAGCCAGGGTGTTACAGGATAACCAACAGAACCCATTTCCAGCATTTTTAATTTGTTTGTGTGTTTATTCGTGTGTTTGTTTATTTGTTCACGCATCGCGTAAAATGTAAAAAACCAATGTAAATAACTTTTATACGAGCGACATTTATAGGAGCGAAGCCGCGGGCACAGCTAAGTGTAAAATATTTTGATAAAAATATACCATTTGATATAAACAGGATTTAACCGTCGTGTGCCCATAATTACCGAAACAATAGAAAAGCCATTATGTCTCACGTGTAACTACGTCATAAGCACTCAAGGGCTAAAGCTACTTTTTTCACAGTTGAGTGCGGCTACAGAAATCTACTGACTGTGAGAAGCACAAGGTCGAAAGGAATGAAGAAAAATGAATGAATGAATCAAAAACTATTAGATTGCGTTGGCGCCACTTCGCGCGCGTTCGTTTTGACGGTTATATTCGTACTAGTGCCATGCCTGCACGTGCGGAAAGACGCACACGTTTTCGCACATAGACAAGGATGACGTAAATTCATTCAAATAACCGGCAACACCGATACTCAGGTTCTAGCTAAAATTATCATGATAATATTGAAATGAATTGCTAAAATGATTGTTAACAAAACAAATGACATAAACTCATTATAATATAAAACAGAATCAAGAATTATGTACCTCGTAAGTACCCTTTTAGGGTTCCGTACCTCAAAAGGTAAAAAAGGAACCCTTAAAAGATCACTTTCTTGTCCGTCTGTCCGTGTGTCACTACCGATTTTCTCAGGAACGGGTGGACCTAGCAAGTTGAAATGTATACCAAATACTGAGTTCTATAGTCCATATAGTCTATAAAACTCAAGATCCTAAGTGAAAAAGATAAAAAGATATGGGCAACGTTTATATTTTCGCGAAAGCTTGTACTCGTAATTACCAAAATTTACCTTAATTTTCAACTTTTTTATGTTTCGGAATTTGCCTTTTACGCTGTAACAGCTTGCTTTTAACCAAAATTGTCAATTCCAGGTCAACCGGAAGTACCCTATAGGTTTTGGGTCGGAAACCTATATGGTAGTTCCCGTTGACCTAGAATCTCGAAATTTGACAAAAAGTGAGGACTTACAGCACAATGTGGAAAAATGCAAAAAAAGTTGAAAATTAAAGAAAATTTTGGTACTTGTAGACTTTAAAACCTGTAGTTTTCGCGAATATCTAATTTTGCCCATATCTTTAAAACTTAGCCACCAATAAAATTGATACCAATTTTAGTATGGGGTATAATGGGTAGGTACGGAACCCGCGGCGCACGAGTTCGACTCGCATTTGATCGGTTTTTTTATACATATCGCCGGGTTAAAGGCAAAACCGACTATCTGCGATTTTTTTCAGTTTTTCACTTTTATATACCATTCGAATCAGCATCTGATTCATTATCTAATGGTAAAACCAACTAAACCGCAGGACTTACCGTTCCCGAGTTACTGAACGTAAATACCGATTATATAGTTATATAACTGAAAAAGGCGTGAGTTTATGTATGTATGTATGTAGTTATATAACTGAATTAAGAAACAAATAAATCGAGAAAGTGTATCTTTAGAGAATAATAAACCAATAATTCGTAATAATTTGAACAAAATATTTCAAAATATAGATGCAAAAATACCAAACTTTTTAGTGGGTTTTAGTTTCACAATAATAATGGTAAAAAATAATATATTTGATTAGCACCTTTTTGTTCTTGAACATTCAAACTAAATAAGTATTATACAAGAAAAATTTCAAAATTTTAAAACCCCCGACAAATTTATCTTGCGAAAACGCCCCGATTCAAACAGTAAAACGCCCACAACTTATGAACGGCTGAACCGATATTCAAACCTAGCTAAGAACACTCTCGACAAAATCACCTTTCAAACAAAAAAAAATTAAATCAAAATCGGTTCATCCGTTTAGGCGCTATGATGCCACAGACAGGCACACAGATACACAGATACACAGTGACACAGATACACAGCAACACACGTAAAACTTATAACAGCCCTCTTTTTCCGGCGGGGGTTAATAAATATAGTCGATTTTGGCATTGGGTTTTTCGGTTTCTTTTTAGCGAATTGCCTAGAAGCAAAACCGATTAAGTTATTATAGTCGGTACTTCCCCGCGCTACCGCTGTCCCTCTCCCGCTTTACGGGGATTTAGTCGAATCTTACGCAGACTATTATAGCCGCCACCACAGTTATAAATGAAATCTTTGAGAGAGCTTGGAAAATTATTCAAACCCAAAAGTCCCTGGCGTATGCCATGTGCCAGACCCTACCACCTGGAAGAGAAATGTAGTAAAAAAATGAGACTTGATGGTCTCTCTTACATACCTGCAAAGAAATATTGACCGGCTAAAGTACCAATGGCTGCAGACTGATCAAAATGTAGATACAAAAAAGGCACCGTAAACATCAGTGTGACTGATCGTGAGAGATGTTGTAGGACATACGGGGTTTCAAACCTATACTGCAAAAAAAGCATGCAAAGCTGTACTTTTTGTATAAACAAGGCGTAAAATTTCAGATATACCAAAACTTCTTCTACATAACTCTGTGCATTTCTGCTTCAGTGATGAACGAGATGTGATGAGATTTTATTCAAGAGATTGGGATTTGCGAGGAAGATATGAGCCCCAAAACAAAACGCCACCAGAAAAAGCTAAAGAAATCTGACGTCATATCAAAGCTTTGCCTACGATGGAAAGCTATTATGTGCGCAAGAATATTAATCACCAATTTCTAGACTGAAGTCTGTCAATTACAAAAATGTATGCATTGTATGTGTAGGAGTGTGAGAAGCAGAGTTTTACACCCGTGTCTGAGGCTACATATCGAAATGTATTTTGCACCGAATTCAACTTGGGGTTTTTTGTTCCCAAAAAAGATCAGTGTATTTTGTGCACCAAGTATCGTCGTTTGGGTACCATCCAGAAAACTAAAATTGAAGAAAACATATAAACAGCACATTTAAAGAACAAATACATGAAATAGCGAGATACAAAGGGACAAGGAGAGAGAGCAGAAAAAGAAACAATCTTCACTTCGGCATCCTTTGCAGGCAATTTTACAAATCTCTAGTGGAGATGTTGTTATTTTGTATTATTGCAAGGAACTTATATTATACAGCACGACGATTTATGAAAGCGCTTTTCCAAGTGAAGAATTTTGTTATGCGTGGACGGAAATTAATGGCAAGAAAGGAAGCTCTGAGATTGGATCGATAGTTTTACATTACTTGCAAAATTTTAGAATCGAGTTACACACATGGAGGTAGATTATAGAATCGGCCCAAAAACACTCAAACTTATACTTAATTACAGAGTGGTTGAATATTTTTCGACAGGCCTGATCATCAAATCAATGCAAGGGCAAAAGTAAGGACCAAAAAAAATAAACCTAGTAAAAGAAATGAAGTACACGGACTTCAAAGATCATAAGAGACTAGCCATCAGTATGATGATTAGTAAAGCAAAAACCAGTTTTTAATTACGACATGTCTGAAACTTTTTTATATAGGTCTTGTAAATGTAGGACCCTCTTTGGAATCACAGTTAATAACACAAGACCAAAGCCCCTCAAAGAATGGCCATCGTTATGGTACGCGACTACAGTCTAAGTACGTCGAGCCAGTCCAATAAGTTGTGATTGAACCACCGCCACAAGCCACAAATGACCCATGTTTTCCACAGATTCTGTAACCGTTACATAAAGAACCATTATACAATCCAAAAGCCGATTTATTGAAACTTTGTCACAAAGAAGTCATGCCCGACGAATATCATGGATGGTTCCAAAGATTGAGAGCTGATAGCCAAAAGGTGTATCGTATACCTGATGTTACGCTTACTGAAGAATAAGAGGACTCGGAGAACTCTGAGTCATTAATTTATCATAATTTTGTCATCATATTTTTTTATTGACCAATTATTGTTTGATTAGATTTCGAAACCTTTATGTTCATACAAAGTTAAAAAAAACTTTTTTGCAATAAAATACTACCGACTTCCAAATAAAAAACTACAAAGTGAAAAATAACTTTATTTTTGGAAGTCGGTGTCTTTCTTTTTTCCCATTTTTTTGCGATATGGACACCGACCCTTTTTAGTTTCCTAAAATAGGCAAGTTATTTAGTAAGGTACCTATAACGCCAGAATAGATTACCCGAATTACATGAAACTTGAACATAACCGGTGAAATGAGAGATCTGCGTATCCCTTTATAGTGAACTGGCGTGATGTTATGTTATGAAATGGTATAAACAATAAACAGACATGCGATTGCAGCAATCCCGAATGATTTGCCGTTATTTATTGAAGAGTTCTGTTGTATATCTCCGAAGTTCTTCATCAGATCTTCACCAAATTAAAATGGGACCAATTTCGAAACATAATCTATCAAACAAAAAAAGAATGTTCAAAATCGGTTTACAATTTACGGAGATATCGGTGAACATACATAAAAAAAAACATACAAGAAGTCGAACATAGAACCGCCTCCTTTTTGGTAAGTCGGTTAAAAATAATAAAATAAATGTTTCTTCTTGTTACGCGTCAGTTTTATTTTTGTATGCTTTCTTGTACTGGATGAGATTACACAATTTGAATGATTTAAGCAATACAAATCAGTAACTTGTAATGGTAAAACAATTTTGCAGTCTACATTCAAATACATCTATTAGAAAATAGAAAGGCAAAACCAACTATTTTTTCGTATTTTTTAAAATTGTTTCAAAACGAATGTTTCAA
Organism: Orthosia gothica; assembly: GCA_949775005.1. NCBI lineage: Eukaryota > Metazoa > Arthropoda > Insecta > Lepidoptera > Noctuidae > Orthosia > Orthosia gothica. The sequence goes on from OX459036.1 coordinate 44,713,281, forward strand.
CAATCAGCCTTACAAGCAAATTATCAAAACAATACTTTAACTCACGGAAAAGCAGTCTGTTAGAAACAGGACAAGTACTTTTCCAGATAATTATGCTTGTATTTGTACTATACGAGTACAGGCAAAACCAACTAAAAGGAGGGGATTTTTTTTTTTTTTTTTTTTAAATGAAGTAAATGTTTGTGTTTAGTTTGCAAAAGTTTGAAACTCAGATAATTATAGAACACGCTCTTAAATTTGCAACTGACATAATTTTATTATTATGGACTTAATTTTAATAACAAACTTTCCAAATGCGCTTACGCAAAACTTTATATTGACTTTTATGGACCAAATAATTGGTTTTGCCTTTAACCCGGCGATATATATACGCCATTCATCGGTATTAATTCCAAATAATAATTCGAAAATGAATCTATTTCTCATCATCTTACAATCTTAATTTTCTAAATCTGCTTTAGAGTAAATAGTTAAGATCTAAATAGAAGTTTCAAGGTTTTACATAATAATTCATCGATGTTTAACACATAAGTAAACTTTTTGAACGAATCTTTAAGCGTCAAATAATTTTTATGACTTTTCTTGTCAATGTCAAATGTCAATCAATTTATGTACACAAAACATACCATGCGGCAAGTTTTATTATAAACAAAAAAGTGATTTAGATAATCGTATTAGTACCAGTTTTGGCAACGTGAACAGTGTTTTAAAAACATAATCATGAATAACTTTCAACAAAGTCCTTTGAAACTATATATTCAAGATTTATTTCGCGCCAAAAATACAGAAAACAGATATATTTACGAATTATTCGGCCTGACCTTCAAGAATATCATGATTCATGGCGTAATTACATCTATTTACAATACAACAAGCAGCACAACGAATATGGAGCTCTCCGACGCCACGGGATCAGTTCAAATTTATTATGATAGCACAAAAAGTAATATAAATACATCACCGGCCATTTTGAAAGATTTATATTATGGTTTTTCTGAAGCGACGAGATCAGGCAGCGACAACGTTAACATTATGTCTACTCTATTGGACCGTATTGCAGAAAAACCATTGAATTTTACAGAAGGGGAATATTTGAGTGTTATTGGAGATATTTTCTTAGATGATAAAGCTGTTAGAATGGTATCTGCCTATGAATGCTTAAAAACATCGGTGGAACGAGATATTGTATGGATGGAAGAACTTAGATATCTGTATGAAAAGTTTTATCTTTGGAATAAATGATGTTTAAATGACATGCGAGTTTTTGTAAACCATGATAATCACTTCTTTAATTTTTTGTCTCTAAATAAAGCAAATATTTCTGAAACAATCAGAACAAAGCCTTTAGTGCTGCTGTATGTAACGAAACGCACCCAAAATGGAGTCCACCGCTATCCACCAATGAAATTACAACCTTAACTAAACGGATCAAAGCTGCTAATCGCTTAAATTTTACTGTGGAATTAAAAAAATACTGATAAATACTCTGGACTTACCTACCTAAACCTCAATCTTTGGCATTGAAAGACGTCAACCGGACTTGTGTAGTTAGGTGTTATTGAACTTCATATTATTATCATTTTCGAAGTATTATTGAGAGATTTGGCCATAAAAAAAAAACGTAAGTATGACTTGTATTGTCTAGTTTAATGCCTAATTTAATATAAACCATAAATATTGTCACCGAAATTAAAGGTCGGTGTTTCTAGGTTATATTCCAACTTGTATACTAAGTAAATATATGTTTTTTTTCTTATTAGAACGATGACCCACGAAGGAATTTCGCCGCAAGAGATCGAGGCTCTCTGCCAGACCCCTGATCCTTCGACCAGGGTACGTATTCTCATAAACTTTAGTAGATTTTTTAGGTTTTGTTATCATAATGACTGTCGGGTTTTCGCTGATAAAAAAGTACTTGATGGATAGATAATTCTGATTTATTACGCTATCATGACTTTAGTATTACATTGATTAATAAATCTTTGAATATTCGTCAACATAATATGAAAGATTATTATTTGTAAGAATACCTGTCTGAAGTTTATAAAATCAATAGTATAAGTAAATATTTAATGTATCCTTCACACGGTAATATTATCACTTGTATTCAAGGACAAGTATAGCCACTTAACCCCTTAACGGTTGAGAAACCTCAATCATTAAACAATAGAAAAACAATTGTTTCCTAATAAAGACCATTGAGCTCAAAAGGCCTGTCCACACATGGTTTTCTTATTTTTTTTTTTTTATCATAAGACTCAAAGTTTGGCTACATTAAATATAACAAAATATAAGTATAAGACATCATACTCCATCTATAAATAAATCTGCCTAGCCTTTTTCGAACTATGTTGGGGTTAGCGGTTAAAATTTCCATTATGGGCCGCCGATTTTTGGCGCGGGGAGGGTGGGGGGGAGAGGGGGGAGCTTTGGTTACCCCCCTGTGCCATCCCCACCACTCGGAGCCCCATGGTTATGGAGATATCCATGGTCAAAGTTTTCAGGTTAGAATAATTTTCTTCGTAAATGTCCATCGTTTTAAGGGAGGGAGGGAAACGAAACAAAGTCGACGGAGCCCCGCTGCGCGGGGCTCCTATTTCTGTCTGCAGGGTCTAAAGTAACCTAACATGAAGGAGATGACGGGTGCTGAGTTCGCTCGCTTTGCTCGCTCACTTCAGCTCCCGTCGTCTCCTTCGAACCTAACCTATCCGTGTCGGGGTGCCCTAAGCTCCTGAGCTCGCTTCGCTCGCTCTTGGACTAAATCACAATTTTTTTTTTTTTTATATCACTAATTTTATTTAAGTATAAAATTTACTTATATCTCCATAACCATGGGTTTCCGTTGGGTGGGGATGGTACAGTGGGGTAGTCCCCTTCCTTCCCTCCCTCCCTGTCCCTTAAACCATGAACATTTTCGGAAATTTTTACACTAACCTGAGCACTTTAACCATGGATATCTCCATAACCATAGGGCTCCGAGTGGTGGGGATGGTACAGGGGGGTAGCCAAACCTCCCCTCCTCCACCCCCTACCATCCCCGCGGCAAAAATCAACGGCCCATAATGGAAATTTTATCCGGGTTAGATTCCAGTCGAACCGGATTCAGCTAAGTAACAGTGTTTTACATGGAGCGACTGCCTATCTGACCTCCACAACCCAGTAACTGGGTAACACAATACCCCTTGGCAACACTGGTGTCAGATTTCAGACTTCTGACTACCTGTAACGACTGTCAAAGATCTTCAAATGACAACTGGGACCAACCGCTTAACGTGTTTTCCGAGGCACGGAGGAATCTCGAATATTGAAATGGTCACCCATCCACGGACCGAACTCGTCAAGCGTTGCTTAACCTTGAAGATCGACCCGTGTGGCTGTTATTATTTAGCCACGAGCTCCTCCATCTCCATCATCCATCCATCCATCATACTTTATCTATAGATGTCTTATAATAATTGTAACTACAATAAGCAGGCAAAGGTCATTCTCCTAAAACAAACTATTCATCCATCTACCTAATTTTTCCAAATAAAAACAAATGAGGTATTTTGCCAGTCATAATAAATATCCAAATGAGTATTGTATTCAAAACTTAATGGTCATTAAGTACTTTTTTATCTTAAAACCTTTATTGTGTTATAAATTATTTCATTCATTCATTCTTATCAGCAACATGTGACATAAAAATTGTGTAACTATGTAATCTTTATCAGAGCCACATATTATAAATTTTTATAATTATTAGTATTTGGGTGTACTGACAGCCATATAAGCTTTTGAATATAATCAAGAGAGTAAACAGCCCAACAGCATCAACCTAGAAACTATGCATTCTCATATTCTTGAAATGAAGAAATCAGACTAAGGGCGGTTACGCACTACATCTGATCTGTGTTCAGTTCCAAAGTGGCCATAGTACTTCTTGTAGGAAGCTTACGCATTGCGTCCAAGCTCTATCCGTCATAATTCCGAACATTTTGAACTCGGAACTCAAATCACCAACACAGACATGTAGTGTGTAACCTTGTTATTAGAACATGCAGTGGTGTTGTGTAATTATTTTTTTTGTCAGTATGTATTGTCGCACAAGGACGAAGGACGAAGGACTTCCCCATTAGAGTTCAACTATTCCGAGTGACTTGCAAACTTATTCCAGAAAAATAAAAAGACGATATTTGTTATTTTATCCTCCCACTGGTACCGCCTTACAGCAATTTCATCAATGGAGTACACACTTATACTAATTATATGTCCTGGTTTCCTCACAATGTAAGGAGTTAAAGCAAGCTTGTTATTTTTTTCTTTGATGCATTATTATTTGAAACAACTAGGTACTTATCATTTTGACACAACAGATATTAACCTACTAGTCCGGTCAAATTAGACCAAAAAATAGGAGCGAAGTTACATAAATTTGAACCCAGCTGAATGTTGACCCTGAGTAATTTTTTTCCAGGTATCGGATTGATGAGAACTTTTTAGATTTCATTTATGATGGTGTTTTGAACAATCCCACCAATTTTCAGCTGGGTATTTTTGTACCCTCGGATAGTCTAAATTGCCTGGAATACTACATTATACCCTTAGAAGTAAAACTTTGAACAGGTTAGGAACTTTAGGAAGCCTGATAGACTTTAGGTCAAGAGTAAATAGGTTTCTTCTAGGCAATCATGCTTCATCGTCAACCACATCATCGCTTACCATCAGGTGAGATAGTGGTCAAGCGCAAGCCTGTCAAAAAAAAACATTGTGATTGCTTAAAATCAGCCACCACAACAAAACAGATTATATGCAAAGTAACTTAATAAACGTGGATAACCTGCTTTACACTAACTATTCAGAATATTTACCATGTATATTTAGAATTTGTTTTTTTTTAATATAAATTCTAATGATTGTGACCATGTCAGCTTTAAAACTAATACTATCTTTCGATACAATTGCAGGACTTCATGTTCCAACAAACGATGTACCGCATAAAGGACCCTCGCAAGTCCATCCCGTTCTACACCGGAGTCCTTGGCATGACGCTACTGAAGCAGCTTCACTTCCCAGAGATGAAGTTCTCACTGTTCTTCATGGGTTATGAGAATGCTGGGGAAATTCCCTCGGATGAGGCCACGAGAACCGCTTGGGCTATGACTAGGAAGGCTACGCTGGAGTTGACATAGTGAGTACATTTAATTAAACTAACCATAAAATCCCTCAGATGAGGCCACGAGAACCGCTTGGGCTATGACTAGGAAGGCTACGCTGGAGTTGACATAGTGAGTACATTTAATTAAACTAACCATAAATTCCCTCGGATGAGGCCACGAGAACCGCTTGGGCTATGACTAGGAAGGCTACGCTGGAGTTGACATAGTGAGTTCATTTAATTAAACTAACCATAAATTCCCTCGGATGAGACCACGAGAACCGCTTGGGCTATGACTAGGAAGGCTACGCTGGAGTTGACAAAGTGAGTACATTTAATTAAACTAACCATAAATTTCCCATAGCCGGGCAAAATCCTGCCTTACCCTTATCTACCACATGTCTATCCTCTGCCATTGCAGGCCAGTAAGTTAACCGACTTCCCAATTCTCAATTCGGATGTTTATATTTTTTCTTATGTATGTTTGGGCATAACTCCGTCATGTATAAACGGATTTGCATAATTCTTATTTTGTTCGAAAGAAGTTTATTCCGAAATGGTCCCATTTTAATTTGGTAAAGATTTGATGAAGAACTTCAGAGATATAGGTACAATAGAACTCTTCAATAAATGACGGCAAATCTCTTGGGATTGCTGTAGTTTATTGTTTACACCATTCCATAACATACCATCAAGCCATTATGCTCTAAACGGGAACGCAGATGTGTACAGTTCACCCTGGTACACTCTCATTCCACTGGTTATATATAACTTGTCCATTATGTACCACTTCAGAGTTATATATCTCCAAATAATAAAAAAAAAATATAAAAAAATACAACCGACTTACAAAAAAAACACCAATATGAAAAATAAATTGAATTTCGGAAGGCGGTGTTAAAAAACCAAGAAAAAACAGGAACACCGAAAGTGAAGTTCTTTTTCACTTTGTAGTGTTTTTTTTGGACAACTTATTATTTGAAGATAATTGTAACTCTGACAATACAGTTGTTTAAATAGCTAAAAAGCTGAGCAAGTCGTTTGTATACACCTACACACCTACTTCAGTAGGTGTATACAAACGAATTGCTCAGCTTTAGATTAGAGACAGATTCCAAAATTCCATAAATCTATACCAATATTATAAAGAGGAAAGATTTTTCTGTTTGTTTGTACCGAATAGGCTCCGAAACTACTGGACCGATTTTAAAAATTCTTTCACCTATGGAAAGCTACATTATTCCCGAGTAACATAGGCTATAATTTTGACGGGAGCAAAGCCGCGGGTGTCAGTTAGTTAAATATATTTTAACCAGGATTCAGCCAAGTCAACAGTGTTGTCATTCAGAATTATTCGTAATGGTCTAATAAATAACCGGCAAATTTCACACCAACTTGAATTCGATAAGTATGATCAGCAATTCAGCATATTTTTGCAAATGCAATATAAAATTGATAATAATCTTAAGTATAGCTAATATTGCTATTTTCAAACTTGTGTCTCTCTAACTTCTTTTCAAGTATGTAATTTGACCTGAATATTAGAAACTGAAACCCTGCTATTCTTGACCACAGAAATATGTATGTTGGTTAAAATACTATTCTATGCCACAATGATTGATATGAAGCTGATTCACATCTAAATGGGCCCACCCCAGTTTAGCTTGGGTAGACTATGTCCTTCCGGAATGCTGTAACTTTTAAATGGAAAGAGTATTTTGCGAATAGGTGTTGTGGTTCCAGATATTACCCTCCACATATACATAAACAAACAAAATTCGCACTTAAATACTATCAACTAGCTCCTGCCCGTGGCTTCGCCCGCGTGAAAAGTGATTTATTATCCCAAGGGAACATTATACCTGGATAAAACGTAGCCTATGTGCTATTCCAGACTGTAATAATTATAGTTAAGTTGTAGGTAGTGGGTTCGAGCCCAAGCAGGTGCTTTACTTTGTGTAAATTATTTCATCACCACTGCTTTCAAAACGGTAAAGGAAAACATCGTTAGGAAACCGGCACGCTCTAGAACCAAGACCCTACCTACATTAGACCCTACTTTTTGGAGTTATCAAGTCTCAATCCCCTTCTTACTTATACGATAAGCTGTTATGGACTAGTAGACACTAAAATCGGTGAGGGAAGAAAATGTTCCCGACAGCTTTCTATTCCCCAGCATAAGTCGGCGGCTTTTAGGGGCAGTTTTCGGTACGCAGCTACCAAATGCTGGCACAATATCCCGCCTCCAATAAAGTATAGTAAAAGTTGCTCGACATTCAAATTAAAATTAAAGTTAACTTTAAAATTAAAGTTGTTTTTATTAAATCATCAAAATGAATTTACAGATGTTCGCGCTGACACGTCAGCCATTTAAAGCGCAATAGATAAATTGTTGTTGTTATTATTGTACCCTATGTATTTCTCAATTTTAGCATTGTTATCAATCAACTTTATATATTTTTAAATTTTATCAATTCTATACATCTTTCAATTTTACCAATGTTATTAATTTTATCCACTGTATGACATTATTTTAAGTATCTATTTATTTACCTACGTCCGTGTATCACTAGCGGGGTGCCAACTGAAAATCAGCGCTGGGTGTCTGACGCCCAGCAAATGCTGAGTTGGTAACCCTTTCGGTATGGGCACGCTCGGCGCAATCACTGTTAAACCTTGTTTGTACTTTTATTTTTTACTATTTTTCTGTTACTTTGTGATTGTTGTTGTTGTGTTGTTTCTATGTCGAATAAATGTTTTTCTATTCTTCTATTCTTTATACTTTTTATCATTGTTACTTTTTATTATTGTTTTTTCTCTTTTGTTAAAGGGCACATAGAACTTTTATTTTTGTTGTTTTACTATAATTAAGAGTCGCAAAATTTTATCTTAGGTTGTTTTTTACAAAACATGTATACTTATTATAAATGTTTGTCGGTGTTTTCGAGCGTATGGCACTCGTGGGCTGCAGATGAAAATCAGCGTCAGGTGGTATACCCTGTGTTACCATTTGGTTTTATGCTGAGCTGAGGCCCTTTTGGCATTAATAGTTTAAAAAATATTTTGTTTAATTTTAAGGTGTTTTTGTTTTTAATGCAAATAAACTCATTTTCTTTCTTTCAAAAAATCGAAGACTCGTGACAAACACCAACCCGCACTGGGCTTGCGTGGTGGATTACGGCCCATTCGCTCTCACAGAGAGGATGCCTGTGTCCCAGCAGTGGGAACATTAATAGGCTGATGATGATGATGATCTGGACGGTAGTTGGCACAGAGTTAGATTATAGTATAATCTATATACCTCGTATATATATACTTCGGGAAACTAACATTGGACAGAAACGAGAATGAAGTAGACAGAATAATAAGCACAACATGGATAAAGTATTGGGCACAGAAAGAAATCCTCAAAGGAAAATACAGTCTCAAGCTAAAGAAGATCATAATGGATTCATGTATCTTGCCCTCCTTAACATGCGCAAGTCAGACTTGGATTTTCCCTTATAAGACAAAGAACAAGTGACAATAAAGTGTATATAAATAAAAAAACAAGAACCTCTTGGTCTTGTGCCAGCATGCTATTGAAAGAAGTATCCTGAAACTAGAAAAAACACGAAATGTTGACATACGCAACAAAACAAAACTCAACGATGCACTGCAATAAGCGATGACACTGAAGTGGAAGTGTGCAGGCCACATGCAGCTAGGTACCAGGATAACAGATGGACATTACAAACAACGAAGTGGCTGGGTTCTGCTGGAATAAGACAAGAAAAGAGGGGGCGCTTTCTACCCTACAGGGCCCATACAAAATATACATAAATATTTTGTTGTGAATCACTAAAAATGTAAATTATAATGGTATGGACTAATAAAGCTATATAAAGAAAAAAAAGGACAAAAGGAAAAAAAATAAAGGACATAATTAAATAATCTATATCTGATCTGTGCTAAATATCATCCAGATCCGTTCAGCCGTCCTAGCGTGATTGAGTAACAAACATACATACATCCATCCAAACTTTCACATTTATATTATTAGTAAGATTAATACATTACATTATAGATTTTCTCCCAATATTTTCCAGCAATTGGGGCACAGAGAGCGACGACTCGAGCTACCACAACGGCAACTCAGACCCGCGCGGATTCGGACACATCGGTGTACTTGTGAGGAATGTGGATGAGGCTTGTGCCAGGTATGTAACACATATTTTACTATCAAAGTTTTTATAAAGGTTCATCATCATCATCATGATTATATCAGCCGAAAGACGTCCACTCCCCCAAGCGTCGCCACATTGACCGGTCCCGTGCGTCCCGCATCCAGCGGATCCCCGCAACCTTCACCAGGTCATCGGTCCACCTAGTGGGAGGCCTTCCAACGCAACGTCTTCCGGTTCGCGGTCGCCACTCCAGAACCTTCCTGCCGCATCGGCCATCCGTTCTGCGAGCAATGTGCCCTGCCCACTGCCACTTAAGTTTGGCAATTGTTCGGGCTATGTCGGTAACCCTGGTTCTCTTGCGGATCTCTACATTTCTGATGCGAACACGCAAGTAAACTCCGAGCATGGCCCTCTCCATTGCCCTTTGGATAACTGTAAGCTTTCTGATGAGGCCCTTCGTGAGCGACCACGTCTCGGAGCCATATGTCATAAAGTTTTTATAGAGGTTGGTTTGATCAAATCAATGGTATATTAGTCAAAAGCTTGACTGCAGGATTCCAATCCCTCTCACAGAGTGGAAGCCTATGTCCCAGCAGTGGGAACATTATGGCTGATGCTACGCTTAACTGTGCAGGGCGAATGGTGGGTTCGACCCTAGTTCAAGTAGTTTCAATTGACTTTTAAGAGACTGTTCCAGAAGGAGGAGGGTAACATATTTTTCTGGTTAATTTCTCAGCAGCCCAGTTTAAATTTGTGCGCAGTGGACGGGTAATTCAACTAGGTAGTTAGTATTGCCACAGATAATTATAATACTAGCATACAGATGCCACATGCCATACACAGAAACCGTGCCGACGTTACTAGAATTTTTCGTCTGACTAAGCTGACTATTTTACTAAAAGTACATTGAATGCGGTCGGTTCTAACCCAAGCGATACATGATGTTAGCAGTGACTTGCAAGTAAAAGGGTTTACTCTGTTCGTGAATTTTTGTTTCTTTAAATACAGTGATGATTTGTTTTTTAGTTTTGTATGCAAGTTTTTTACATTTTCATTGTACCTAAATGTGTTACAATACAAATTTAAAATCGAGTGGGAATGTCTCAGAAATTTAAAACCGTGCTATTTATTGGAATAAATTTGAAATGATCCGTTCAAATCATCCTCGAAATGTGAATTAAGAGCCCAATATTACACATTTTGTGTTGATTAAACAAGAACATAATATTTATACAATATCAAATCGATGCATCGCGCCATCTAGTGAACTTTATTTGAACCAAATATACTTTCTTGGCGTCGGGACCCCGTGGTATTGCAAATTGTAATTATAAGGCACCCACAAACAGCTAAAGTACGTTGTGGTAAACATCCCGTGACAGGTTGTTGTACAAGAAACAAAATTGCTACTAAATATTTATTTTTACTCCATAAACAGAAGGTACTTCCCATCAGTTAAACACCATTCTCTCGAGCCTATCAATGACAAATGTACCAGGACTCATCAGTGCAATATCTATGAACTTTACGTCTCTAATAAAAACTGTTTTCACAAAAAAAAAACGACTTCAAGAACAAGTGCAAAATAACTTTCGTTTCGGAAGCCGGTGTCTTAGTTAAAGTTTATATTTCTCTCTTTTTAGTATTGATACACAATCACTAAAAAGTGAGCAAGTTCTATAGTAAGGTACCTAAAGGATTGACAAAATACCCATAATAACTCAATTCACACATTCGTGCTTGTTTTTCGCAAAGGAGTTTGGTTGTAGATGCCATATCTTGAAAACTGCTTAACCGATTTGGATGGAACTTTCAACATTCCCTAAGTTGAGAGATACCTAATGAAATAAAAAAGAATGGTCACGAGCCAATTAGTAGTTTCGGATAAATGCGTGGATAAACATATAATAATACATACACTTATGAAATTTGGCACACATCTTCAGATGAGTAACCTATTTAAATATTGTGCAATTCCAACAATATTACATACATACGTGTCGCATTGATAACCTACTTCTTGTTGAAGTCGGTAAAAAGATTCTTCTCCATGTGAGAAAAAATATTACCCTATTCTGAATTCAAAAAATCAAATACTGCTATACTTTATAGAAAAATGTTCTAACCCCATCACCCTAATATTCCAGGTTCGAACAGCAAGGCGTGAAGTTCATCAAGCGCCCCAACGACGGCAAGATGAAGGGTCTGGCCTTCATCCAGGACCCGGACGGCTACTGGATAGAGATCTTCACCAGCAACGTTGTCTAAACCGGTTCTGTAGGATGTTTTGGTACAGTGTTGGGTGTTATATTATCTGTGCTTAAACGGGCAAAGGTATAGTGCTATTAATTTGACATGCTATGTTATAAGCCCATTATTGCAAGATCCCAGATGTCCCAGACGTTACCGAGTTCTTTGTATAGTTAGTAAGTACTTTTAGCGTACGCATACTAGCTAGCTTGGGCCGATGGCCAATTTACAGATACTACGGGCACGCAAAAACATTGCTCACTTTTCTTGAAGTCTGAGCGTTGATTTGGAATAACTAGTTTGGGGTGTCTGGGATCTTGGACCACATAGAGAGCAAATCTATTGCTAGCTAATCCCCAGACGAAATCCAGAATGCTACTGTGGTTTTTATAATGAGAAATATCTTACCGCCTAGCAGAAATGATTTAAAATCTCTATAAACTCAAGGCTTTGTTAAATTACAGAAAAGTACTGAATTTCCAATATTTTCCTGAAAAGGAGATATTTTCTTTAGTTTTTTTTTTCTGTTTTGACTATCAAATTTATAAAAAATTGTTTATATTGGTTGCTTGCTTAAATTTTATTTTATTTGAAATAATATTTTTTTGACCTTACACTGTACCAAAATTAATCATTGTGTAATATAATACCACCTGTGTATGGAATTGTTTATTAATAGCCCACTGTTGGGCTAACACTTGCAATATACTACTTATTGTGATAGATATCCTTTTACAATTTAATACAATAATTTAAATTGTCCTGTAGGGCAAACAACTTAGACCCGCTTGTACGAAAAACTTAACTCTGAGTTAATTGCTAACACAAGGTTAAATTCAAATATGTCATACATAATTGTCGGGGTTAGCTACTAACTCGGAGTTAGTAAGGTAACCCAGGGAGACGCAAGTGAGACTTAAACCGAGTTTCTCACCTTTAAATTATCGCAGAATTAATTTGACAAAATTGTCCAGCACGCGTTATCTGCTGTGATTGGCTGTTGAAAATGCATTCGACCAATCACAGCAGATAACGTGTGCTTTGACAATTTATCACATTAATTCTGCGATAATTTAGAGGTGAGAAACTTGGGGTTATAGTATCAAAAATAACTGATTTTCAACCAACTATAAATAAATGTAGACTTGTGAGAATTGCTCGTCAAGTGTGCAAGTAGGACAGTGAATACTATGTAAGAAACGTTATACTGAGTATCTGAGTATCGTTTCGTCTCTTTCCCTCTTTTTATGAACCGACTGACAAACACGATAATGTTTAGCATAACCAATTTGGGAAGCTATTATTAAATCTTTATATTTTATCGAAATTGGTTAAACAGACCATTTTTTTTTGTTATTTTGAATTCTTGATACTTAATTAGAATTGTATGATTTGAAATTGATGGGAAAAAATACTTTTGTAATTGGTAATAATTAAGGTTGCCCACTATTGGGCAACCCAGTGCTGGGCAACCGTGAGCAATTGTGATCAATAATTATAAGGATATTTTTGTATTTATTTGTTATTCTTGTGTATTGGTTCTTACGTGCAATTATTAATTGAATATATTATAATAATGTTATTTATAAATTGTTTTTTTTTTTATATTCGTAATAGGCTAGTGTTTGACCACTATCTCACCTGATGGTATTTTAAACCAACTTACTCGTTAAAACATACTTATTGAACACGGTTGGCGTAGTGGTTGAGCTATCGGCTGCTGCGCTGCGTGTCGCGGGTTCGATCCCCGCACGGTACAAATATTTGTATGACCTACAAATAGTTGTTCCGGATATGTGTATCTTGTGTATGTGAGTTTAAATGTTTGTAAACGCACCCACGATACAGGACGAAATTCCTAGAGTTGGGTAAAAATATATGTGGTAAAAAATCGTGGATCAAACGAAACTTTAGTTGAGGTTATAATGAATAAAAAAAAAACATTGATTCTTTATGACCTACTAAATTGCCTCACCATGTATATACCGGGGCCGTACTGTAACGTGTTAACGCCATCATGATTTCGGCGGGAAGAAAAGAGACAGTGCTCTTCGTCCTGAATAGCTCGTCTCTTTCACAGTGGAATCTGGTGGAAAGGTAGTTTTTTCAGAGTAAGCCCCCAGAGGTCTACACAAAGTATTTAGTACTAGCGACCCGCGCCCTGGCTTCGCACGGTTTTTTTTTTTCAAAATTACACCCGTGCCACAGATAATAATATACTAGCATACCCGTGCGAAGCCGGGCGGGTTGCTAGTAGGCCTATAAAAGAGGAATATTCTACCATATTTTTTTTTCTATCAAAGGGATTAGGCAACGTTTTCGTTAAAAACGCCCAGGCGGTTTGAATTTTTCCGACATTTTTAACAAATATCGTCATATTTCAACAAATTTACACAAAACATTAACAAATTATACACCTGCAGCCTGCACTTAATCTTGCAGCCTAATTGCGCAAGTGAATTCGGCAAGACAAAGGGTGTAACCGCCATCAATCGACCAATCAAACAGAAGGAAATCCACATCGCGTGTAATCTCGCATGTGCGGTCAAACCCTTTGCCTTGCCGAATTCACTTGCGCAAGTCTCAATCAGCTGGCACCAGGGGTGAAAAACATTTTTATTTTTAAGTTTGCTCCACAGACATACATATAACTAGATAACGCAAGTCCCTCCATCTGTATGAAAACCAAGCGTGCCACTTATTAATGATTTTATCTAATTTGATTTTAATGATAAATTTTAACTGATTATTTATTTTATTTTATTGTATTGACATTGTACCTATTTGAATGATTTTATTTTATTTTAATTTATTTTGTTTTTGATTTATTTATTTGTGTGATTTTGAATGCAATGGGTGAAATTATCGGAAAATGAATGAATTATTCTTAATATTAATAACCTTTAGATCTATAACTATGATTTAATACGAGCGCTTATCCCGCCGACAAACTGTTACGCAGTTTGGTGGGTATAATTTAATGTGTAAAAATGTTTGATCCAAATAAACGATTTATTTATTATTATTATTACTTTTTAACAAACAATTTAAAACAAATTTATTTACCAATGAAAGAAATCATTTCCAATACCTCGGCCGACGTTTTTCTATACATTATTTACAGCCCAATATGGGTTAAAAAGGCATTTTTCTAGATTTCTGTGGATTTCCGGTGCCGATAGTGCTAAATGTAAGCTCGGATTACAATCATAGATCGTAACTTTAGCCCGTTTTTTGTCACGCGAAGTACATACGAGTACAATCGCGTCATCTAGTTAGATTTATATCTGTGGTTTGCTCTAATCTAATCTTCTAGTACTATGACGTAGGCTATTTCATGTTCTAAAACTATCTTTCATCTGTATTAACTCGTTGAAATCGATGTACAACAAACGCAAAATAATATATTGAATTCGTTTTATTACAACAAAACATTAAAATTTGTTGTTGAGTAGAGGGGAGAGTTATATTCGGCCAGGTTACTGATAAGCAACATGCAGCGTGAAGTGGAACGTAACAACCTATTCAATATTAAAGTTTAAATTATGCTCAATTACTATGAATAATTTATGGTTAATGCTGTTCTAAATTTCGAGCTATTGTCAAAAAACGACCAATAAAAAAAAAAACAAAACGTCAAGTCTGTGGTCAAGTCTGAAATTCTTCAGGGTTGGCAGTGATAGAAAGTTAAATATTCTCTGGTGATTGTAATCTTTGTTTTTGATTACTTATTGAGGATTTGTACATTATATTGTTTAGATTTCTCATAGAAACGATTACAAATGAATATTTTGACATATTAGTGAGCTGGATGACTTAGACCACATTGTTAGGTATCCTCTGACTTTTGAGAACCCACAATATGGCGCCCAAAATCCGCCATGTTAGCTTTTAACGTCCATTATCTAAGAACACTTGGGCGGTCAAGACCTATGCAGTCTGTGCGGGAAGAAAACCGTCATAAGATTTGTGGGCGCAGCTGTGTTTAGTGTTTGTTATGTTGAAAACACTGTTACGTCATTATAGTGCGACTGTGACATCTTGATTTTTTTAAAACTAGGTTAGAAATATTATTATAATGTATTTCCGTACGCAAAATACGCGCTTGGTCGTGGAGTTGCGGAAACCAGCCCGTTTTAACATTTTTTATTTTTATTTTTTTTACCGTGGAGAAATGCTCATGCATACTGCGCTACCACGGGGAGATAGCGCAGTTATGTGGGACTCTAACCCACTAAAACTCCACGGTGTCCTCCTGTGCCACTTATGGCGGGAACACGGGAACGCGTTAGCATACATTCGCGAACCCGCCGCGGCTGTCCGTCTCCGGACCCTCCTCTGGGGTTTACCCCCATCACCGGCGCACCAGAACACACAGTACGCCTTGACCACCCCGGGGACCAAACCAGCACATGGGCGCCAGACGACCCCGTGTATGGCACCCTTAGTCCCCCTGTGACGGGTCAGGACAGTGGCCCCGCCACCTACCACTTTTCGGCCGCAGGGGATAGGGAGAGCGGCCAGCGCTATACCGACACTCTTCCTCCCCTGCGGCCCCACCGCGTCCGCCATCAGACGGTGGCGAACCCGTGCAGGCCGCGGAGGGTAGGGCGAGCGGCGCACCGTAATACTGGCACTCCTCTCCCGCCGCAGCCTCCAACCCTCAGCCGCGATGCCTTTCATACCACATCGCGGCTCGCCTCAGTTGCGATGCCGCCTAGGCAACACCGCAACCTACATGTTGGCCGCTACGTCGTCGGCTTATCGGCAAAAGCCCTGACGAGCGGCCCGTCCTCGGGTTCCTCTTGGCTTCACCGTGGTTCCAAGCCACGGCTACTGAGCCCCCCCGCCTCGACAATGCGGGAACCCACCGGGGGGGAGCCCGTTTTAACCTTTTTTTTTTTTTTTTTTTTTTTTTTTGTTCCTGGGTGGAAAATCCTCATCTCACACTTACGCTGGGGGTCGCGGGAACAATGATACTTCCGCAACCCTCGGCTAGTGCCGGCCCGCCTGTGCGGGCCACGGTCTCGGGTTGTAGGGGGAGTGAGGTGTTTGACTCCCCCCGCGACGTCTAAGAGGGGCGCGCGTGGAACACTACGCGCCGCCACCTCGGGTCCTGATTTGTGGGGGGCGACGGACGTCCCCGAGTCCGCCACCCCTGGACCCATTTAGGGGGGCTGGAAGAGGGCGTTGTCCGCCCTCCGCCGACGCCCGGCGCGTCTGCTGCGGATCGGGTTAGCAGATGAAATCTCCCTCTCCCTCTCCGCAGCCTCCTTCTGCGAGACGACTGTTTCGCAGAAGGATACCACCGCGTCCCAGGACTCCCCACTGCCGACCATAGACTTCACTACGGCCGGCAGCGACAGGTCACTGCTTACTTCAGAGATGAGGGCACGGCGTGGCTCCTCCCAAGCGGCACACTCTGCCAGCGTATGCCGCGCCGTGTCCTCCCGGCAGTCGACGCAGTGGTGACACCGGGCGTCCGGCTCCCTGTTTATGCGACACAGGTACTTCCCGAAGCAACCATGCCCCGAGAGCACCTGCGTCACCCGAAACGACAGGGAGCCGTGCCTCCTTCCGAGCCAGCGCTCGAGCACTGGCCGGACCGCCTCGATGGTAACGAGGCCGGCGGTAGGGCGTAAAAGCCTGTCCCGCCATTCCGCCACCAGAACCTCGCGGAGCTGAGACTGACGCAACTCCATATGTCGCTGCATCAGCCCTTCGCCCCGCGCCCGCGCTTCCTCGCGCCACCGGTACAGTGACGCGAGTACCTTTGCCTCCAGGTCCCAGGGCGGGGATCCGGCCAGTACGCAAGCCGCCTCGTAGGAGATCGTGCGATACCCCCTGATGACTCTGACGGCCATCGCTCTCTGCGGTTTCCGCAGAACAGCGATGCTGCCGGCCGTCAGGTCAGTCGCCCTGATCGGGGCCGCATACAGGGCCATCGATCGCACGATCCCCACGTAGAGCCGCCTACAGGCGGCGCTCGGGCCCCCCAGATCGGGAAGCAACGTTGACAGCGCCCCAGCCGCGCCCAACAACTTGGGCGCTAGCCGCCTGAAGTGGGGGCCGAAATCCCACCGGCTGTCGAGCACCAATCCTAGGTACTTCATAGTAGACACGACAGCGATTCGAGCCCCCCCAACCACGATGTGGGCATCGGGCGGCGGCGCCCGCCGGGGACCATGAAAGACCATGGCCTCCGACTTGTTGAGGGCCACCTCCAGGCCAAGGCGCCGTATGCGGCTCACCACCTGTGAGACCGCAGCCGTCGCCAGCAACGCTGCCTCCCTGTACGAACTCCCCCGGGCGGTGACCAGCGTATCGTCCGCGTAACACGTCAGGTCTACGCCCGGTTGGAGTTCGCCCCTCAGCACCCAGTCGTACCCAATGTTCCACAGGGGCGGGCCCAGGACCGAGCCCTGTGGAACACCGCACGACATGCGGTGCTGGTTTCCGACGCCATCACGTCCCACGTAGGTGACACACCTCTCCGCCAAATAAGCCCCGACGATGCGGCGGAGGTAGGGAGGCACTCGATGATACCGCAGTGCCTCCCGAACACAACTCCAGGGCAGGGTGTTGAAGGCGTTGGAAATGTCCAAGGACACCGCCAACATCACCCCACCCCGGGACACCGCTTCCTCCGCCAGGACTCTCACCTGCGATATCGCGTGGATGGTGGAGCGTTCATGCCGAAAGCCGAACTGGCTTTCGTCCAGGTCCGGCCCCTCTCTATACAAGTGGCTGACGAGGCGGGCAGCGATAATCCGCTCGAACAGCTTACCCACCTCATCTAGCAGCACTATGGGCCGGTACGCGGACGGCGAGTCCGCAGGGCGCCCCGCCTTCCTGAGCAGGACCAGACGACCAGATTTCCACAAAGTGGGAAACTGGCCCCGCTCAAGGCACGCTGTGAAGAGTCCTCTCAGCCAGGGCTCTAGCTCCTTCAGAGCGAGGGCTAACACGTGGCCGTGGATCCCGTCGGGCCCCGGAGCCACGTTCTTGGCCCGGAGTCGAATCACGGCCGCCCTCATCTCTGCCTGTGTCACCTCTGGGACGCTGATGGCGTCCTCCTCTGTAGACTCTGCGGCCGTGGGCAAAGCCATCGGTGGCGGGATGTGCTCCGCTCTCGCCGGGAAGAGGGCTGCGACTACCTCCTCCAGCAGCTCGGGTTGGAGACTCTCCGTAAGCGGAGGCGCGGCGGCTCGAAGTTTCCCTCGAACCGCTCGATAAGGGCGCCCCCACGGATCCCCGTCTAGAGTCTCCAACATCTCCTCCCTGGCTCGCTTCTTCGCCTCGCCGATGGCCAGCCGCAGAGTCTCCGTCGCCGCGCGGTACACCTCATACCGCGCGGTTTCTTCGTCAGGGACCCGCAGACGTCTCCTCCGGTATCGGGTGTAATGGCGTCTGGCCGCTACGCACGCGACACGCAACTGTGCGATCTCGGCGGACCACCAGTACACCTGGCGCCTCGCTGATTGTGTGTGGACCCGGGGCATGGATGCGTCGCTGATTTGCGTCATCGCCCCGCGGAACCACAGCGCCTCCTGTTCGACGTCGACGGGTCCGGTTGTTGCCGACTCCCGGATCCAGGCCTGAACAATGGTGGCCTCCTCGAGAAGTTCCCTGTCGATGCGCTTGCGCGCCCAGCGCGGACCGCCCGTTCGCGGGGCCGGTGAACCGCGGCCGCCTGCGGTCTGGGTGGAGACGTCGAAACGAATATATCTGTGATCAGATAACGTCTCCACCTCCACGGCGACATGCCACTCGTGGACACGGCTCGCGACAGCAGGGCTAGCAAACGAGACGTCTACTATTGAACCGCCCCGCTGCCGCACGCACGTTTGGACCGAGCCCCGGTTTAGGACGACCAGGCCAGTGGTGACTGCCCACTCTTCCAGCACCTCACCCCTAGCATCGGTTACTGGAGATCCCCACGCCGAAGACTTGGCATTGAGATCCCCTAGTAACAGCACAGGGCGAGGGTGGAGTCGGCCTACGACGGCACCCAACTCGACAAGGAAACTGTCGAAGTTGGCGAGACTCTTGTTGGGCGAAAAATACGCACCAACTATGCCAACGCCGTCCGCGAGGGCGGCAACCCAGCCGTGACCTCGGGACGGGCTGACAAGAGCCCCGCCAATGATGGCCACCAAACCGTCGAGGTCTCCAACCCAGTTGTCTCTGGGTGGGACGAAATACGGCTCGGCGACCACAGCCACGTGAATCGACCACTCTGCCATGCTCTGGAGCAAGAGATCCTGAGCTCTGGCAGAGTGGTTAATATTGCCCTGGAGGAAATGGTAGAGCGCCATTATGCGCAATCCATTCCCTCCACGCCATTCCTAGGCCGGGAGTCGGCCGAAGGGCAGTCAGGTTGACGGGGGGGTAAAGAGCCCCCGGCAACCTTGGCCCTCCTTCTCTTCTGCTGCTGTGCGGGTGCGACACAGGCCTTTCCGCCCGCTCTGTGCCCAGCGGGCCTCCCTGCAGCTGTACAGAGGCTGCAGTTTGGCGCCGCGGAGCACTGGGCCGCCTTGTGGCCGGGCTGACCGCAGCGATAGCACTGCTCGCTGCGGTCTGTTTCGGCGGTGCATCGTGCCCTGACATGCCCAATGTCCAGGCAACGATAGCATCGCAATGCCCTGGGTTGCAGCAGCTTCACCCTTGCTGAAACCCACCCCACCAACAGTCATCCACCTTGAGCGACCTTGTTCGCCGCCACCACCGGGCACCGCACCCAAATCATGCCGAGCCCGGTAGCGTCGGCGCGGATCTTGCCAGTCCGCACATCCTCAGACGGACATCCACCGGCTCGGGCGATGGCCGCAACGACCTCCGCTGGGGTTGTCGAGTCATCCAGACCGTCGATCCGCAGCTCAGCCGTCTTCATCGGCCTGGACACCCGGACGTCCTCAGGGTTGAAGACCTCCCGCAGCTTGGCGGCCAAAGTGTCCGCCTTTTCAGCGCTAGAGGCACCCGACACCTCAAGCAGCCGCGCCCCCGTAATCGCCGGCCTCATTTTGAAGCCGGACGGTGTTCCAAGGTCGGGGAACGCGACTTTGGCCCTTGCTTCTGTCAGGACCGCCTTGTAAGTGACGCCCCTTTCGACGGCTCCGGGCTGCAGCGTGATCACTACAGCCGCGGAGCGTGGGGCTCTGACCTTAGGCAGTCCTCCGGCCTTATTTGATGCCGGTACGGGTGCCCCAGCGGTTGCCGGCGGCGCCGTCCTCTTCTTTCGACGGCGGCTCCTCTTGACCACCGTCGTCCAGGCCTCCGTGAGGGGGCCAGGTGGCGTCGGTGGGGTCGCAGCCGCCGACTGATAAGTGGGCGCGGTCATACCCTCAGCGGACTTGCTAGCCTCTTGCCCGGCTCTTCTGGTTTCAACCGCTGCGGCCGCAGGGCCCGGTTTTGCGGGCGCCTCCTTTTTCCGCTTATCCGCAGCGAGCGGTGGGCGGAGGTTTTCGGCCGGCAGTCTCGCCTCTATGGCCTCTAACCGGGCACCCACCATTTGACCACACTGCATCATGCAGATGCGTGCGATCTTTTCAACTTCTGCGTCCGTAAGTGCAGAGGCTGACGATGGGACCGGGGATTGAACCGACGAAGGGGCCAGCGATGGGGCCGTGACGGAGGAACCGGCTGCTGCCTTCTGGGCAGCAAACTGCCGCTTGAGGTCCTCCAACTCGAAACGGAGACGGCTGTTCTCCTCCCACAACTTCGCCGTCTCCTGCGTGGTTGTTCGGCTACTGAGGACCTCAACCGCCTCCTGGATGCTGTCCACCGCGTCTTTCAAGGCACGCGTGAACGTGCCCTTCAGGTTGCCCGATTTGGTGGCAACCTTCAGGACGACATCCAGGCCGTCTCTCACTTGGCGACTGAGCGCCACCGCCGATGCATCCACCGTCCGAGCCTGGCGCCGCTCTCGTGCCTGTCGGGCCAACGCATTGACCTCGTCTTCCGCGACAGCCCGTTGCTGCGCCCGCTTTACGGCATTCGCCTCCGCCTTGTTTGCCCCTAGCAGGGACGTAGTGGAGCCACCGCTCTGATCCGCACTCATGTGCCCGGGGTCGCTTTGCACGGTCTCTGCCGGTGCAGGAGTGTCGGGCCGAGACAAGAAGCGACCCCGCACGTCACGCTCTGGCACCCGAGTGATGGTCCCCACCGCGCGACCCCGTCCTCTTCGTCCGGTTGAAACCTTTGGGGCCGACAGGTTCTCCTCACTTGAGGAGAGACCCAGCGACCCTAAGTCCTTAATGCGCGGACGCTTCCTCCAAAATTTGGAGGTGCCACGCGAGCCCTGATCAGACAATTTGTCTCCAGGATCTGAGCCTCCTCGGCTCTTGTTGCCGCCGACGACGGCAAGAGGTACGTCCACATGGGGACTTGAGCCTCCTCGGCTCTTGTTGCCGTCGGCGACGGCAAGCGGTGCATCCACGTCGCGCAGTTGCTCCAGGTTAACCTGGAGCTCCTTTTCTCGCTCGTGGCGCAGGTCGGCGGTGGTCTGCCGGCCCGCGAGACTATTGGTGCCCCCCTCAGATACGATGGGGCTGCCCTCTAGGAGATCCCTAGAGGGGCGGGACTCTTCCTTGCGTTGCGCAAGGGTACCCGCCTGAGGATTGTTTTCCTTTAGTCCTGGTTCCATGTTTTTCCTTTTTAAGGGTGTCGTCCCTCTCCCAGCGCTAGGGACCGGATACAAACCCTCCGGCCATTCATCCCCTCGGCACGCTAGACCTTGGGATTGGGTTCCGTCTCTACTACACGCCCACTCGACCTACCCTCTGTCAGCAGAGGGGGGAGTAGGCGTTAGAATGGCCACCGCAGCAACGGTTTACCCGTCCCGCCTCTAGCCCGGTTCCCTTCACAGACCATCATGGATGATGAACTGTGTTTGGAACCGTGACCTTTCCTCGTGTGTTGAAATTAGCCGCCCGCCCCAACTGTCCACCCAACGCGGGTGGGCAGCTGGAGCCGACGTTGCCCAGGGTGCGCCGCGTGGAGGCTTTCAACTTGCACCCCAGCCCGTTTTAACCTAACCTAACCTATAATGTTTTTTTGTAATATTATTAAAGTGTTTTAAAAAAAACAGGCCAAGTGCGAGTCAGACTTCGCGCACGAAGGGTTCCGTACCATTATCGCAAAAAATCACGTTTGTTGTATGGGAGCCCCACTTAAATATTTTTTCTATTCTTTTTTTAGTATTTTTGTTATAGTGGTAACATAAATACATCATCTGTGAAAAATTCAACTGCCTAGCTCACGGTTCAAGAGATACAGCCTGGTGACAGACGGACCGCGGAGTCTTAGTAATAAGGTCCCATTTTTACCCTTACGGTACGAAACCCTAAAAATCATAAAGTCGGTTCCATTTTACACCACGACTCTCTTTCCGCACAGACTAACGATGTCTTAATTATGTAAATCCGTCTAGAGGTTTGAAGATATGAGGTAATAAAGAATATTAAGTACCAACAAACATACATGTTACGCGCGAAAAACATAACTTTCTTTGCAGTCGGGTAAAAGGCGCCAAGTTCGACGAAGAAGAGTTCAGCAGCCTAATTGTGTAAGTGAATTCGGCAAAGGAAACAATCGCTATACGAAAAGTCGTTTTTGGGAAAGAAACAGATTGTTTCCTTTGCCGAATTCACTTACACAATTAGGCTGCAGATCTAGAAGGGTGACAAATTTCATAGCCTTTCAAAATTCGTCTATGGACTTAAAATAATTTATTATTTTCTTTATTGAATTTTTTACTTTTCATCTTGAATAATTTAATGACCTTTAACTTAAAAAATAATGAAAGAACGAATTTAAAGAATGATTTGAAAGTATATTCGGTCTGTAACAATTAATAGAGGTAACCCAGCCAATGCAATCACTTTATGATTGACGTGTCAAATGCCCGCATAAAGCACTTGTGACAGCCGCGACTGAGCTCGGTCCATTATTGCCCAAGAATTCCTGTAATATCGCGATGTCAATGTGTGTGTGCAAAATGACGCTTTGTTCGTAGTGGCCTCTTTGTCTGCGGCGCGCCGAAGCTTACGTAGGTACTTTGTGCTCATGTATAGTTTAAATACTGCACGTTAATAGATATCGCACCCTTAGAATGAAAGTGATCTAACTCGAAAAATGCAATTTGTGGGTAAGCAAAAAGTCTTCAAAAAAGTGTTAAAGTCAAAGTCAAATATATTTCAACTAGGCCACCAAGCGGCACTTTTGAACGTCAACAATAAAAATTACAAGTAATAAAAATTGATTCTACCGTGCATTCGGATAAAAAAACTTTTTTGCAAAAAAATACTAACGACTTCCAAATAAAAAACTACAAAGTGAAAAATAACTTTATTTTTTGGAAGTCAGTGTCTTTCTTTTTCCCATTCTTTTGATAGGTATGGACACCGACTTCCAAAAATAAAGTTATTTTTCACTTTGTATTTTTTTATTTGGAAGTCGGTAGTAGTTTTTTATTTGGAAGTCGGTAGTATTAATTTGCAAAAAAGTTTTTTTTATTTTTCCCTTTTTAGTTGTACCTACCTAAAATAGGCAAGTTGTTTAGTAAGGTACCTATAACGCCAGAATAGATTACCAAAATAACATGAAACATGAACATATCCGGTGAAATGAGAGATCTGCGTACCCCTTTAAAGCGTACTGACGTGATGTTATGTTATGAAATGGTATAAACAATAAACAGACATGCGATTGCAGCAATCCCGAATGATTTGCCGTTATTTATTTAAGAGTTCTGTTGTATATCAACGAAGTTCTTCGTCAGATCTTCACCAAATTATAATGGGACCAATTTTGAAACAAACTCTTTAAAAAAAAAAGGATTTTCAAAATCGGACCACAATTGACGGAGATATCGGTGAAAATACATTTAAAAAAAACATACAAGAAGTCGAACATAGAACCTCCTCCTTTTTGGTGAGTCGCCTCCTCACCCAAACTGTGATAAAAAGTGTGACTTAAGCCATGTCACAGTAGGCTGTGCTCGCCGGGCAGGTATAAAGTATTAAAAGTACTCACACACGTACTGGGTACACATATAATAGGTAGCCATCCGATGTAGTTAAGTTATGACCAATCCCAACCGACGGCGCCCGTTCACGAACATGACGCATAAATCGGCACCACCCAGCTCAACCATCATGAAGGGAACCGAATGATCCAACACATGCGCCACCATCAAAGAGACATTTTAGAGAGCATGACACACTCAACTGCCAGGGCACACAAAAGTCAACGAACGACACATAGGTACAGTAAATGGTAGATTTACAGTTGGGTACATATATAGTACACACACGTGCTGTGCAGTTTTATAATACTAAAATAAATTGAGTATATAAGATACAAATATACAGTCTTCAGCAGTTCCAACAATACTTCAAAACAATAACGTTCTGCATTATCACTAGTTTTTGCGCCCTAGTGGTTGTGGAGCAGGACTAGCATTGAGCCAACCATTTTTATCACTGCTGTAATCCCCCAACTTACAATATGCTTGAAAATCTAAAACTTGTATAAAACGCACACTATGCAGGCAGCATAGTGTGCGTTTTATACAAGTTTTAGATTTCGTCTCATTTAGTTCTAGAATGTAGGGAGGAATTTTATTGTAACATTTTACAGTTACAGTACCCCATGAAAGATGAGGCTACTTTAGCTCGTCTGAAACCTGGTTGAACTAATTGGTCCCTATTTCTAGTAACGTAATTATGTCTGTCGCCCTTTTTACTAAAAAGATGTAAATTCTTTCTCACGTACATGATGTTTTCATAAATATATTGACGAGGAACGGTCATGATGTTAATGTCCTTAAACAGTTCCCTTAGAGAATCGCGCCGGCGAGGATTGTAAATCGCTCTGATGGCTCGTTTTTGCAGAATAAAAATTTACTCTATATCTGCAACCCAATGTTGACTGAGTACCTACTAAAGTGACCGGTGGTTGTCCCTTTCTTTCTCATAAAAAGACATTTTGAATTAGGTAACTTTCACTCTAAGGAATGCGAATTATATACCTACTGTGGTAATTAGGCCATTTACCTATACATACCAAATTGGTTTAGATTTTCTCGGTAAAAGGTATAGCAGAAATAATGCATTATAGGAACATGACAAGCTGGGCTATTATATTCTACCTAATGGTGAATAATAAAATTAGACCATGGCAGAAAATTTTGCGACATGCACTGCCATTCGGCCATTTTTTAAATGACGTCAGTCAATGTTGGACAAATACTGGCACAAATTGCCTCGTGAGCCTAAGAAAAGTAAAATTTAATACCCCCGACAATTTTTATTTCATGCTAGTTATGTTTTAATTATTTTTCGGTTTGTAGTGTTATGTTTTGGACTTCCAATTCCGATTTAAATATTTTTTTATATAGGTAACTCTTTTAGCCACATGGCGGTACCAATATTCCCTTTCAACGTTTCTGTCACTGGCACCACTTTCAAACTTACTATTATGTGCTCATTTGATTTATGTTTATCCAACATTAGAAAGAATTAATGAATGCAGTGGAACACGGACTCATAATAATAATGATTAAAAATGGGAATATTTTCTTTTGAAAATGGAAATACCATAAATTAATTGCATTGGCACCAAAACAAAATATAATCTTTTCGAAAAAAACAGTTACAAAATAAATAGTAGAACACGACACAAAGACAAATTGAAATTACCCCAAATAAAATTAACGCTATTTAAAAGAAATACTTTTTTTTTTTTTTTTTTTTAATCTTTATTTATTATATAGAGGGTTTGATCAGACATGATCATGCCACCCTCATAGGCCTCACAAAAATAACTTATCGACGCTTAATAGCTAATTTAACCAATTTATAAATTGATTTTGCCTCATCTGACAGAGGACGGGCCAGAATCAAGTTACACATGCCCACTTGCCGCAGATCCACATCATATTCGAGCATTAAGCTGACCCTCTCAACCTCGTTCCGGGCACACTCAGCCAGCACATGGTAAACATCCTCTACCACGTCACACTCAGCACAATTTGGTGAATTGGATTTCCCCATCAGGAAAGCAAAGTTGTTTAGCGGTATGTGCCCGGACCGAAGTCTTAGGGCAGTCACAACATCTGTTCTAGACAAACCAGACTCTGCGAACCACGGTGAACGCGTAAGGCAAGGCTGTATGGTCTTATACCAGATGCCTTTAGATAAAGACCTCTCGTCGAAATACTCACTCCAAATCTCTGTGCACTTTTCCTTAACTAAATGTAAGCAATCCGTAAATAAGGGTAAGCAGGTGGATGGTATTCCATTACAACTGGCTTCTCTGGCCAGACGATCTGCTTCTTCATTTCCTATTATGCCTACATGTGAAGGTACCCATTGAATTTTAACAATTTTATTTTTTTTCCTTAGTTTACGAAGCGATTCCAAAATTATATAGGCTATCGGTGTGCCTCGAAAATTCGAGGTGCATCGAGCCAGATGTTGAATAGCACTCTTGGAATCTGTGATAATAACATATCTCCCGCTCATAAAGGAATCAATATAAGAAATTGCCTCCGCAATGGCTATCAACTCCGTGTACATAATTGAAATTTTTGCGTTAATCATCAATTGGATGGAGCTATTTGTTTGAGGATCATAAAGTGCCAAACCACTACTGCCATCCTTGTTTTTCGAACCGTCCGTGTATAATTTATAAAACTGTGAATAAGTATTCATCAAAAATTCATTGCAAATCTGTTGTAAATCGTAAGGTTTATATTGGTGTTTTGGCTTACATATGGTATTAATATCTGGTTCCAGTACCACAGAAAGATCTATACCACTAACCCATAATGTCCAACGAAAACATTTCTAACTGTGTTGTGGAATAAACTGACGTATTTTTAAAATGTTCATGGATTGAAACTAAAAGGGGTTTCTTCTTGTACCTCCAATAAACATTACGACAATCGTTACTTAGCTTATCTAAGATTTTAATAATTCCATTAATTGAAAAGGACTTGCATCGAAACCAGAACTTGCCAGCAAGATAATACCTCCGAGCACTCAGTGGCTGAATATGGAGTTCGCATTCCATCACGTGTATTGCGGTACTTTTAATGAATCCTCCGATAATGCGCATGCATTGATTTTGTATTTTGTCCAGCTTGCCCAAGTGGGTTTTACAACTACTGTCATATAGCGCGCTAGCGTAATCCAACCTGCTCCGAAACATAGCTATATAGACCCGTCTCAACACAATCGGATGTATTCCCCAACCCGCACCCGTCACAGCTTTAAAAATATTTAATAATCTCAGACTTTTACTTCTCAATTCATTTATGTGCTTTGTCCAGCGCAATGATCTGTCTAACCATAGTCCCAGATATTTCACATTATCTACAACTTCCAAAGTCATTCCGTTTATAGCTACATCAACCAATTCACTCCGATACCCTCTTTTAAAAACACATATTTTGCTTTTTGTAGGTGAAATCTCTAACCCAATTTCAGAAAGCAGCTCAACGAATTTATTTAGTCCTAACTGTATCTGTTTGCTTCCTTCCCGTACATTGTCACAATTTATGTATAACGCAAAATCGTCAGCGTATTGGGAAATACAAACATTATTGATATTATTGCAAATCTTTATAGTAGCTAAATTAAAAAGTAGAGGCGAAAAAGGGTCGCCTTGCGCCAAACCGCGGCATGTATATCTACAAAATGAAACCGAGTCTACCTGCATTTTTAAATATCTTTCTTTTAAAAAATTCCACAAATACCTACACATCAAAAAACTAACTCCTAATTGTTGCAAAATACGTACTAAACTTTTTATATCTACGTTATTGTATGCATTATCAATATCCATAAAGGCGGCTATTGTCATCTGTTTATGAGAGAAACCGGTTTGAACTGATAACACCAAGCTTGCCAGATTGTCTAAAGTTGAATGATGTTTTCTAAAACCTGATGTATGGGAAGATAAAAAGTTATTTCTCTCTATGTGCCACTCCAAACGTTTAATTAAAATACTATGAAATGTTTTGCAAATACACGATATCATGGCTATAGGTCTCAGAGAACCGGATGACTGAGGATCACGACCTGGTTTCGGGATCGGAATAATAGTGATATCTCGCCACTGCAAAGGAACAAAACTTAATGCGTAGAATAAGTTATATAACCTTAATAGAATGCTTTTTCCGTTGTTAGGTAAATTGTATAACATTGAATAAGATATTCTGTCACTACCTGGCGACGTGTCTTTATGGCGTAAACAAGTATCTAGTTCCTGTCTTGTAATATAAATATCTAACCTTGTTTTATCGGGAGTAAAGTCCGGGTCATTAGGAAGTACATAGTCAGGTGTTAAACTACTCAATAGATCATTGGCTTTTTTCTTGTCTACGTAAGAGCGGGGCACATTATAACCCTTTAGCCACTTAAGTTTGCGCCATATTTCTCTTTGAGTTATCTTACCATCCAATGAAGTACAAAACGTATGCCAAGATTTATCTCGAGATTGACGGATTAAATTATTAGGTTTAGGGTTGCGTCGGAATTCCGAAAGTGCTAGACGCCTTTCAGCCACACATTTGGACAGGGAAGCGTTCCAATACGGTTTAGGTGAGAACTTACTGCTTGGATTACGGTTTATTTTATAATTTGGTATGAAGCGATCTGCTGCTATGTTCAAACAATTGACAAATGAGTCATATGATTTTTGAACGTCATCCTCACTAAACATAAATTCGTTAAACAGGACTTCTAATAAATCTCGATAAGATATCCAGTCTGCCTTCCTATAGTTACGTCGCGAAGTTATGAAGTCCCGATTCCCTTCCAAATGCGTAACCACCTTAATAATAAGATGATCGCTGCCCAAGTTTTCATTTGTAGTGGACCAGTTCAGCCTTATTGAGATGTCATAAGTAGCTAATGTCACATCAGGTGAAGATGTTTGGAGTTGATTGTTTACTAATTTGATACGTGTGGAACTTTTGTTATCGTTTAAAATTACAAAATTACTTTCTAAGAGAGCGTCGTACATTTGGGAACCTCGCGAGTCTGTTTTGTAAGACCAGTTCGTATGGTGAGCGTTCAAATCTCCTAAAATAATAGCTTTTTTATCCACGCTATTAAATAGATTTTCCCAGTCTGATTGATTGGTGCGAACCGAAGGTGCACAATACACGGAAAATACATACTCAATAAATTCACAGTTGTGAATTTTGACCATTAATACTTCAATATCTGAATTACTACTCCTAAAAATATGTAAACAAGCTTCTACAGATCTATGTATCAGTAATGCTACACCACCATACGAATCATGCCTATCTTTACGAAAAATTCTATAGCCATTCATCTTAAAATCGCTATCCGGTTCCAGCCATGTTTCGCTCAAAGCCGCAATGTGAATTTTTTCTTGGCATAGTATTTGTTCTAACGCTAATGACTTAGGGCGAACACTTTGTGCATTCCATTGCATAATATTAAGTTTTATGAGATTATTATTCATTGTAACCGAAATAATCTAATATTAGCTTCAATATTGGCCAGTCTGAAATATTTTCTACTACTACTAATATTACCCATTGAATACAGTACTTTAAACAACTTTGCACCTTTTGATGAACTGTTTCTCCTTTTAAAAACAAAATCTCCTTCAGCCTATTTATAAGCTCACTGAATTGTACTTCTCTCGTATTATTCTTCTCTTCTCTTGAATCCTCTTGTCTATCCATCGCATCATCTTGTACCGACATCTCAACATCAATTAGTTTCTTAAACTGTTTCTGTTTGAAGTTTGAAGTCTTTGGCGTATCTTTCTTAGTACTTGCTTGATGACTGTCAACCCTAGTCGACTGTGTTGCTACTTCTGTACGAGGTTGTTGTAGATAGGTCGAAAAAGCTAAACAATTCTCAGCCTGTGTAGCCGCCAAGTCCTTCGATTCGGTCACTGTTGTGATACGTTCAACTGGCTTGATTTCCTTAACAGGGACATATATTGTCAAAGCACGTCGGTATGTACAATTAAATTCAGCCATTATTTCCCTCAACCTCTTTTCCTTTAAGTATGCCGGGCAAGATCGCACTAAAGACATATGCTGACCATTACAGTTGCTGCATTTAAATGAAGTGGTATCACAATTATCGTGATTCTCGGTACATTTGGGGCATATAACTTTAGCTGACGAGCATCTTTGTGCCGTATGTCCAAGCTTCCAGCAGCGTGAGCATTGGGTCACTGGAAAAATGTGCTGCTCGACACGTATACGCAATCCATCAACGGTAATATATGCTGGACGGAATGAGCCTTTAAAGCAAAGGCGTACAGACTCACTGGGCTTCCAACCTTCACCCTCAGAGTTTCTGCGCATGAGTCTATGGACGGATACAAGTTCCGCGGGATCCGCACATTCAATAAGGTCCATCATTTCTTTCTCGGTCAGATCGATGTCTACGTCTCTAATTACACCATAGGACAAATTAACTTCCATAGCCTTTTGAATTCTCCATCCTCTGTCAGTAATCTCCTTACACTTTTCCAGTAACTCCATACTGTCCTCATTTCTCACATCGACTCGGATCTTGTAAGGATTAATATATTTAATCTTGTCGATATTTAGTATGCCCTCATTTTTAAATAATTTGGCCAATGCAAACTGTTTCGGCATTTTATCATTGGAAGAAATGTAAATTTCAAATTTTTCCGCTTTATATCTCTTGCCTTTGTTTCCGCCAACCTCCGTCCACCCATTCTCATCTTCGTCTTCTCTGTCTCTCTTACTTGGTCTCTGCTCTTCGTAATTTTCGCACGCTTCCTGTGAATTCTCCTGTAAATATTGTTCCTCTTCCTTCATTTCTTGCTCATAAAATACACTCGGGTCACTCATCAAGTCGACTGTATTTGTTATCTCCTGTTCGGAAGTAATTTCGTCCATTGTTGTTATCGAGCCGACCGGTGACCGCAGGTAAAACCTATTGGTACACACGGCGGCCGCCGCGCGCCGCGTCGTGTCGAGCGCAGTGCGGTAAAAGCTTCGACGTAAACAAACAATTAGCTACTGAACGCGGTCACCTCGTACGAATGCCGATACGAGACTGAAAAGAAATACTTACTGCATGGCAATTATTATATAAAATCATTTACCAAATAATACTCAAGATTTGCCATTGCCGTTGTTCAAAAGGGTATTGTTCAGACTGTTATTGGCGAAAAATTATTGCAGTGTTCAAGAATATTTAGAAGATAAGTCGTTACTAATTTAATACAATTTTTTGATTTTTCTTCATTATTATTACTGCAATACATTTTCAATATTTATTAATGAACTATAACAGATTCAGATTATATACTATAATTCATAATTATTAATAAATATTTGTACGGCATATTATGGCAGGATATGCTGGAACTATTATTGTAACATCTTTTTTACCATATTCGAACAAATAAACATATTTGATTTGATTTGGTTTCAATACTTGGTTAACAGTAAGGCAATGAAGTAACGGGACTGTGTGAAATACGGGTTCGGGTTCCTCAGGGCAGTGTGATGGGTCCTACTATCTGCCATCTTTACACCGCCTAAATTTCTCGTCTTGTTTTTCTGAAGGAGTCGAAGAATGAAAATCCGTTCAATAGCAGGGTACTTTATTTTATAAGTAGTGATCAAGTGATTATAAATGCGGCAGTTTAGATGGATGGATGTATGTTTGTTACTCAATCTCGCCAGAACGGCAGAACGGATGTGGACGAAATTTGGCACAGAGATAGATTATAGTCTGGAATAGCACATAGGCTTCACGCAGGCGAAGCCGCTGGCAGAAGCTAGTGGGTTATAAGAATAATTTGACGACGTTTCTCCGGGACTCTTCGAAGTTCTTTGCAGCGACACCTATTTCGTGGTTGCCACTAATGATGTTAGCTTTCAGGAGTTGATGTGGTATAAAAATATTGCACATTGGATAGATTCGGTAGAAAAGTGGTCATTCTTCGTACACTTTTTCCATTTTAATTTTTTTACTCTATGATTAAAAATCAGGAAAAATATCTAGCCTTTTTTCTACGATTACATATTTATACGAACGCACCCCACGTGTGGTGTACCTACCTACTTTCGTACTTAAACTCGTTAACTTTTATTAAATCACAAATAACATGTATTCATAATAAATCTAACTTAATAATATTTTACTTGACTCATCAATACATATTTAATAATAAAACTGTAGGCGAGTTGTTTTTGTACATCAAAAAAAAAAAAAAAACAAAAATTGCCAGGGTGGTAGTTAAAGGATAACCAACAGAACCCATTTCATTTATTTTTTATCTGTTTGTCTGTTTATTTGTGCACGCATCACGTAAAATTCACGAAATCAATGTAGATAACTTTTATGCATACAATTGTGCGTAACTTTAGGTATTACTTAGTTGTTGTTTCATCGCAATCGGTTCGCATGGCGTTGTGCATTTGACGTCATTTTCTGAATGGCGGTGTTAAGATTTCCCGCGGAAGAATTAGCCTGGAAAAAGAAATGGTAGGTAGCAAGGTATCTGGTAATTAGGGTAGGTAGGTAGGTAGTAGGGATAGACGGCGGCAGGAGACGGTTGCTAAGCCGCGGGCACAGCTAGTAGTTGGTCCTAATAATAAATTGTCCTTGACGAAAATAGAAAAAGTACATTCTGATACATGGGTAGAAACTGCTCGTTTGCAATAACCTACATACCCGTGTATCATCATATCAGCCGAAAGACGTCTACTGATGGACATAGGCCTCCCCCAAGTGTCACCACATTGACCGGTCCCGTGCGTCCCGCATCCAATGAATCCCCGCAACCTTCACCAGATCATCGGTCCACCTGGTGGGAGGCCTTCCAACGCATCGTCTTCCGGTTCGCGGTCGCCACTCCTGAACTTTTCTGCCCCATCGGCCATCCGTTTTGCGAGCAATGTGCCCTGCCCACTGCCACTTAAGTTTGGCAATTCTTCGGGCTATGTCGGTAACCCTGGTTCTCTTGCGAATCTCTACATCTCTGATTCGATCACGCAAGGATACTCCGAGCATAGCCCTCTCCATTGCCCTTTGGGTGACTGTAAGCTTTCTGATGAGGCCCATTGTGAGCGACCACGTCTCAGAGCCATATGTCATCACTGGCAACACACACTGGTCATAGACCTTCGTCTTGAGACACTGTGGTAAGTTGGACGAAAAGAAACCACGCAATTTCCCGAACGCTGCCCAGCCGAGTCGGATTCGACGGTTAACCTCTTTCTCGAAGTTGGCCCTACCCAACTGGATCGTTTGTCCCAGGTAGACATAATCTTCCACAACTTCGAGTGTAGAGTCTCCAACCTTGATAGGAGTGGGTGTTACATGGGCATTCAACATTACCTTGGTTTTGTCCATGTTCATTTTAAGACCCACTCTTTCGGAAGCTCTACTTAGGTCATCGAGCATTATACTGAGGTCCTCCATGGTCTCAGCCATGACCACTATATCGTCGGCAAACCGAAGTTGAGTGATGTACTCGCCATTGACGTTGATGCCTAGCCCTCTCCAGTCCAGAAACATGAAGACATCCTCCAGTGCAGCGGTGAATAGTTTCGGAGATATGTCGTCTCCCTGTCTCACACCTCGCTGCAGAAAGATAGGTTCCGAGGCCTGATCCTGAAGTCGGACTGTCATGGTGGCGTTTTTGTACAAACACTTCAACACCTCGATGTACTGGTAGTCAATTTGGCACTGTTGGAGAGACTGCAGTACAGCCCAAGTCTCGATTGAATCGAAGGCTTTCTCGTAGTCCACAAACGCTAAACAGAGAGGCAGGTTATACTCTTCGGTCTTCTGTATAACCTGCCGCAGCGTATGTATGTGGTCTATGGTGCTAAAGCCTTTTCGGAATCCGGCTTGTTCGGGAGGCTGGAAATCGTGAAACCTGCGCGCGAGACGATACGTGATGACTCTTGAAAACAGCTTGTGGACATGGCTAAGAAGCCCGTGTATCACACAACGTTTTTCAATACAGTTGTGGGAAATAGTAAAAGCAAATCAAAGAATTAGATTTGTTTATTCACAAAAAAAACTGAAAATGGCGCGTTTTTGCAACTAGGCATATTTTTTACAAAGAATACAGCCTATACAGCCAGCCTATTCGAATTTGACAAAAGTTGATGTGAAAATAATTAAATTAAAACTGATTGAATTTAATATATAAAACAACCATTTAAAAGACTTTTGAGAATTCAATGCTAAAATGTACGGAATCTTTCATCTTTCCTCGTATATAAACTATCCCATTTTATTCTATGTATGAAAAATCCTTGCTACTAAACGTATTTATAAATTTTAAACTCATCATCATAATTATAGCCTCTGAAAGTATGCCATGTCTAGAGTGCGCGCAAGATATGTCTGCGCGCGGCCAAAAACGGAACTAATCGTTTTTCATTTATGTCAGGTGTCAAGAGAGTGTTGTATTCCGTGTTTTTATTCGTTTTAGCAGTAAATAATCGCCATCATTATGCTAAAAGTAATTTAAAGTGATGGCAGGGATGTTTTCTTCAAGTGCACAACACAATAACGGGCCTACGGTAACGTTTTACAAAGATAGAGCCCGCATTGTTTATTTGACAGGTAACTTTTAGGGATACCACAATACTAAAATTTCCCTAAATTTTCGTACTACCGGTGCCCGACAGTAATAGTTTTTGAGTGGTATATAAATATACCACCGGGACAGGAGCGGCATCATGTAATATAATGCATCATTGTTATTTTGTTTTAGGCGTTTCTGAACGCACCGTTACCCAAATAACTCAAGAGGGTTATGTGGCAACAGCTTCTTCAAAAATTGTTGAAGAAGTAATTAAAAAAGAATTGAAATTGAAGGTATTAGCCACTGCAGGACCATTTTTAGACCAAATTTAACAGTAGGTACAACTAAGTATTCAATAAAAGATTTACAATAATTTCATGCTTTTTTCATCATATTCTAATATATTTGTACCCATGTTTGCAAATAAATAAATGATTTATGATTTATGATTCTATGCAAGTAGAAAAATAGAATTAATTATGCTTAACTTAAATTACTTTAAGTTTCGAGTAATGAAAAATGACTATTGGTTAAATGAACGAAAAAAGATCAGTTTTGCTGGCAACATTAAGCACGCCACCCGTCGCGCGCAGACTTATCGTGCGCGCACTCTAATCTAACAACCGTATTGAAATAGTACATTGTGATACAAGGGTGGAAAGTGCCTTTGACTTGACTTAATGTCCTTTAACCCCTAGATGGGGCAGAGGGCGTCCACAGATGTCCTCCATCGCGATCGGTCTTGAGCTTCACGCTTCACCTCGCTCCATGTCATTCCGATGCTCGTCGCTTCTGCCAACACTGTGCGACGCCAGGTTTGACGGGGACGGCCACGCTTTCGTTTCCCCTGGGGATTCCAGTCCAAAGCTTGTTTGGGTATGTGATCGGGACCCCTTCGGAGCGTGTGGCCAATCCATCTCCACTTGCGACGCTTGATCTGGCGGTCGATCGGGTTCTCGTGGCATTTCTCCAACAGCTCTACATTGGAGATGGTCTCGGGCCAGTAAACTCCGAGAATACGACGAAGACAGCGGTTGACGAAGACTTGTATTTGGCGTGAGATGTCCTTTGTGACCTTCCACGTTTCGCACCCGTAGAGCAGCACGGATTTGACATTGGACCCGAAGATTATGAGTTTAATCCTTCGGGTCAGTTTCCGCGATTGCCAAACAGGTCTCAGCTGCGCGAAGGTTGCTCGGGCTTTGGCGATCCGTGAAACGATGTCCTCTTCACTTCCCCCAGTCTCCGACACGACACTCCCGAGGTATGTAAATTGGTGGACGCGTTCCACTGCCTCTGTGCCAATCAGCAACGGTGAGTGGTTCTTCACACCAGTTCTCATTTCCTGGGTCTTCCGGATGTTTATTTTGAGCCCCGTTTTTGCCGCTTCCTGGCGTAGATCTTTTAGCTTTGCTTGCATATCGGCGTGGGTATGACTCAGCAGGCATAGGTCATCAGCGTAATCCAAGTCTTCCAAGACGTTGGAAAATCCCCACTCTATGCCGCGGCGCCTGTTATCGTAGATGCGAAGCATAATTCCATCAAGAACGACCAGGAACAGGAGGCAGCCTTGGCGGACACCCGCGTGCACTGTTACGTCATCCGATATGAGGCCGTTATGAGTAACCTTACAGGAGTATTTCTTATAAATACTCTGCAACAGACGGACTATTTTCGGCGGCACTCCAATTTCCAGTAGGCGGGACCAGATACTAGACCACTTCAGCGTATCAAAGGCCTTTTCGAAGTCTACGAAGGTTAGATAAATCTCCCTCTGCCATTCTGATGCCTGTTCCAGTATGATACGGAGAGTGTTGATCTGGTCCGTACAGGAGCGGTTCGAGCGGAAACCAGCCTGCTCCTTGCGTAGAAGAGGATCCACGGCCTTCGACAATCTGTCCAGGATGATCTTGCAAAATACCTTAGAGAGAATCGAGAGCAAAGTTATACCTCTCCAGTTATCGCACTGGCTAAGATCACCTTTCTTAGGAACAGTTATAAGGAGACCTTTGTTCCATTCGTCTGGTAGTTCTTCGGCGATCCAGATCTTTTCAATGAGCGGCGTCAGGACGTCGACTGCGGTGGGTAAGTCGGCTTGAAGCATTTCCGCAGTTATCAGGTCGAGTCCTGGTGCTTTGCCTGTCTTCAAAGAGCGGATTGCCTCCGCAACTTCAGAGGCTGACGGTGGTTCCGTGTTAATGTTGAGAAGCTGGGTGGGTGGAGTACTGACTTGCAGCGCGTCAGGTGCCGATGTAGCTGACAGACGGAAGACCTCTTCAAAGTGTTCACGCCAGCGAAGTAGCTGCCCTTCTGACGTCACAATGAGCTGACCATCTTTGGACTTCAGCGGCTTCTTCCTCGACTTGCTGTTACCTGCCAAGGTTTTGGTAGCATTGTTCAACTCTTTCAAGTTGCCGGAGTTTGCAGCTTGTTGAGCACGATCAGCAATACCATCAGCCCACCGTCTCCTATCTTTGCGGGTACTGCGATAGATTTCCTTGCGTTTCTGACGGTATTGCGTGTTAAGGTCTGCTCGCATGGCGTCGTTATGGGTCTCAAGCAGTCTCAGATGAAGATTCCTTCTATCTTCGATCAGGTTCCACGTGCGTTGTGACATCCAGTCCTCCCGAGAATGAGTCGATTTGTGCCCTAGAACGACGGAGCTGGTCTCTGTATAGGCCACTTTGATGCGGTTCCACTCCTCGTCTAATGAGTCCGTAGCAGCATCGAGTATAGAAAAGCGATTGCGCAATTCCATCTGAAAAGATTTACGCGTGTCTGAGTCATGCAGTTTGCTCACCTCGAACCTTCTTCCAATCTTGCCAGGTCCTCCAGCCGCACGGGCAACTGCAACCTTGAGCCGGACTTCAGCAACTACCAGATGGTGGTCGCTATCAATATCGGCGCCCCTGCGGTTGCGGACATCGAGCAGTGAAGACCGCCATTTGGAACTAATGGCGAGGTGGTCAATTAGGTTCTTGGTGACCCCATCGGGGGAGTTCCACGTGTACTTATGATGGTTGCCATGAATGAATAATGTTCCTCCGATGGTAAGGTCGTGGTTCTGACAAAACTCGATGAATCGCTCCCCATTCTCGTTGCACACTCCAAGTCCCTGTGTACCCATATGTCGCTCGCGGTTAGTATTAACACTCCTAACCTTAGCATTCAGGTCCCCCATGACGATGACGATATCTTGCTTTTTTATGCTCCTAAGGGTGGCGTTGAGGGCATTGTAGAAGTCGTCCTTGGTATCCTCTGTTGATGCATTGGTTGGGGCGTAGCACTGGATAATGGAGATCTTCCGGGCTCTTGAGTTGAAACGGGCACACATGATCCGGTCTGAGATCGGTTTCCAGTCCAAGAGGCTATTCTTAGCTGCATTAGAAAGAAGGAGCCCCACGCCATACTCGCGCACATCTTCCTCATTTTCTTTACCTGAATACAGCAAAGTCAAGCCCCCGGACGTTCTCAGCTCACCAAAACCGTTTCTCCTCACTTCGCTCAGACCGAGTATCTGAAGATTGTAGCTAAGCATTACTGCTTCTGCTTGGGCTAGTCGGCTGTCATCGCTAAGCGTGCGTACGTTCCAATAAGCAATTCGTGTCCGTTTTTTCATGCCAAAAGTCGTCGTTGAAAGATCAGTCCGGTTTCTATCTGTTTCGGTTTCAGGAATCAATTAATTATTGTCGGGCAAGCGAGTGATTAGCCCACTGTGCCTTAATCCGATAGCGGGGCTGCCGCCTTAGAGCCTTCGGATGTGCTCGGTTTTATTTCGGGAATCCCCCCTAGTGAGACGATTCTGTTTTAAGGCGCAGAATATTCGCCCTTCGCCCTGCATCCGTTAGCTCAGCTGCAACTCGGGGTGGCGGACGCGCTTCGGCGCGTTGCAGCAGGTCCCAGGGAGAACGACGGGGACGTGGATGACTCGGACTGGCTAGGGCTCTGCTTGATACGGTACTCCGCCACGAGTACAGCAGAAGTTATTTTTGGCATTTTATAGGTAATTCTGTTCTCACCAACAGCGATTCCCACCAAAACATACCCTAGCTTCTCTCCCCCCAAGGGTGGAAAGTAGGTTACTGCAAACGAGCTGTCATTAACTAGCCCGAGATGAAGGCGAGGGTTTTTAATTACACGAGTTTGCAATAATCTACACACCCGTGTATCACACGACGTTTTTCAATACAGTTGTGGGAAATAGTAAATCAAATCAAAGAAATAAATTTGTTTTGTCCATAAAATAAAATTATCGTAAGTCGCCATATATCTTTCTCGAGATTTTTGGGACAAAATGTCATCCTGCGCAGTTTTTGCCTCAGATAAAATATCGGGCAAAGTTAATTCTATTTCATCACTTCGAGTGACGACTTGAACTCATTATAAAAAAAATAATCAATTTATCACACATGAAATCAAAATTTTCAGAAAATGGCGCGTTTTTGCAACTGAACATATTTTTTTTACAACGATAACAGCCTATACAGCCTATTCGATTTTTGACAAATGTTGATGTGAAAATAATTAAATTAAAACTGTTAATTAATAGTAGATTGCTGCATCGAGCGCAAAGTGGACTTCGCTTCACTCGTGTTAATTTAGTGCCCTCGCATGCGCTCGGGCACCAACATAACACTCATGCATTAATTACTCACTTTAGCGAGGTGCGTAATCTACTTTTCTTTCAACTACCAATCTACCTCTCATCTATTTCCATTTTTTTATACTTTTCTAATTTCTTGCTAAATATGAAGTTTCACAATGGTACAAAATGCGGGGCATTTTTTTCACCTAATTGGTTTTATATGCCGATTTTTTTTCTCAGCCAGTACTCGTACCACGCCACTACCTTTTTCGATCTACTGCATATATTTTATATTAATCTTAATGGGAGACATTAAACCTCTGTGGCTAAACTAGCTAACACCCGCGGCTTCGCTCCCGTCAACTGGCTACTAATCTACCTACCACTACCTACCTACCCTGCCTTCCTTACCTACTCTGCCTACCCTGGCTACCCTGCCTAGTCTAACATGCCTACCCTCCCTACCCTACCTACTCTACTTACTCTACCTTCTCTACCTATTCTTCTTACTCTACCTAATCTACTTACTCTACCTTCTCTACCTATTCTACTTACTCTACCTTCTCTACCTACTCTTCTTTCTCTACCTTCTCAACCTACTCTACTTACTCTACGTTCTCTACATACTCTACCTAATCCACTTACTATACCTTCTCTACCTATTCTACTTACTCTACCTTCTCTACCTACTCTACTTACTCTACCTACTTTACTTACTTTATCTTCTCTACTTACTTTACCTTCTCTACCTACTCCACCTTCTCTACCTATTCTACTTACTCTACCTTCTTTACCTACTCTACTTACTCTAAATACTTTACTTACTTTATCTTCTCTACTTACTTTACCTTCTCTACCTACTCTACCTTCTCTACCTACTCTACCTACTCTACCTTCTCTACCTACTCTTCTTACTCTACCTTCTCAACCTACTCTTTTTCCGTCTCCCTTTTGTATTTGTATATAGGTTTGTTTTTGTTTTTAGAATTTTCAATTGTTTAAATGTTAATAAAAGTTTTTCTATTAACAACAAAAAAAAAAAAAAAAAACTAATTTATTTCAATTTGTTTTCCTAATATTCTGATATTTGGAGGTTACAAAAAGAAAAAATAAATGGTGGTCAGAATAATGTTTGTTTACATTCACACGCAAGTGACAAACACTAGCTGTCTCTTTTGTTCTTGTTGGTTTTATCAAGCCATCCCTTTCGACTTGTAGTGAAATGTCAGATGAATCAAAAGTGTGTATGTGTGCTGCCGCTGCTGCGCGGAACACTTTTTTCAATTGTTTTGTGAGTGTATAACGTATCTGTTTATTAGAATATCATTGATTGAAATAGTTATTTATGCTACAAGCGCGGAAGGTAGGTGATTTCCGATGAGTGGCATTTTTATTCACGAGCGAGCGAAGCGAGTGAGTGGTTAAATCGACACGAGTTGGAAATCATCTTACGTACGTGTATCATACAACATTTTATTATGCATTGTGCGAGGAAAAAAAAAAAAAAAAAAGTGAAATTAATAAAATGGCGGGCTTATTCAAGCGCGTTCAGCATATCCACAGATTAAGTAATAGTTCCTCGGGCATATCTACTGCGCATGTGCAAACAGCTGTCACATCGTATCGCAATAAGGCACGAGCAAAATATACGTTCTGCCAAACATATTTAATGAATATTTAAAATTTATTTATTGATCAAAATCTAAATCTAGAGTAATTAAAAACGCATAAAATAAAGTATTAGTTTTATTTTACCTTTTATATGAATGATAATCTGTACATAACTTATTTTTAAAACTTTTCTCAAAAAATAAAAACTCTATGCGTCGGGCTGGCGTTGGAGTTAAAAATTAAAAAAATACAGGAAAGTAAAAAGCACTAGTGAAAAAAAGTGACACTTTCCGCACAGTTTGGCTGCTTGGAAAACCGCTCTTTTCGAGGACATGCATTGTAATAGTTATTTGTTATACAAGAGTGCAAAGTTGCTTTTTATTATATACGCCTGCCTTGTCAAAAAGTGAAATAATAAAAAAAAAACCCGGCCAAGTGCGAGTCGAACTCGCACACGAAGGGACGACACACGGGACCACGATCTTTGCAACACGGCCGAAACGTTGGATGAAATAGGTAAATTAACAATCGAAATCATCGCGTTAAATTTCCGTGATATATTGTTTTTCAATTATGAAACGCGAAAGTTTTAAAATGGGTAAAGAACTGTTCCAAGGAACCGTCCCCCGACGGCAATGAAAAGATTGGTTTTCAATGGCGGTTTCACATGAAACACCACGCGCGAAAACACATTAATGTCTTGTCAGAAAGCAGCGTAGCGCGAATGGCACGAATTTCTACTAGTAACATGGCGGCTGGTATGTCTATACACACAAACAAAGGGGTGTTTGTGTGCCATTTAGTTTATCTGATATATGTGATATGAATGTGCCCCGCGGTCGAAGGATGACCACTTTCCTCTACGTTGTCGAATTATGCTGAAAAGCGTATGTAAGCCAGCGAAGCGAGGTCGAACTTTTTAGCACCCCTCCTCGGCAGGTTTAGATTTTCTTTTCACCAATCTTGCAGATAGAATCATAAACATACATAGAAGGCATTTTGTCGACTTATGTATAAAAAAGACCGGCCAAGTGCGAGTCGGACTCGCGCTTGAAGGGTTCCGTACTTAGTAAATTGCAGTTTACGATTTATGACGTATAAAAAAAAAACTACTTACTAGATCTCGTTGAAACCAATTTTCGGTGGAAGTTTACATGGTAAATATGGTAATGTACATCATATATATTTTTTTAGTTTAGTCATTCTCTTATTTTAGAAGTTACAGGGGGGGGGGACACACATTTTACCACTTTGGAAGTTTCTCTTGCGCAAACTATTCAGTTTAGAAAAAAAATATATTTGAAACCGCAATATCATTTTTGAAGACCTAGTAAGTAAGTAAATATTTATTTCTCAGTATATGGTACATTGAGATCTTACATTTAAAATTGTTTGACATATATTTTACATTACAATACTATTTTACATTACAGTACATTTTTTTTTTATAAAAAAATAAAAAATAATAATGCGTGGACATAGATACCCCACAAGAATGGGACTGAAGAAAAAAAAAATGAGTTTCAGTTCTAAGTATTAGGTTATTGTATATTGTTTTTTTTCTATTTTTGTGTGAAAATCTTAATGCGGTTCACAGAATACATCTACTTACTAAGTTTCAACAGCATAGTTCTTATAGTTTCGAAAAAAAGTGGCTGTGACATACGGACGGACAGTCAGACATGACGAATCCGGGTTAAAAAAAGGGTTCCGTTTTTTTGCCATTTGGATACGGAACCCTAAAAAGGGTTGAAGATGCAAGAGCGAGCACAAAAAATATCGTTCGATTTTCTTATGTCAGAAAAGAAGTTACGGGGCGGAAGAATAGAAGAGTATTAGCACTGCTTGTCTTCAGAAAATACGGTAGGTGGCTCTTTTAATGTTCGTACGTTCAATGTTCCATATCGTCTTCGTTGAAAACAACTTGTTATTGGATATGGAGTATGGAGGCGATGACGTTATAAATTATTTGAAAATAAGTTACGCCAATTTATCGAATTTTCTAGCATCACTCAGATCATTAAAGATGTGTACAACGGTCAAAGAATAAGAATATTAATATCAGACTTCTTTTGTTTTGACGGTTGGACTGGGAATATTTGGATTTAAGGTATTATTATTTTGGGAACAATTATTTGTAGCTGGCTATTTTCCGCAACTTCGCAACCGTGATGTTGTGACCTATCTCACAAGACCCGTGCATAGTGAAGTTTTTTTTTTGGAATTAGGTCAGTACGTCCAGAAATATAAGATATTAAATACCTTATCTCCATACAAACAAAAACGCTTAGATGACAATTTGTCGAGGCTTATAAGTTAGAAATCTGTCTTGTGTTAATTGGCCTGTTAGGTACCTACATATTCATATAGTTTGGCAAAATACAATTTCATTCTCTTATCTTAAACTGTCCTATCTGAAATTTGAAGTCTTTGTCAATGCACGCTCCACATAATTTGTCAGTGTACAGCATATATTTTTCTAATAAAAAGGCCTCACTTGGTCACAGCGCGACCTAGTTAGAAACTTGGTCTCAGTTATTTAAGATAGTTAAGTGCAATATGAAGAAGATATTAAGTCTGTGCATTAACTTGGTGATTTTTATAATATCGGTAAGTGTAATTAGAGAAAATAATTAATAAATTCGTAGACCACATCCAAAAGGCCTAACTTTTACGAGCAAATTTTTTTTTTACGCAAGTGTCTTCGGCGTACCGCTCGTATGAATTAAACTTTGGGGAAGACCGTCCTAAGACAAGGGATACCAAACTTTTGTTTTGCAACTCAAAATTATATTATTATGAGGGAAATATTTATATCATTGCAGTCGCATATATAATTGTATTAGCGTATAACACAAAACAGTGTTGTGAATAGGAAAATAAGCCACCAACCTCCTTAAAACCATATCTTATTCCACAGGATGCATTCGCTGTAAAACTCATAGCAGGCGACCACAGCGTAGTAAAAAAAGATGGAGCGACCCACACCATATCCAAATACTACGTAGTACCAAACGATTTCGATCCTAACAATGTTACTAATAGCAATATCACTGAA
Source organism: Orthosia gothica (assembly GCA_949775005.1). Taxonomy (NCBI): domain Eukaryota; kingdom Metazoa; phylum Arthropoda; class Insecta; order Lepidoptera; family Noctuidae; genus Orthosia; species Orthosia gothica. The sequence continues at coordinate 44,757,677 of OX459036.1, forward strand.
GCATCTCAAATAACAAAACTTCCTTTGAATCATAGCATTTATTCTACAAGCTTGCGTTCGGGAATAAAGAACGAAGGTCAACTCAGCGGAGCCAAGATGGCAAACAAACATAATACTAAAAGCAATACCACTGCATCTTCTCAAATAACAAAACTTCGTTTGAATCATAGCATTTATTCTAAAAGCATGGTTTCGAGAATAAAGAATGAAGATCAAGTCAGCGGAGTCAAGTTGTCAAACAAATATAATACTAATAGCAATACCACTGAAGCATCTCAAATAAAAAAACTTCGTTTGAATCATAGCATTTATTCTAAAAGCTTGGGTTCGGGAATAAAGAACGAAGATCAAGTCAGCGGAGTCAAGTTGGAAAACAAAGAAAATAAAAATAATAGTATTGCAATCAAGAATATTGAAGTCAGTGATTGTTTGGACCAGAATGATGTTCAAGATAAAGTTAGCAATCAAACCTGTGATAAAAATTCTGAAGCAACGGTAAGTTTAGATTTTGATTGACAACGTTAAAGGAAATGTGGACGGGTGTTTCATGTGTTTGATTTATTTCATACAAACTCACGTTTTCCTCTGTTCTCTCTCTGGAGTATCGCAAGATATTTGTTCTAGTGCCGTTGTTCTGGGAGGTAACCGTGTAATACGTTTACGACGAATGTGTCAGTTTTAATTTTTCCGCAGTAAGCGCCTAGTTGTAAAATTTTGTAGTCCATATTTTAATAATTTGTCTTCCACTTGCAATCCGTTCCAGCAGTTTCGATCGTGACATTTGTATTCTGCTTTTCAGGAATCAGTGACCACGGAACACATTACGAATCCAGATGTTTCATTTAATCTTCTAGTTGAACCTATTACTTATCACATAAACAAAAGCAGTAATGCCACCGCCGATCTCTATAAAACGTCTAATGTATTACATAATGAAAGTAGAAGGATTGTACAAATTGCAACAGAAACTGACTTTAATGAAGAACTAGATGATCTGATACTTTCAAATTTTGGTCTTGAAGTGCATGAAAGCTCAACTAAAAATATAGACAGCTTTTGGAAATTAGTAAAATTAAATATGGATAGTACAATTGGTAATAAAGAATTCATGGCAAAATTAGACAGATTGACTCTTTTATTAAATATTTTTACGTATTTGTATGAAGCCGGGAAATCACAAAAACCTTATGAATCGATGATTGATGGTATTATTGATATTCTTCAAATACCTTACGTCGAGAAAATCAACACGTTTGAATCGCAATCTGACGAAGAATGTTTCATAAAATGTAGTCGAAATCGGTCTAAAGCTCAGGTGGACTCAAAGGGAACAGAACCCGGGGGCCAGAAACCAAGCAATAATAATTTAGAACTAAAAAACTTACTTTTGCAAAGTAGAACAGGGGATTCAGATAACGAATATGCTTTGATCAACCCAAATAATTATCAAAATTCAAATGAAGTAATAGATAGTACCGAACCCACAAATAGCCATTTGTTAAAACCATATAACTTAAACATTCGCAAGCCAGATGGGAATAATGTTCGTTCATCGAAATCACGACCGAAGCTCAATCAAGTAGCACGTGACAATGATAATATTCAAGGAGATCCCAAGTCAAACCAAACATTTCCTGATATGACAGAGACAGATAATTATCTAGATGATCAGCCGTCGACTACTGAATCCGAAGTTACCGAGCCATGGATCATTGAAGATAAATCGACGGAATCTGGAGTGACTGATGACCAGCCATTGACCACTGCATCCAGAGTAACCAAGCCGTGGATCACTGAAAATAAACCGACTGCAAACAGAGTAACCAAGCCATGGATCAGTGAAGATAAATCTAGTGAATCGAGATCGTCTGATGATCAGCCGCCGACCACTAAATCTGGAGTTACTAAACCGTGGATCATTGAAGATAAACCGACTGCAACCAGAGTAACCAAGCCACGGATCATTGAAGATAAACCGACTCCAAACAGAGTAACCAAGCCATGGATCAGTGAAGATAAATCTAGTGAATCTAGTGAATCTAGATCGTCTGATGATCAGCCGCCGACCACTGAATCTAGAATAACCAAACCATGGATCATTCAGGATAAACCGACTGAAAATAGCGTAACCAAGCCATGGATCATTGAAGATAATTCGACGGAATTTACAGCGACTGATGATCAGCCGTGGACCACTGAATCCAGAGTAAATAAGCCGTGGATCATTAAAGATAAATCGCCTAAAAATCTTCCGTCCACTATGAAAACTCTAAGGATGGATAACCATAATCTACCGTGGGATAGTGAGGATACAACGACTAAAAATCTACCTTGGCATATCGAGTATAAAACGACTGAAAACCTGCCCTGGCATATTGTAAACAAATCAAATAATCGTCTTCCGTGGATCGAACATAGAACAACTACCTTACCCTGGATCATTGAAGATAGAAAACAACTACCCTCGATCATTGAAGACAGAAAACAGCTACCCTGGATCATTGAAGACAGAACACAGTTACCTTTGATCATTGAAGATAGAAAACAGCTACCCTGGACCATTGAAGACAGAAAACAGCTACCCTGGATCATTGAAGACAGAAACCAGTTACCTTGGATGATTGAAGATAGAAAACAGCTACCCTGGACTATTGAACACAGAAAACATCCTAGTTTAGTACACAGTGTCAAAAATGTGGTCGAAAAACCATATCATATATACACGTATGTTATTAACCCGACGACATCTGAACATGAAATACCAAACTCGGGAAAAATCGTCGATGTGAAGTCTAGACAACCTAATTCTAATCACGTTACAAAATCATTTAGTCAATATACTTCGCATGGTGGCAGCAAAGCTGGGTATACCGACTCACCAAGCTATTATACATTGCAAGACATCTTACCAAAAACAACCATTGATAGTAAACCCAGTAATTCTCAGTTGAGACATCCTAAATATGTAACTACAACTTATGATACGAGGAACATAGTAAAACCTGCCACCCAAATTTCAGAAAATCCGTATGATGCTAAGCCTACACTTCTACAACCTACCAACCAACCAGGTACTTCTCAATTGAAACTTGTCACTCCAACTTATGATTCTGGTAACGATCCATCTGACCTCCTTTATGATACTCCCCAAGATGATTTTCAACCAAAATATGCACTTGCGTCTGGAATAGAAACAAATAATAAGCCAGAGCTCCTACAGCCGTCAGAACCCCATACCAATTCAGGTGAAGATAACGATAAACCACAAGTTCTGCAAGAAGAAAGTTCACAACCTGGTTTTCCGAATGATATTTCTTACCCGTTCCAAAACCTACAAATCAGCGACAAATTTGGACTTTTATCTACAGCAAGCGCTAGTGTAGATAAAAGCGGTGAAAACCCAGATTTCATGAATACAAAACCAAAGTCTAATAAACCCAATATCAATGTAAATCTCATAGAAGCCACAAATGTGCGCCCCGCTTCAGTTCCTAAGGCTTCAACTTATTCTGAATATAATTTACCTAATGACTACGACGAACTCAATTATGGCGGACAAACAAACAAGCAACCTAGTTGGATTTCTACTGCTTCGTCTAGTACCACATATACAAATTCAAGGAATGACGATGACAATCCTAATTATATTAGACCTGAAAATCAGCGTCCAGGTTTTATTTCTTCATCAGCTTCGTCTAGTGCTGGATATCCTAATCGCGGGGATTATTATGATCAATCAAGCCCTGTTTACGACGTAAATACACCGCAGCATCCTGGTTATATTTCAAAAGCTTCATCTCATTCGGAGTTTACCACACCAAATAATTATACTAACCCAACAGCTGACAGTAGTGAAGATATATATCAACAACTTGGTTATATACCTATGGTTCCCTATCATCTAGAGTATACAAATGTACCAGATAATTATGATGAGCAGATTCCATACGGTGATCATACAGACCAGCATGCAACCCCTGTTTATGGTGCAGATTTACAACAGCATCCCGGTTATATATCTAAAGCTACAATTCATTCTGAATATACAAACGTACCGAATGATTATAATAGTCCAACAGCTGATAATAGTGGAGACATAAACCAGCACCTCGATTTTATTCCTATGGATCCCTATTATCCTGGGTATGCAGATATAGCAGAAAATTATAAAAAACCAGACCCTGTTAACGTTGAAGATATAAACCAACAACCCGGTTCTGTTCCTAAGGTTCCCCATTACACAGAATATACAAATGTTATTGATCACTATGATAAAATGCCTATTTTTAGCGGAAATACACTGCAGCGTCCTGGTTATATTTCTAAGATTTCAGCTCATTCTGAATATACAAACGAACCAAATAATTACCACTATCCAACAGCTGTTAACGGTGAAGATACAGATCAACGACCTGGTTCTGTTCCTAACGTTTACCAGTATCCAGAATATAAAAAAGTTGTTGATAAGCCAAACCCTATTTATAGCGAAAATACACCGCAGCGTCCTGGTTATATTTCTGCAGCTTCATTGTTCATACCAAATGATTATAATAATCCAACAGCCGACACTAGTGAAGATAGAGAACCCGGTTTTATTCCTGAAGTATCCCATCATCCAGAATATATAAGTCTACATGAGGGCTATAATGAACCGACCCCTATTTATGGTGCAAATGTACCACAGCGTCCTCATCCCTCAGGTCATATTTCTATAGCTTCAGCTCATTCTGAATATATAAATATACTAAATAGTTATACTAATGATGACAAAGACACAGACAGACCTAGCCTGACTCAGAATATTCCTCAATACCCTGTAGCAGACTCTCTAAATTATAATGTTGATCCAACACTTTTTAATAACAGACCAATAGTAAACAAAGATATATTCCCGTTAGCTTACAACCCCCATGGACAACACACTATACAGTCAAGCCTTATTGAAAATATTGTGAGCAAACCAACAGAATATAACCATATTGAACAATTTAAAATAAAAATGGCTCCAACCTATAGACTGTTTACTTTAGACAATTTACTAAAACTGAATGATGCAGTTAGCAAAGCGATAAAAATAAGTGGAGCTGATGTATCTGACTCCAGAGCACTGGTTAATTTAAGAAAAATTATCAAAATTATTCTCATATTGGCGGAACACCTTGAGAAACCAGAAGGAAACAATGAGTGGTATATAAAGATATTTCATAACGCACAGACACATCGACACCCCTTGCAGCTCTACGTGTATTACTTACTTCGACAAAGATGGTTGCATGAACTTATACTATTACTAGACAAGAATAACTTTGACATCCAAATTTTCCAAAACCCTAAAATATTTTCGTTTTTGAGTTCATGGCAGTTCCCAGATGATGTCCAAAACTTCTTGAAAGCAGAAGATCTTATACATCATGATTTTGATGCACCAGTCGATTATGCTACAATGCTAACTTCACAGAAACATAAGTTTTTAACTCATACATATGATGATTTACTAGATAGCCCTGAAAACTTAGCGAGTTACGTAACTACCAAAGTTATGCAAAATTATGAAGCACCGAATAATGGCATAGTACTAAGTATTGCTGGAGTCAAAGCAGAGCCAGACGCAAATGCAATTATAAACATACTACATAAATACTTGCATTACAAAAGTGAAATTGAAAATCAAGAGAACGTTATCATCCGTGACAATAAGGTTGAAATGCTAAAACAAATAATATTGTTCTTAAAACAGAAAGGGTATAATGCTAGTACTATAGCAAATTTGATTCGTAAACTGTATTCTGCAATTTATTTGTCTGAAGAAAAAGATTGTCAGCCACATCACCCAAAATTTGAGAAGAATATTTTTGATGTTATTTTACCCGTTTTGAGACGATCGGGCGGTAAATACTCGTAGTGTCATTGTTATACGACTATAATATATATTTGCCGAATAACCTTTATTTCAACCAACTTTAGGAACACTAATAAATTTATTGTATTTGATAGCAATTTTCGAAAATTACATTTAAATCCTTTTGAAAATTGTATAAATTTTCTTAGTTACTTCCTTAATACTCTTTTTTATTTGTTGTATTAAAATAATTATAAGATCTTAATATTGTATAAGTATCATAAGTAAACATATCTACTATTATGTTACTTGTAGTCTTTTGTTTCCATGTCGGCATGAGCAAAAATACCTATATGAAATTTTATTTTACTGCTCGTTTATTTCTTGAAAAATATGCATACCTTTCAATTTTAATATAAACTCCAATGTAAATATATAATGGTTTCATTTAGCTTGAGCAATGTTTTGTAAAATATTGTTTTCTTGTTCTAATCTTCAACCTTTATCAGTTTATTTTTAAAAAAAGCAAAGATCCGATGCATGTTCTGCTTGTAAAAAGCTAATTAAATAAAACCTTATAAACTTAAACGGACTGAACAGACTATTATTTACTTCTCATTTTAGGTAAATATTCTTAGAATGTACGCTTTTTGTAGGGGAGGAGCGTGGAAGCAGTTTAAAAGGTACACGTTCAACAAATTTTTATGAATTAGGTGTTTCTTCAACATTTACATCGCGCACATTTTGACAACACCGTTCTTTTTAAGGTCACTACGGTAACAGACAATTACTCAACTCTATGGTGCAAAGGGCCCAATGAGTCCGAATTTAACACTTCTCCTTAATTACCTATTTTACAAATACCTAATAGTTCAGTGCATTTACTTTAGTGAGTGGGCTTTGGCACAGCCTTGGTCAAAAAATCAGCCAATTGCTCATTCTAGCTTACTTTCTTGACCACTATGTCTCCCTTTGCCGCGATTACAAGTATAAATTCAGAGGATGATATAGACAAGCTTAAGTCAGAGTATGTACAACTATGACTAGCCACTTTTTCTTTGCTGCAGTATTTTATAAAAATATATGTGCCATTGTTAACGTTAAAACCTAATATTGTGTTAATATGTTTAAAAAACTTTCCTATGACTAGTCTATACTTTAACCCTCTTACAAATAAACGCAGAATAAAGTTATACCAGGTATAAACCTATGAAAATGTATGGGTATACCTTAGTTATACCTGGTATAACTTTATTCCGCGTTTATTAGTAAGAGGGTAAAAATATTATGACTTTAATATCTTTAAAAAATTAAATTAATTAATCGCTCCATGTAAAACACTGGTACTCAGCTAAATCCGGTTAGACTGGAAGCCGACCCCAACATAGTTGGGAAAAGGCTTGGCAGATGATGATGATGATCTTTAAAAAATTGTTCCTAATTAGATGCAATTGTTATAATATTCACTCACATTATACCTCATTTTATTCACTTACACACACTCACATACACACAATTACACACCCGTTATTTGTTACAGCTATGGTTTTATTATCTTTTGTTAAGATCTTATGCGTTGGATACAGTGACAGTCGATGGCTGCTTAAATACATAGATCAATTAAATTGCACCCTAAAATATATATTTTTTGAATAATGGATGACTTTAACGTAATACTTAACAATGATTTGGATTCTTTTACAGTAGCTCAATCTGCGTCTTGTGATATTGACGACTGCAACTCTTTGTTAAAAAATCCTACAAAAACCCTAAAAATATTAACTCAAAATATACGCAGTATTAATTGCAACACGCCCAACTTTCAAACTTTACTTGGCAGGTCTAATGTAGACTGGGCTGTTATTGTCCTAACTGAATGCTGGCATGTGCATAACTCCAGCTTCCTCATAAGTGTTAGAATAATTCTGTCTATGTCAATATTTCAGGCATAATAGCAGCAATCAAAGTACCAAGTCTTTATTTAGCTGCCACAAAAACTTCGCTAATATGTGTCGTTTAGTATGAGTCAGCTGGAGTGACGTCACCCCAGCTTCCTCATTCAATACAGGCAAACTAGTGATGTTAGGGTTTTGGACTATAGTCAAAAAAATAAGGCATAATAGCTGCACATGGAAGGAAAGAACTGAACGATAATACTTAAAAAGTATTGAAACTATGTTAAAAAACCATGTGTGTAAGCTGATGTGACGTCACCCCAGCTGCCATGTCATATCTTCTGAACAAAAGAAGATACGATTATGTATTATAGCTCAAAAATTAAGGAATAATAGCTGCCATTGGCAGCAAAATTTTCAAATCTTTAGTCAAAATACTCCATAAGTTATTAAACCGACAGATATGTGTAAGCTGGTGTGACGGCACCCCAGCTGCTCATATCATATCTTCCGAACAAAAGAAGATATGATTATGCATTATAGCTTAAAACATAAGAAATAATAGCTGCCATAGGCAGCAAAACTTTCAAATCTCTAGTCCTTGTAGTTTCCACGTAGTAAACAAAAGAATGGTTGCCGCGCCAAAAGGATCAAATTATTACTTCGGAGGAGGTACGGAGCGGCACTGCCGTTCTGTGCGCTATATTATCAGTTTGAAGTAGTTTAAACTAGGTTATAGACTGGGAGCCGACTACACACTTGAATCGTAGGTACTATGTAAGTATTCAGGTTTTTATAGTCATATTTACGGCCAGACAATCGTGCTTGACTTGTAAAGTGCTGTGTAAAAGGCGCCTCTTCAATAGCAAAGCAGCATAACTAAATATAATTCTGTAACAATATGTAGATATGAATAATATGTAACGGTTTTACTTATAGCTTAGCGCTGTTGTAGCGCACAGAAAGACAGCGCCGCTCCGTACCTCCTCCGAAGTAATAATTTGATCTTTTTGGCGCAAAAACTATTTTTTTGTTTACCACGTGGAAACTACAAGGACTAGAGATTTGAAAATTTTGCTGCCTATGGTAGCTATTATTTCTTATGTTTTAAGCTATAATGCATAATCATATCTTCATTTGTTCGGAAGATATGATACGAGCAGCTGGGGTGCCGTCAATCCAGCTTACACATATCTGACGATTTAATAACTCATGGAGTATTTTGACAACAGATTTGAAAATTTTGCTGCCAATGGCAGCTATTATTCCTTAATTTTTGAGCTATAATACATAATCGTATCTTCTTTTGTTAAGAAGATATGACATGGCAGCTGGGGTGACGTCACATCAGCTTACATACACGTTTTTTTATCATAGTTTCAACACTTTTTGAGTATTATCGTTCAGTTCTTTCCTTCCATGTGCAGCTATTATGCCTTATTTTTTTGACTATAGTCCAAAACCCTAACATCACTAGTTTGTCTGTATTGAATGAGGAAGCTGGGGTGACGTCACTCCAGCTGACTCATACTAAACGACACATATTAGCGAAGTTTTCGTGGCAGCTAAATAAAGACTTGGTACTTTGATTGCTGCTATTATGCCTGAAATATTGGCATAGATAGAATTATTCTAACACTTATGAGGAAGCTGGAGTTATGCACATAATGCTGGCTGCAGCGTAACTCTAATGTTCCTGAATTCGATGGTTATATTTCATTCGCTACGCTCAATAATCTAACACAAAATTAAGGTGTGGTTATTTACTGCAAAATATAGATCAGTACAGCATTGAGGAACCGGAAATGTTGGATTCAAATTGTCTTATTTTAAAAATAAACACAAACACTGTAATTGTTGCTGTCTATCGTCCACCTAGTCACAAAATCATCGATAACTTTTTAACATCCCTTAACGATTGTCTAAGCAAACTATCATCATTTCAAAATATTATATCAGCTGGCGATATTAAAATTTATATTGTTGAAAATTACCTACACCTATCTCAACCTCATCGTTTCTCATGGTTTGCTCCCAGCTCACACAATTCCTACTCATAGTCGCACGTGCTTAGATCATATGATGATAAAGACAAGATTACCAGCTAAGTGCTATGTTTCTCAAACCTCAGTTACACACCACAACAGCGTTTTACTATTTCTAGACCGTACCAGTAACAAAAGCCAAGGTACCAAACATTTAAAAGACTAGACGACGAAGGACTTGAAAAAGATGTTTAAAATATAAATTTCCAATATATTTACAACATTTCAGATGTTAACGAGGCAACAATTTTTTTCATACACTCACTAAGTCAAGCCATAAATGATAACACGAAACTTATCACTACATCCAAACATAAATTAATATTGAAGCCTTGGATAACACCGGGCCTTCTTAGATGTATGCGAAACCGTGATCAATTACAAATTAAAGTATTAAAAATCCAGATAATGAAACAGTACGTGCCACCTACAAAAGACACAGGAACTTTTGCAACACCTTATTAAAGAATAACTTTCTTTAATAAGGTGTTGTGAAAGTTCAGTTCAGTCAGCAAAATTACGAACAAGAACTGATTAAGCAAGCAGGGAAAAACAACAAGAAACTTTGGGAAGAAATTAAAATATAACATATACCAATAAAACAAAACAGCAATCCACACAATTAATCTCAACAGACAATCCTATAGAGTCCATAAATTCAGTTAACTCATTTTTTGCAAATGTAGGAAGGAAACTGTCAGAAAAGCTACTCTCACAACATATGAATTTTCCAAATTACAATGCCAACAGCCATCTGATAAATTCTCCTCAAAGATCCTTTGCTCTTCTGCCTACTGACGAAGAGGAAATACAGAAAGGACTGTATTTCCTCTTCTATAATAAGTAATTAAAAACGAGTGTGCGGTTGGCGTTGATAATATATCTGGGTTCTTTTTAAAACGTTTTTCCAAAATTATTAGTCCCACACTAACATACCTATGCAATCTTTCCTTTTCTACTGGAATATTTCCGCAGGCATTCAAACCTTCTAGGATTTTACCCGTATTTAAAGCAGGATACAGATACTGTGTCAATAATTATAGACCAATCTCCTTACTGCCAACATCGTCAAAAATATTAGAACGATTAATGAACACCAGGCTTACTAAATATCTTGAACAAAACTCTCTTCTATCTCCATCTCAGTTCGGATTTCGATCTGGCAGGTCAACAACTGAAGCCGTCCACGAACTAACATATCACATAATTAATAAGTTAGATAATAAAAAGAAGACCTTAACCATTTACCTAGATTTGGCCAAAGCATTCGACACGGTATCTGTTCCCATTTTGATTAAAAAGCTCGAAAATATGGGAGTTAGAAGTCTTCCGCTGCAACTATTCACAAACTATCTATCTAACAGAACACAAAAAAAACAAAAATAGGAAATTGGGTTAGCGATGAACTTCCTAACCAATACGCTGTTCCACAGGGCATTATCCTCGGCCCAACACTATTCTTAGTTTATATTAACGATTTATGTAATATCAGTTTTAAAAACGGCAAAATTATCACGTTTGCCGATGTTACTTATCATGCTAACACTTGGGATGAGGTTAGACAATATGCTCAACAAGGGTTTGATACCGTCTATAAATGGCTGCATTACAACTTGCTAACCCTAAATGCGGATAAGACGAAATTATGATTTACTCACTTAGGCCGCAAGATCAACCTGATTTCGACTTAAAAGCTCAGTCTTGTGATAATATCAACCATTGTTCCTGTCCTGGCTTGGTTAGAACTAGTTCCATTAAGTATCTTGGTATAATTATAGATTCCAGACTCAGCTTCCAACAACATATAGAATCCCTCGTTAAACGTATACGCAAATTAATTTATATATTTAAAAACCTACGAAATATTTCCAATTCAGCAGTTCTTAAGAAAGTTTACTTCGCATTATGCCAATCACATATATCATATTGCATTACCACATGGGGCGGTTCCTCTTAATCATACATGATCAATCTAGAAAGAGCCCAAAGAGCAGTATTAAAAGTAAGTTGCTTTTTTCCAATCCTATACCCAACTTCTGAACTTTATCAACACTGCCAAGTACTTACAGTCCGGCAATTATTCATTATCATGACGGTATTAAAAAAACACGCTGAACTACCCCTAGATCCCGATATCCTAACACAAAACAGAAGATCAACCAATGTTTGTCCAATCATCCGTTACCACAAAAGTTTCTCACAACGGTTTTTCTGCTTTCTTGGTACTTTTCTGTACAACTCTATGATTAATAAACTATTTATATACACGCATACAAAAGAGGTTTGTAAAAGGAAATTAAGGAATTGGCTGTTAAACCTTGACTACATTTCCACGAAAAATATTTTAAAAACAGTGTCATAAACTCATAACACGCACATTAACACTCACACTCTTACACTCACACATTTACACCCCCACATTACACTTATACAATCACTCATGCACACATCCTTCTCATTTCTCCATTCTCATTAGTTACATAGGTACCTAGTTATTGTATGTAGGTACCTACATACTTTTCAGGGAATAAGATACTTCTTTTGTATATTTTTCGCTGAATTTTAAATTTTATTTATCTTTGATTTCGATTTTAATTCTCTATAAACTTAATTTTCATTGAATTTAATTTAAATGTATTCTTATTTAATCTTAAATTTCGATTTTGTAAAGACTACACGTAAATTATTTCATGGTTAATTATTCCTCTATGTAAAATGGGTGATCTGTAACACAGGGCCTTACCTATCTCAGACACCCTTCTCCATATAATGTTACGTATTATGATAGTCACTGTATTTTGATGTCGAGATAAATAAAGATTTTTATTATTATTATTACTCTTATGAAGAAATGTTTTATTCTTATGTTTTAATATCTTGTGGAACTTGGGATTGTGCGCCAGGCGTATAGCAGCTTCGTTGTCAGCATGCAGTAAACAATGTACAACAACCGGATGTCTACCCAACTGCTTGTTGTACATAAATCTCTTCTTGAAGTTTTCTGTTTAAGTATGCAGTACACACATCAAACTGGACAAGAGAATCTATTAATGTTATCGTTGGCTACGCGCAACCGGCAGGCTTATTACTCTTTTTTGTTTGATTTTTGCGCAATAACTACTATTCAATACAAAAGTTTTAGAGTTGTTGGCGGTTTTTTTTTAAATAAGTGCATTTGACAAACAGTGTAGACCTACCATACCTACACTGCAGGTAATTCCGACTTTTATGAAATAAAGCGTTTAATCGCTATCGTTTTGCTCTTGCAAAAGATACGTAATAAGCCTGCCGACAACACCGTTATCAGTGTTAAATAATCTTGACAACACCGTTATTTTTATCGTCCCTATGTTTTCAGACAATTACTATTATTATTATTACTCAACTCTATGGAGTAAAAAGTCCAAGGAGTCCGCATTTAACAAATATCAGGTAGATTCTCAACAGCGAGTGAAAGAAAACAGAAGACATAATCAAAGAAATTTAACAGAATTAAATGGAAACCACCAAGAGATTTTTTCCAAACGGAAAAGTATTTCAGTAAAACTCGTTCGGTAAGTTACAATATTGATTACTATTCTTACTAAAACTATTTTTGTTGTTTTAAAACCTATGTTTTACATCATCATCATAAGCCTTATAATGTTTCCACTGCTGGGATACAAGCATCCTCTCTGTGAGAGAGGTAATAGGCCTGAATCCACCACGCGGGTTATATTATGTTTATGTTTTACGTTGCTCACTAAATTTCTGGGCACCTTTTTACATTATGTTGGCCTTGTACACTACATCTAATCGTACTCGTAATCAAGTATTTCTACACAGACTCTAAATTTCCGATCAATGTTTGTAGCCACTGTGTAACCCAGCTCTCCAATAAAAGCGTGTTCGAAATAACTTTCTTCTCTTTTATTTATGCAAGTCACTGACACTTACAATGTGGCTGAAGAACTTGTGTCATCATCATCATCATCATAAATCATCATCATCTCACCTTGAAAACAAGTAGATGAGATGAAATGACAGTTCACTTCAAGGTCACTCACTCCGCCTAGGTTTCCACGGTGCGATGTTTACGGAATAGCCTGGCAGTCATTATTGACATTTTATACTTCCTTTCTTTTTGGTTAGCAATGTAGCCTGTAACATTTTCCATTTCCAATATCAGACATTGTTAAAATATAATTGATTCCATTACTGTTTGATTTATTAAAATACATATTAGAAAATAATATTAGATTCATGTTTAAGATTTATTACAATAATACAATTTACTTGTTGGTCATGCAATTATTATATACATGTAATAACTACTTTTACTAGAAAATACAATATCAACAGACGTATTAATAAACCGCAATTTGTAATAACATTATATCAAGAGACTTGGTTAATAAAATTGGTGCCAACAACAGAACATGGAAAACTTCTAAATACCCGCTAAAAATGTTGAAACAAAAAGTAAAATTAAAAGAATATAAACCAGGCTAACCGATAAAATTAGTCTTAGAACTTACATAGTGAATATTACATTACAAAAGTTAGATATAAGTAAAGCTTCTGACACTGTTGATATATATATATATATATATATATCTTATTCATCAGTCTTTGCTTTCTCAACAAAATCACATCTAGGAATTTGTTAAAACATGTGCATTTGTCCTTAACTTGAATATGACATCGAATTTAATACTGAGCTAAAGAGTTAAGATGACGGTGTACCGCAGGGTAGCACCTTATGTTTATTCCATGTCTAATATAGCTAATTATCTTCTAGTACTCATGATAATTTTTGTCTATAACAATATTATAAAGAGGAAATATATATTTTTTGCTTGTTTGTTTGTTTGTTTCTACCGAATAAGCTCCGAAACTTTTGGACTGAATTAAAAAATTCTTTCATCAATAGAAAGCTACATTATTCCCGAGTAACATTGGCTATAATTTTGACGGGAGCGAAGCCACGGGGATCAGCTAGTAGTTTATAAGTTGACAACTATCTTTTGATCCGTTACAGATGGGGCTGAACAAAACTAACTAACCCATAGAAGAACTACTTTTCATTTGCATCAAGAGGCTGCAAGATTCAGTAGTCGACGAAAATGGGACTTTTGGTCGTAGAGCTCTTGAAATGGTGATACTGCTGCCTGTTCTTCTTTTGGTAAGCGAATATTTTCTTTTTCTTTTTTGGTATGCTCTTTGTGTCACGTTCGCACCTACCCGTGCACTACCTTTTAACTAGTAATGTTGAATTGATGTTTGATGCAACTTCCCTTTTCACCGATACTTTACATAAAGTAGGTAGCAGTAAGTATGTGTTAATTAAAACAACATGGTTTCGAAAATTGAAAATCAAATAACTTAGATTATACTCGAACAATTCTTAATACAGTATGAGGCAGATTGTGGCAATGTCGAGACGTTAATTGAAAATATACGCAGTTTCAAAAAGTTGATAATGCACTTTTAGTACCGAAATCTTAAAAAAATACAACCGTTTCTAACAAATATCGGTGCAGTTTATTGACTCAAAAAACCCGTTAATAGAAATCGAAACATGTAAAACATTGCTTTTCTTAATTCGGCAAATCATTGACTACACAAAAATATATATTCTTATATAGCATTTAATCGTGTACTATATTCAAAACAGGTCGTCGATATTAACATAATAGAATTGCGTTTAATCATTCAATTATTGTTTTCGATTTCATGGTATTTAATGTGACATGTTAATCAATTATATACTGTGTATATTTCAATATATTTTGCAGACGCTACTTGAGGTTCCGATACGCCATAATGATTTTGCGCCTAGTGTATAGTTTTGTTTTCTTTAGTGTAGTAACGGGAAATCAGCAGGTAAGTTTTTTGGATTACTATTAAATAATAAACATTGCGACTGCGTTCTGGGCGGCAAAGGTCTACAATGGCCATCTTCTCAATTTCACGGTCCGGACTTAACAGTATTATACCATCACACCTGTCAGATTTTAAATTTTTACCCACGTCAATGGACACTGTATGAAATGAAACCTCAGGCATTGTCTAAACATAATGAACCCATAACGATATGGCTCCTCGTTTTTAGCTATCACCGCTTTCGCGAAGTTCATGCTACCCATATTATAGATATTTTCATCCTTAATACGATATTGTGAATGAAATACTTACAGGCTACTCACGACAAATACTGATGCCTTGCCCATTATTTCTCTATTTTATATATCTCTGGTTTAGAGGAACATTATATAAATCATTTCTTATGTTATGGACCAAGTGATTAATCAAGGGCACTATGTATAATACCCAGGCATTATGAATCTATTGAAGTCAAATCGGCAAATGTAATGAATACTGATTTAAACTTGTATATCTATCACATTGATATGGGAATCAAACGAAAAGTCTACAACACCTGCATCCTCCCTTGCATCACATATGGATGCGAAACATGGTCACTGTCAAAATGCCACAGATATATGTTGGAGCATTGCCAAAGAGCTATGGAAAGAAGCATGTTAGGTATTAAAAACTAGACAAACAACGAAACACCTTCTTCAGAGCAAAGACCAATATAACAGATGTGCTTGTCAAGATAGACCAACTGATGTGGAGATGGACAGGCCATATGCTACGTAACCCACAAGAAAAATGGAGCAAAATTTTGACTGACCGGTATCCTAGAGGTGGAAAAAGTACAGAGGAAGACTGAAAAAGAGATGGGAGGACGAATTAAAATTGACAGCAGGTCCTAATTGGAAAAGAGTCGCTAGAGACAGAAAACAGTGGAAACTGTTAGAGGAGGCCTTTGCCTCGAGGCACACTGAATTGCGAGATATACTTTAAAAAGAACTAGACAAAACTACAACTGAGCAAAGAATCGAAATTCAGGATGGAGAGGCTTATTATTATTATTACATCTATCACATTGTGTGGTCATTATGTAACATGTAACGGTTGGGCAATTCGATAACTATGGTCAATGAATTAGTCCAAGAGCGAGCGAAGCGAGCTCGGGACCTTAGGGCACCTCGGATATGTTAGGTTCCTTTCTGCCTCGTTACTAATAGGTTTCAGTCGCCACTTATAGGTTACACGTATTTCGTATGTGCAACTCCTCGTCGCCATGTTCCGCTGCTACAAGAACTATTTTATAACAGAAAAGTAATTAACAGTGAATAAATTTTCCACCTTAGGCTATGTGATGGTAGCGAAACGGCCAAGCCACATACATTGGTTAATGTGTACAGTTTGAGAAGTTAGAGCTTGTAGAGTTAGGGCATGTCAGAAGCTTGGTTCTACATGAGATCTGATAACTTTCGCCTCATCAACATTTTTCATATAAATGTTTTTGGTGGGATCTTTATTGCCCAGCTCAATAAGTGATGGACATTATTCAGAAATCCCGGTCAGTTTAATTACTTCAAAAGTTTTATCATATTGCCTACTCATATTGGGCATTTTTCAATTATCCCGGGCATTATGAATAATGCCGTATTAATCACTTTGCCCATATAACATACATATTTCTAAATACAGCCTTCTTATGACGACCACTGATGGCTCTTTATTTGATCTCAGCTTGCTTGTTTTTGGAAATATTGAACTTATAATAGAATCATAATCATGCACGTCAAACCTAGGAGCTCGTCCATCGAAATGTCTTTGTAAAATGTATTTATTTATTTATTTACTTTAATATAACACGGCCAAAGTCCAATTACATTAGTTAAATACAAGTATAAAAAAAGCATTAAAAAAAAAAAAAACAAACAACAATGATAATATCTATAACTACACGGCAGCAACAATTCAAAGACATCAATTATTTGTCATAAATATGATAAAGAAGGTCCATGAGTTTATAGACCATTTAATTATGACACCTGATCACAGATAATATAATACTGACCTGTTAAAGACTATACAGAAGATAAAAGATTTAAAAAATCTTGTAAGTAGACTTACAATAATTGATCCTATAAATACAACTGATACTAAAACAAATATTAGGGAGAACAGACAGCTAAACTCATTATTATTTGAAGTTAGAAGATTTGACGGGGAGGCCAAAACAGTTCGATTAAAACCCTGCCTTACCTCACCCCTCATCCTAAAATTCGGGTCCTCAACTTCAAGTATTGCCCAAAATTCCCACCTCAAGTAGCAGAGATAAGAAGGTTCTCAGAACTCTAATACGTTTAATTAACAAATACACCGAAAATATATAAAAGAATACAAAAAGGAATAAAAAAAAAAATATAATACATATGAATTAAAAAAAACAGTAAACCGCAGTTAACGAAAACGGGTCGTGGGGCTTTCGGGACCGGGACCGCGGTCCCAGATTCCCCTTTCAGATACAATATTATTTTTAAGTAGTAGTTTGGGACCAGAAATAAAATAAACAACGTTATGTCTTGGGAAAGTACGGTCAACCAAAAATATATAAACTATTTTTATAAAACAATAAAATATTTATTTTATTAAAAAAATGGTAGGCTTCTAGAAGTAAATCTAAAAATAAGATACTCATTACGAAATATAATATATATAAATATTAACAACACAATATATGTATATAAATATTTATATATGTATATCTATTCATTAGCATCATCTGCTGGACATAGGCAGTTCCGTGCGTCCCGCATCCAGTGGATTCCCGCAACCTTCGGTCATCGGTCCACCTTGTGTAAGAACTTCTAACGCAACGTCTTCCGGTTCGCGGTCACCACTCCAGAACTTTTCTGCCCCAACGGCCATCCGTTCTGCGAGCAATGTGCCCTGCCCACTGCCATTTAAGTTTGACAATTCTTCGGGCTATGTCTGTAACCCTGATTCTCTTGCGGATCTCTACATTTCTGATTAGATCACGCAAGGATATTCCGAGCATAGCCCTCCTATTGACTGTAAGCTTTTAGATGAGGCCCATTGTGAGCGACCACGTCTTAGAGCTATAGATCAAAACTAGCACCACACACTGGTCATAGATTTTCGTCTTGAGACACTGTTAAGTTGGACGAGAAGATATCGCACAACTTTCCGAACGCTGCCCAGCCGAGTCAGATTCGATAGTTGACCCTACCCTACTGGATCGTTTGTCCCAGGTAGACTTAGTCATCCACAACTTCGAGTGTAGTCTCCAATCTTGATAGGAGTGGGTGTAACATGGGCATTCAACATCACCTTGATTTTGTCCATGTTCATTTTAAGACCCAATCTTTCGGAAGCTCTACTGAGGTCATCAAGCACTGTACTGAGATCCTGCATGGTGTCAGCCCTGACCACTATTTCGTCGGTAAACAGAAGGTGCGTGATTTTCTCACCATTGACGTTGGTGCCTAGCCCTCACCAGTCCAGAACCTTGAAGAAATCCTCCAGAGCAGCGGGGAACAGTTTCGGCGATATGACGTCTCCCTATCTCACATCACGCTGCAGAAGGATAGGTTCTGAGGTCTAATCCTGCAAACGAAACGAACTGACGGGTACACTTCGATGTACCCGTAGTCGATTCGGCACCGTTGCGTTGGAGAGACTGCAGTACAGCCCAAGTCTCGATCGAATCGAAGGCTTTCTCGATGTCTACAAACGCTAAATAGAGAGGCAGGTTATACTTTTCGGTCTTCTGTATAATCTGCCGCAGCGTATGGCGTATGGCGTATGTGTCGAATACGGTGTTTAAGCCTTTACGGCATTTGACTTGTTCGGGAGGCTGGAAATCGTCAAACCTGCGTGTGAGACGATTCGTGATGACTCTTGAAAACAGCTGGTAGACATGACTAAGAAGGGCGATGGACCTATAGTTCTTCAATAGGGCATTGTGTCATCCTTCTTGAAAAAGATTACCACCACATCCCTGCACCATGCCAGTGGCGTTTCCCCTCGAGTATGACGGAATCAAACAGCTTCTGAAGGGCCTTAAGTACTGGTTTTCCACCCGCCTTCAATAGCTTGGCCGTAATTCCTTCATCACCCTGCGCCTTGTTGTTCTTAAGCTGTTTAAGAGCCATCCTGCAGCACTTTGTGATGATGTGATGTGTGGGAAGTATCTCTCTCCCACACATCTACGTTCGCGAATATCATATTCTACATACTCACCTCATACATACATCTCTCTCTTCTCTTATACATGATTGATATATTTTTATTTTACTTTATAGCTACAACTGTCCTATTATAAGTGCAATTGTGATATTCATGCAATTGTTGATTAAAATATTATATCATCTTTTTTGTTAACTGTACTTTAACTTCTTTTTTCTTGTGGTCCCAAAATACTACTCAAAAATAATATTTTATCTGAAAGGGGAATCTGGGACCGCGGTCCCGGTCCCGAAAGCCTCTCGACCCACGAAAACGAACTAGTTATTAGAATAAATTTTAGCTAGGTTAAAAAGTATTACACTGAAGACACGTGCCTATTCTCATCGCCGTTGCAACCGGTTAAATTCTGGCTTAAGCATTCAGGTGGAAACGAATCCTTAACAACATAAAGCTATGTTTTTATCCGTGTAAATTTAAAAGATAAAACAACTACGTAATAGTTAGCTTAATTATAACACAAAATAAATGTATATAAATGATGATACGGCAGCCACTCGTCAGGGATCCGCACAGGAGAAAAAAACCGCCATCATTAGTGCCTCTCCAATACTGTATTACGGGCCGCAGTTCTCGTAGCAAAACTAGGCCTTGAAAATACGGAACCCGTTGTAAAATGTACGGAATCACGAAGACTGTAGGCTCAAAAGGAGTCACTTGACTCCTTTGTCCCTGCAGGAACGGGCGGCCTGAAGTCGGCTTCTATCAACTGATATCTACAGACAAGGAAACAGACGATCAAAATTATGAAATAGATTGGCCTGAAATATCAGGAGGAAGCGACTTTCCAAATAATAATTAGGAAAACACCTCGATACATGCCAGTTTTCTTAATACAACACTTTAGTTGTCACCAGCCTTTTTAAACAGGAGGTTGCACTTTGCTCGGGGAAACAGGTGTTATGACTAGAGCCAGCCCAGCCATCCTGCACGCCATTTCAAATAATATTGACGCTTTAACAGCTGCTATTAAAAATATCAATACTTTGTTTGAGAAATCTTCAATATTTCTCTGCCATGAATTTTCTAAGAATAATAATCTATAAAAAAAATGTCTACTCTTTTATTGTCATTAAAAAATAACTCAAAAAATCAAAAAACCCGAGTGCTTAAGAAGCGAACTAAAGAGACACGAAAATCATGCTGTGCAGTCGGAGCATACATATTCGCGAGCTAGCTGACCAAAACTAGATGTATCCTACGTCTACACAACAGTTTTTTTTAGTTATTTTCTTTTATTTATAACTAGCGGACGCCTCGCGGTGCCACCCGCGTAGTTCCCGTTCCCGTTTGAATACAGGGATAAAAAGTAGTCTATGTAACCCGGGGATAGTGTAGCTTCCCAACAGTGACAGAATTTTTGAAATCGGTCCACTGGTTTTTAAGTTTATTCGTTACATACAAAGATACAAATCTTTCCTCTTTATAATATTAGTATATAGACTATTTAGTATTTTTTTTTTCGAATGTGGTACATTTAAACATTTATGTGTGATATGATGGTTTCGACTAGAGCAGTTACCATCTTACGTTTGTTCTAAAGCCTAACAGCCTTTGAGTGCTTAATACTGCTTAAAAAGTTTTGTCTATACTTTTTCTGAATTCACCTTAGCTTTTGCTTTGTCATGCATGACTGCATTGCGCTGTTTTCTATTGAATCTGGTTTCAAAATTCATAATTATCGTCTTTGATATATTGATAACTTAGATTTACCATATTATCAGATTTAATTTCATCTTTTTCTTCTTTAGCACGTGATCTATGTTTACAAATAATAGTGGTTCGTTAAAAACCTTCAATGTCTTTAAGTATCTTAAACATTGATTTCATTTATGCACAAACTCATGCCTCTATTTCACAAAACGCACGAAAATCAACCAGCTACCGTTTCGAATCGACCGTAAAAATCGCACATCGGCACTACATTTTTTTTTCAAATTCCATTTCCCCCATTTAATCATGTTCATTTTACTTTAACGTTATGTAATAAATTCTCGATTAATTTTGGTAATGCGCAGATTATGATGTAATCTTTAACGGTATTGTTGTTGGCAGAAACAAATAGGCTTGCGTTAAAAAAAACATGCATTGTTTGATAAGTTTTGACAAATCAGTTTTTTTATGGCTATTTGCCGAAACCAATTCCTGCCAATGTCGTGTAGCGAAGACTCATGGGTATTATTGAATTTGCAAATTAATATTTTAACCTTTTTGTGGCGATCCTTTGAGGACTGAATTTGGGGTTAGGGAAAAATGTTGAATTCTTTAGTATGCATTAGAATGCGGATGTAACAGATTCTAATGTTGGAGTATTTGGCAGCAAATTGTATCGAGTCAGCCTTCCCAGTAAGATTTGCGGTAATTAATACTACAATAAAATTCTCCGCTACACTATCCCGAGACTTCTGACTGACTTCTGTCAATGATTTCACATATTGTCCATTTGCGTAGACAGTTGAGGCACAAAAACTACACCAATTTTATATCACAATAACCACTAGGAATCGATCTGCAAATAATATTAACAGCCGCTGAACTTCACCCGAAAAAATCCCGCCAAAACTTGACAAATGAGTTTCAAACGTGACTTCTCCAAGTATCTCGTCTCCGTCACGATAGAGATTGGAAGACGTCATAAATGTTCGAGATGTCCACGCGCTATCGAAATGTCACGTGATCAATACTTTACAATTTGGCATTTCGACCATCGTGGGTTTACACGGGCTTCCCAACGCGAAGAAAGAAAATTTGGTTCAAATAAATTGCACTAGATGGCGTGATAAGCTTCGATTCATTATTGAGGTTTGGAAAAATATTTAAATTTTCTAGAGACGATCATCAAAAAATTATGTTCTTGTGTGATTAACTCTCCTAAGCACCTAAGCACAACATTAAGGAATATAAGGCTCTTAATTCACATTTCAAAGATTATTTGAATGGATCATTTAAAATTGATTCCAATAGATGGCGCGGTTTTAAATTTCTGAGATATTCACTCGGTTTTTTTAATTTATTTGTAACAGATTTTGGTACAGTAAAACGTTACTAACTAACAATAGAAGTTAAATCTATCTATCTATATATTTAAAAATCAATTGATGTTCGTTAGTCTCGCTAAAACTCAAAAACGGCTGGACCGATTTCAATAATTCTTTTTTTGTTTTGTTCGCCAGAATACAGGTTTAAAAACAAAAATAAATTGGTTGGTTGGATAGGGTAGGTAGGTAGGTAGGGTATGGTAGGTTAGGTTAGATAGGTAGGTAAGGTAGGTAGGTTAGGGTAGGTAGATAGGCCAGGGTAGGTCAGGGTAGAGTTGGTAAGGTAGGTAGGATAAAAGATAATGAATTCCATAAAATATTTTTTGGTGTTTTGTTACTTTTATGGCAAAACAGCATTCGCCGGGTCAGCTAGTATTTTATATAATTATGAACCTTAGTTTCTAAAATATGAAGGATAATAGGTAAGTATATTAACATAGGTGTAAGTTTTCTCGAATTTGGATGTCGCTGGTCCGCAATAAATATTATTTTATTTACATATCGCATCAAGGCTGGCCGATAGATCTAAACCATCGGGAAGTCAGGATGTTCATTTCCTTAGGTTAAGACATCGTATGTGGGCAGTTCGGTGGGTGCAATCGTGAAAATGAAATCACACAAGTTATTCGATACACTGGGTTTATTCAAATAGTCACAACTCACAGTTACAATCTTGCTTATTAATATTACGGATCGACACTGATTCTACGACGTGTTAGCTCTAAGGCGGTCAGTAGTCAACTACTATATTCTACTGTCCCCACCACGCAAGTGGTTAGGAAAAGCGCGCCAATGCGTAGTTGTTCTTGCTTTGCCGCCAGATGGCGTGCTACCTATTTGTTTTGACGTCCGTACTATTGACTAAACCCGACACGGCCATCCTGCGAGACAGGCGTCCTCATCTGTTCCTCATTGTCAGGTTTTAACAGTGTATCGAATCATGTTGAAATCCTCATGTATATCAGATCTCACCCGCAGGCATAGTCATCTTGTCCTTGCTCAATGCCACCTCATGTCGTGTTGCGCCACACGTCCTTGGTCTACTCCGTCCTGCCAATCTCCCATCATACAAGGGAAGTTTTTCGGAAAAATACAATATTTTCTAACAGTATTCGCTCGTCAAATCCTGACTCAAACTCTAGGTGAGTGAGGAAACATTTTGAATCAATCAAATATGATAATTTAAATCTCTCTGTTCACTTTTGCTAGGAACGAGTAATTATATTTCCAATTTAAAGAAAATAGCAACATAATCATCGATCTGGTACCTAAAAGCACCTAATCTTCGTGATTACAAAGTCCAATTACCACTGATAGTCATTAATGTCCATTAAATGAAACAAAAGAAACCTGGATATCTTATCCACGATCTGTAGCCATCACATAACTCTCCTAGCTATCTCATAGCTCTCTTTGCAATCACAATTGCTCTACTCGCACATAGGGTTACCATATCTCAGGATTTGTCCTGAGATTTCAGGATTATTCGACTCTTCTCAGGATTCCGGCCGGATTTAGCAAATCTAGTGATAGCTCAGGATTTTTAATAAAAAACAGGTTACATTTTAAAGATCTCTCTTATTAAACTACTAAAAATAATCTTCTTTTGGTAACAATTGCAGTTAAAATCAATACTTATTTATCGAAGTAAAACGAACTAAAAACAATCTTCTTTTGGTAACAATTGCAGCTGCAGTTAAAATCAATCCTTATTTATCAAAGTAAAACAAACTAAAAATAATCATCTTCAATGATTGAGTGACATGACACAGTGAGATGACTGAGTGAGCGAGCGAGCGGCAACCGCGCTGCGGGGCGACGGGCGCATCCCTCCTCCCTCCGCCCCGCTGTTTTGAGTGCGATGTACATACAAGCTTGTAACGCGTCGCGTAAAACGCGTGCGCAAGATCCGCAGTGTATACAACGATAATAATACGTTTTTGAGAGAAAATTCTCATCTGTAGAAAATCTCAGGACTTTTCCATGGAAATCAGGCCTTTTCTCCGGACTTTTGATTTTTTCATCTGGTAACCCTACTCGCACATACCCACTATGTCGAGTCAACTCAACTCTCTGAACTCAGAACCTGTTCACGCAGAGATTTAGTCTGTCCCTTGTTACGTCAATTCTATAAGTCATCTACAATCTCAATCGGTACTTGAGTTTTGTGTGTCTCACTAATACGATCTACGCATAATAATGAAAACTAAAAAAGAACAAAATTATTTAAATTTTCCTAATGACGGCTTAACGATTCAAACGACATCAACATTAACATGGTGATCTCACCACACGCGTGACTATGTGAGTTTACTTTCTTTTAACCTCATAACTCAATAGGAACTTTCTGTAAGGTTCCTTAAACACCAGACAAAGTGTCACTTAGACTCAAGGTGTCATACAGGCCTACAGTTGCTACAAAGGCCTCCAATTGCCACACAAGCCTAAAGTTGCCATAAAAGCCAATAGTTGCCACACAGGCCAACAGTTGCCACACAGGCTCACAGTTGCCACACAGGCTCACAGTTGCCACACAGGCTCACAGTTGCCACACAGGCACACAGTTGCCACACAGGCTTACAGTTGCCACAAAGGCCGACAGTTGCAACACAACGCTCGGCTACTCCTGACCAAAGTAGTTCATTGGGTTCGTGAAAATAGAGAAAATTTTCTCTCTCACTCTTTAACTAAATCATTTCCCGCGGCCATGTACCACAGTCATTCCAAACAAACATTAAAACTTCTGCTGCAGCAAAAACTGCCAAGCTTATAGAAACCCTCGAGTAAAACCTCTAACTCCACGGCTCTATAGCCGACCAGCAATAGTATTGCTCGCACAAAACGGTCTCTCTAGACCCCGACCTCCGCCAGTAGAAGTCCGCCAATCCACTGGTACGGTCAAACATAATAAGGCTAATAGACTCAATTACTCGACATCTTAAGCTTGCTCATCATCATCAAAATCCTTTTAACATCAACATCGACTGGTACATGACCCACTGGCATCTTCCTTATCCTACCTTATGCATACTGGTAGGTTCTAAGCGTACCTATTTAAAGCTTTCGGTCTATAACGATCTCCGTCCTGTCATAATCACCTAAAGCGGCCTATTTAGTTTTCGTATTAGTGTTTCCCAAACAACACTATTCATTAGAAAAAGGTTCGACGATCAATAAGTTCAACTAAACAAAGTAATTGTAACAATTCTGTTACTCTTTGCCATGATTCAAAGGTAATGCATACTCAACTCATAAAACCTCTTCAAAGGCCCATAGCCACATGTTACGCATGAGGCGCGGTCTAGAATTTGTCTTATGAGTAGACATGTTAATCAGATTTGGTTTCACAACCACTGTCATCAACTACGACGTCTAATTCTCAAGGAACTTGGTGATCGGGGATCCTTCTCACAAGATTCGCGCTTTTTACTCAAAGATTTTGGAACATACTGACGGCCAATAAAAGGGAAACAACTAACCCTGATAATATTAAAGAGCTTCAGGAATAAACTCTGATCAATATCGTTAAATTTAGATTATCAACAGCAACACTTTACTATCGCTCACTAACTCAGTTTTTATGCAAGGAAAACGATCGTGAGATCTACTGTTATCTTAATATTTACTTTGAAAGTAATCAAGTGAATTCAGATCTGAAGACGATGTTTGTAAATCTTTACGCAACATAAGATCTGTTCTGAATACACGTTAATGACCAGTACCGTTTCTAACTCGATACAATTGCGTTGGCCCAACGACATTACTCACACTCACACTCAACTCACTTTGCCACTGAAAATCATCAGTTGTACAGTCAATTTGGATATCTCATCTCCTTCGATATGGGATATCGCATCCTATAGTTCCAAATGTTGAAGCTACACCGTCAATAGAAAACTCATTAACTACTAGCTTTTTAGTAAGTGTGTCTTAACTACCTAGTGATAGTGCTAGGTATAACAACTACAAATTCAGTGATCAAACATGAACACACTTATAACTCGAAATAGCATCTGTTCACTAGAGAACATTCGACCTCACTATCGAAATAAAATGGAAGCGGCTCCCCGAGTATTCCAGTCCAATCTTGCTTGATCTTGACCTCACAGCTGTTGTCAAAACGTTCGCCTGCCACCTGCGAACTGCTAGCCTGCCGTCGGTCTTAACCTCTCAGCAACCTTCGCGCTCAGCATCTGAATCGCTAGCCTGCAGCAGAGGCTTCAGGCTGCGACACAATATGGTATCTGAAACATGGAAAACACTACGAGAGTACACAATCTTAACCTAACACAGCCTTGACGAAAATTTACCGGTGCTGCGGTGCAGCAACCCAAACCGGCACGGCAAAATGGGTTATTATGGACACCGAATGCGAGTGCAGAGTCCCTGTCCAAAACATTACAGTGTCCCAAGTGTTCAAGAATTCAATAAATGATAATAATTCAAATTCTGAGTTGGTTACCCTTTCGGTATGGGCACGCTCGGCGCAATCACTATTAAACTTTGTTTGTACTTTTTTACTATTCTTCTGTTACTTTGTGATTGTTGTTGTTGTGTTGTTTCTATGTCGAATAAATGTTTTCTATTCTATTCTATTCAATAATGCTATAGCATTTTAAGTCGCAATTAATGAGGCCTTGTAGGGTTTACCACCTTTTAGATAGTTTGGCCCTCCAACCACAAAAGAAGAATACTATGCTTCTTCTCAAACTTAGTTAACTCTCACTACATAAAACTATCACACTACAAAACTAATCAAAATATTTCATTTGGAATTATCATAGTTTCCGGACTGAAGTGTAAGGTAGGTACGTCACTGTTACTATATCGTTCTAATTTCCAAACAAAAATAGTCAGCCAAAGCCAGTCAAAGGATATTGCAAGTGATAGTAGAAGATATTGCAAGTGATAGTAGAATAATAACTCTTCAATAACACCAAAACTTGACCAGTGATAACTAACATGAGATTACGGACCAGACATGGGCCATACCGTAAACAAAACTAGAATTTTGAATAATGATCACACTTTTCCATAGTCATAACAAATTGAAAACGACTCACCAGATTGGCATAAAGATAGCAGTGTGTATGGATCTTTCCACACGTCCACACGCTCCTTCTTGATCTGCCCAGCTCCTTGTTTGTTGCTAGCTTCCTTGCCGCTCCGCTCCGGACTGGTTTTTGTTTATTCAAGACTGAGGGTAGTCGCAGAAACGAACCACAACTGTTTCTATCTGACACCGCAATTTATTTTTGCAAGAATGTAACCGCCATTTTTACTAACATTGTTTTTACGTGTGATCTCATTAGCATGACTGAATTCCAATTCTGATGTCGCATCAAGACTGGCCGATAGATCTAAACCATCGGGAAGTCAGGATGTATTTCCTTAGGTTAAGACATCGAGTGTGGGCAGGTCGGTGGGTACAATCACACAAGCTATTCGATACACTGGGTTTATTCAAATAGTCACAACTCACAGTTACAATCTTGCTTATTAATATTACGGATCGACACTGATTCTACGACGTGTTAGCTCTAAGGCGGTCAGTAGTCAACTGCTATATTCTACTGTCCCCACCACGCAAGTTGTTAGGAAAAGCGTGCCAATGCGTAGTTGTTCTTGCTTTTTGCCAGATGGCGTGCTACCTGCTTGTTTTGACGTCCGTACTATGGAATAAACCCGACATATATTTTACTTGTCCCATTTGCAATTGAAAATATTTGAAACATCCTACATCGTCTACAATACAAAAAATTGGGCACAGACCGTTCAATCAATCTCCTGAGCCTTTTCCCAACTACATATATTGGGGTCAGTTTCCCGTCTAACCTGATTCAACTGATACTAATGTTTTACATGTACTCCCCCCCAACCTAGTAACTGGGTACCGTTTTATTAATGCAAATATTTTGTTCTTCAGGATCATTATGGATATCCGGCACATGGTATGATTAGCGCGAACCCCATACAATCGAACAACCCTCAGGCCCGTATGGAAGACGTGGAATATGTGTCTGATGATAGTCCAAGTCTTCAGGTACGTTTGCTTTACGAAAAGAATTTTATTTTGGAAGCTCCATTGAGAATATTACGTGGCAGTGGGCAGAGCAAATTGTTCTCCGGACCGGTCTGACCCTGCATTGACAGGCCGCCCATTAGGTGGACCGATGACCTGCAGCCAAATTGTGTAAGTTAATTCGGCAAAGGAAACAATCTGTTTCTTTCCCAAAAAAACACACATACACTCTGAAAACGAAAGAAGTTGAATAAAGATTCAACTTCTTTGTGTATGTGTGTGAATTTACTTACACAATTAGGATTTCCTTTGCCGAATTTACTTACACAATTAGGCTGCTGGTTAAGTTTTCGGGAATCCACCGGATGCTAGATGCACAGGACCGGTCAATGTGGCGACAATTGGGGGAGGTCTATGTTCAGCAGTGGACGTATTTCGGCTGCAATGATGATGATCATGATAGGGGAGATAGAAACCGATAGCGAGTTACACCGTGCGTTGCGTGAGATAGCGTGTTTCACCGTCGACTACATCATCGCTTACCATCAGGTGAGATACTTGGTTAAAACTCTTGATAGGACCGCGTCCGTATGAGGACCTATTGATATTGTGCACACGCTTATATGTCACGTCAAGCACTCTTAATCCGTTGGTTTTAAATTGTTTGGTTCGTCTACTCGTCACTTACGCCACGAAGTGACAGGGAAGAGATCTCAAGAACATGCTACTTTCTTCATAATAATTTCCCTATTTTAATACTAATTTTAATAGAGGCAAAGCCTTCTTCTAAAATAATGAAATAAATGTGTTATTAAAAGCAAATAATCAAACCATTCTATTTTGTAGATACAACGACCCGTCCGGGATTATGTTGAGGAAGAAAAAGAATATGCAGAAAAAACGATATGCTTCACACCCTCCATGGTGCACAAAATGATAAAGGCAGCACTCGAGTACGTTATCCAAATGCCTTCAGAAATAACCAACCTTATAGCTAAACTCGATCAAGAACTAAACAGAATGTCAGATAATGAATATATAGTGGAAAACACAGTTAGAAAACCGCTGTATCCATTAGATTCTAAATCAATATTCCAAATGTTGGATAAACCGAAATCAGAGTATAGAACTAATTTGATATTGAAATATGAACTCCCAAGCGTTAAAGAGCCTTATTGTAGAGAAGCACTGGAGAAGTTGATTGAGATAGCATATACTGCTTATACGCAATTAGAACAGCATCCACAATGTCGTGAATATTTGTATAATTTCGCCTCTCATCAACCTGAAGATCGTCCTACAGGCCAGCTAAATCAATCACCAGACGTAAAGTCTTTGATAGCTTCAATATTGGACCAAATTGACAAACAAAAGCCGAATCAAGATATTACTCCAGAAAGTAATCGTTTCGGTGACTTGGAAAGCCCAGATAATCCACAAAGTGAGGAGTATAAGATTCCACAAAACCAAGAGTATAATATTCCACAAACCCACGAATATAATATTCCACAGATTCATGGCAATAGTAATATTCCTCAAAAGCCTCAAATAGTTGAATATAGTATTAATGAATATAGTGTGCCTGATGTTTCTGATTATAAGGTTCCTCCAGAATATAACGTTCCCAATGCTCATGAATTGATTAAGCCTCTATTGAACCTGCCTAAAGGTTATGAATATAATGTTAATGAATATAACATGCCCAAAGTTCATGAATATACCATAACTGAAAATAATGAATATAACGTACCCAAAATCCAAGAATATACTATAACTGAAAATCATGAATATTATGTACCCAAAGTTCAAGAATATACTATCACTGAAAATCATGAATATAATTTACCCAAAGTTCAAGAATATACTATAACTGAAAATCGTGAATATGGCGTACCCAAAGTTCAAGAATATAGTATTACTCAAAATCATGAATACAACGTGCCTCAAGTTCATGAATATACTATTACACATGAATATAATACAATTCCACAAATTCAAGACATTCCACAAGCCCAATCTATTGAACTACCAGAAATCACTGAAAATATGGAAATTAAACCAATGCAACCAGAAGAAACTATCAATATTCTGATAAAACTTTTGAAAAAAAGTGATCAGCCGGACAGTGGCAACTTGTTAGATCGACTCACAAATATTGTACAAGAAAACCAGAATAACTTCCACCCAAGAGTTTTAAAACTCCTACTGACTCTCTTGAATGCGCACAAGCAGAATAACATTCACAGGTTTAACGATATTTTCTTACTACTGCTCGATTCTCAAAGTAACAGAGACTGGCCATTTAGTGACAGAGTCACTGACAACATGCTATCTTATCTGAGCCCAGATAATAACGGCAATCTGGATGCCAGAATCGTTGAAATTATACTCAATTTGTACAAAAAGCGACCAAATGAAAAACTGGTCGAATATATACTATCTCTTTTGAGACCATTTAAAGAAGGGAACATGGACAATAGGATAGGAGATATAATACTAAAGTTAATAGACTTATATCAAAACAACTTGCTACATCCAGATTATGTCGATGTTTTACTCAAGCTTTTGAAACCAGCCAGAGATGGAAATGGTAATCCCATAGACGTTGATATCGCCGATAATTTATCCAGGTGGAATGAAATTGGGCTCTCTCCAAAGCAACTTAATGGAATATTTGCACTTTTGAAGCCATATGTGAATGGACAAACAGATCATAGACCCATTGATATCATACATTTCTTGTTGACTAAAAGTAGGAATTTGAATCCTAAACATTTAGATTTCATATTGTCATTCTTGTATCCTGAAAATAGAGTTGTAGATACTAGACGTATTGACATCATTCTCTTCTTATTGAACAACGTGACGAGGTATCCCAAACAGGCAAATATTCTTCTCACTTTGCTGCAAGAAAATGCACCGGGAGTTTTGAATTCGAGATTTTTGGAAATCTTGCTTTACTTAGATAGTCATACGTTATTGACACCAGAACTTGTTGAAACTATAACTAATCTGTTGAATAATGAAATCACTGGAAAACTAGACGACAACCAAGTAAAGACCTTGTTCTTCCAACTAGCACCGTACAAGCAGTCCAATCCTAAAATTATTGTGGATGTTTTAACTCTTCTAAATCAAGGAGGGTTATATGGTAACTTATCTGAATGGCTTGAGAACACTAACAACAATGTAGGTTTACCAAATCGGGACTCTACGCCGGTAATTCAAAATATAGTAAACCAAAATAACGCTAATGAATACCGAACACCCGATGGTGGATATCAAACAATGGATGTTGAAGAGCAAATGCCTAACCACGACTTCATGTCCATTTTCAAATGGTTAGACAGCCAAGGATTAATAACTAAGGATCAGGGATCTAATACCGATCTGGTAAATAAAGTACTAAACATTTTGAAAGCGGGACAGAATGAATTAGGAGCCGTGGAGCTAACATACATGCTGAAACATGAGAAACCTCTAATTTACCAACCAGTATACTACGTGAAGTATAGACTCCCAATATTAAGCTTCATATCGAACATGAAGACTTTGTTACTGGAGAACCCGAATCTGAATGCAGATCCGATGAAACTGTTACAAGAACTGATAGTAATTTCAAACGTAACGGAAGTGTCGCCTAACCTACAAGGTTATCCTAAAGAAGAAATATTGAAATTGACTTTCAATGACGGTGATTTAGTGCAGGCTAAGATTTTGGATGAGCAGAACTTGAATTTAAATGATCAGATTTCGTACGTCCACGGTCTAAATGCGGATATTTCGCCGGAAGAAATATTGCAGCTGAATAGAATGAACGAAATGAAATACTTCCCAAATTTAAAAGAAGTGAAAGGGGTGCATCCCGAAAAACTAACTATTAAGGAAGTAGATAAGTTTATAGATGTCCCACCAGTAACTTATAGGCACGTCGAAATGAACCCAGGAGTAATAACCACACATACAAAAACGATTCATCATTCGTATAACATTGCTCGAGAGAATCAGTACCAGAATGCACTTGACCACAACAATGATCAACTCGATACGCCTCAGAATTAAAAGAAGTCAAATATTTGTTTTTATTAAAAAATAAACTTTAAGACAAAATGTGTGGCTTTATTTTTGGGGTTGTTAGAATTGCATCCTAAAAGCGCAGGTTTTTTGAAAGATTTTTGGGACGCGCGCGTGTCCGTTATTACGGTTAAGTACCTTTATTTCTCAAAAGAATTAATAATTGAAGAATAATAGCAACCATTGCTTCATAATTATGTTTTCGTACCACTTGCTCAAAAAAGTGACATTCTATGTCACAAAAAGCCATAGAGCAACACGGACCACCGGCGGACCGGAGGGGAGTAGCCATAGCGTTTTTACCCGATACAAAACTGTCTGTCATTTTTTGCGGGGGGAAATCTGCTCTACCCACACTTTAACAAATTCTCACACAAAAATAATCGTCTGTTACTACGAAACTCACACATAAAAAATAAAAAATACACTAACAATTTTACATACACATGGTTACATTCTGTGTCATGACAGTATAATGAGATGACGCAACTACACTGACAAGTTGCTTACAGCCGTGGTTGTAACTACTGTCGATACGCATTATCGATAAATTCAAGAACTCGGTTTGGGATATACGGTTTAAAAAGTGATACAAAGTTAGTTAGTGTTATAAAGATTGACTTTATTCATTATAAACTACAATAATTATCATCTAACAAATAAACTTAATGTTAATTTAAAAAACCAGTGATAGTTGTATCTATCACTGGTTTTTAAAATAGATTAGTTTTCTGCTTTTTTAATTAAGAACGAAATTCTTGTATCAGTATATTTTTCCATTATTAATCTTGCCAGTTCCAAATTATGATTTGTAAAATCATTTTTGTGTAAATGGTAACTGATAGAGAAAAACAAGTCTTTGCCAATAAACTTTTTTAAGGCATGTGTCACGATTTCATGTGTATAGTGCGCGCACGATAAGTCTGCGCGCGACGGGTGGCGTGCTTAATGTTGCCAGCATAACTGATCTTTTTTCCTTCATTTAATCAATAGTCATTATTGAATACTTAGTAGTACCTACTAAAATTGGTCTAACAATGGTCCTGCAGTGGCTAATAGCTTCAATTTCAATTCTATTTTTTATTCTTCTTCAACAATTTCTAAAGAAACTGCTGCCATATAACCCTCTTGAGTTATTTGGGTAACGGTGCGTTCAGAAACGCCTAAAACAAAATAACAATGATGCATTATTTTACATGATGCCGGTCCTGTCCCGCTGGTATATTTATGTACCACTCAAAAACCAATACTGTCAGGCACCGATAGTACGAAAATTTAAGGGAATTTTTTGTATTGTGGTATCCCTAAAAGTTACCTGTCAAATAAGCAACGCGGGCACTATCTTTGTGAGTTCGATGTGATCTTGACTTATCCTGTGGAGTGGCATATATTTCAGGCCATTTTGGTGGTTTTGTATTATATATTGGAAGATAGACTTGGTACTCTCAATACAGATCAAAATGCCCAAAAACAGGTGAATCCATATTTTTTTTTCTACTATGTTAGTTTGCAATTTATTTGCAACTAAGCAGCAACCTAGTTCTGTGGCCATCGCTAAATTTGCTTTTGCGCCGTCACACGTTAATGCTTTTATTTCCACTCCAGTTTCATGTACTAATTCACTACTACTATTTCTTTAAACCAAATTCAAAAGCTTTAGGTACAAGCTGAGCTTTTAACTTAGCACTTGTGCCTTTAACAAAAAAAATATCCGATTGGGACTTTCCATGGAGTATTAATGCCTACTAAAAGAAATACTAGGACATCTGTTGCTTCATCTGTATTATTTGTTAATAAATCAAAACCATAATCAACGTACCCGAATCGTCTATCACCATTCGGAGTGTCATGTGGTTGTGTCTGTATACTTAAATAAAGCTTACAATAAATAAATCAGAAAACTTAATCTCAAAAATGTCTCTATATGGATATAGACTCCTTTGCCTTGACCATTTTTATCGATAACTGAATAGGCTCAATCGGGACTTTATAATAAAAGAGTGGACTGTATTAAAATAGGTATATTACTGTTATTACGCTATCAACTCAGATAGAAATAGGTACAAAGAAATGCCCGTAATGGCTGGTGTCTGTGAGCTGAGTGGAGCGGCGGGCGCGCAGCCGGCCGTCGCGTCGTGGGTTCGGTCCCCCGACACCCCGCGCCTGCCTCTCGGACGCCCGCGCATATGTGATGCGCCAACATATTCCCCGGGTTGAAGGGAAGTCTTCAATTGTCGATTGGAAGGGGGCAGATGCAGTTGAAAGCACGACGAATGGTGCCCCGCTTCGTCTTCAGTTCGGCCACTCTCGTGACTCCGTCTACGCCAGGATAGGTCTTCGTGACCCGGCCCAGGGACCAGAGCAGAGGCGGCGTTGTTTTGTCCTTTATCAGGACTAAGGACCCCGGCTTCACTTCACCTCTGGAATGAAACCACTTGGATTTGGCCTGCAGCAGAGAAGTGTACTCGTTATGAAACCGTCGCCAGAAATGCTGTCTGATGTGCTGAATTCTCTTCCAGCGATCCAGTCGCGTGATGTTGGCTTCAGTCACCTGAGGATGTGGTACTGATAAGAATGGCCGTCCAATTAGGAAGTGAAAGGGAGTAAGTGCCGAAAAATCGTTAGGGTCTGAAGAAAGAGGAGTAAGAGGGCGTGAGTTAAGAACCGCCTCTATATGAGTGAGACAGGTAGCCATCTCTTCGAAGGTGAAATGAGTAAGATGCAGTAATCGTTTTAAATGATGCTTACATGATTTTACAGCAGCTTCAGCCAATGAATTGAAATGAGGGCTGTATGCGGGCGTGAAAATAAATTCAATACCCTGCTGCGCCATTTCAGATGCAACATTTGATGATTGCAAGAACCTGTACATCTCATTTGATGCGCCTACAAAGTTAGTCCCGTTATCGGACGTGATGCTTCGAGGCTTGCCACGACGCGCCACGAACCGATTTAGAGCGGCCATGTAGGCCTCAGTGGTGAGGTCGGTGACGAGCTCCAAATGTACGGCTTTTACTGCCGAGCAAACAAAGATGCACATATAGGACTTTGTAAGTTTGCATCCTCGGCCTTTACGATTGGCCACCAATACTGGCCCGGCGTAGTCAACATAACTATTTAAGAAAGGAAACTCAAGATTTGTTCTTGAGCTAGGTAGTTGACCCATTATAGGCTGAACGTTCTGAGCCTTATGTCGAAAACATTTAAGACATTTATTCACGACAAATCTAGACAAGTTTCTGCCGCCTAGAGGCCAATATGTTTGCCGTATATGTGACAATAACAACTGTGGACCTGCATGTACAAGTTTTAAATGTTGCATTTGAAATATAAGTTTTGTAAGTATATGCTTACTGCATAAAACAATAGGATGTTTCACGCTAAAATCGTAGGGGGAGTTATCGAGCCTTCCGCCCACGCGAATGAGGTTATGATTGTCAATGAACGGTGTCAGAGGAAGCAATCTACTTTTGCGCGGTAATTTTTGTCCAGACTTTAACAAATTATACTCTTCTGGAAACATTTCAAGCTGTGAATAATGTATAATTATATTTAATGAGTTTTCTAGTTCTGTTGTTGAAAAATTACCATGCAATTTATTTTTATTTTTTATGTTGTAAACAAAGCGTTGTATATATGTAATTATATTTTGTATTTTTAATAAACTAGAATACTTTACTAATAAATTAGAAATGATTGATGAATGAATAGTTACGTCTAAATGATCACTACGTAACGAAATATGATTGTCACTATTACTACCAATGTAATGAGTCACTACTTCCGGCAGACTATCTTTCCCGTTGTTTGGCATGCTAGGCCACTCATTTTCACTATGCTGTAAAAATGAGGGTCCAGACCACCACAGAGGTGTGTGCATGATAACGTCGGCACTGAGACCACGGGAAACAAGATCCGCCGGGTTGTCCTTCGACGGTACGTAGCTCCAGGTATGACCACAAGTACTTTCCTGTATTTCATTGACTCTGTTTCTGACAAAAGGTTTTAATTGATTAGAAGGAGTAGAGAGCCAACCCAGGACTATGGTTGAGTCGCACCAGAATCTACATTTATGAATGGGCATGGTAAGCGATTCCTGAACCTTAGTACACAGCCTTGCACCCAACAAAGCTCCACAAAGTTCAAGCCTCGGTATCGTCGTTGGTTTGATCGGCGCTACACGATTTCTAGAGACTAGAAGTTGTACGCCTATGGACCCACTGCCATTACAAGACCGAATGTACACACAAGCGCCGTACGCCCTCTCGGACGCGTCGGTAAAGACGTGTACTTCATGCGTAATAGAGTCTTCACGCAAAACCCAACGAGGAATATTTAATTTATTTAATGCTCTTATTGTGCCTTCAAATGTATACCAAAGATTTTTGACTTCGTGCGATACTTCGTCATCCCAGTCATACTTGTCTTGCCATAGACGCTGCATAATCAGCTTTGCTTCGACGACGCATGGACCTACGAGGCCTAATGGGTCAAAGATTTGACTGATAACGGAAAGGACATGACGTTTTGTGACTTTAGTAGTGGAGGTGATATTTATAGCATAAGTGAGTGAATCAGAGTCACAAATCCAGTTAAGACCTAAAGTCTTAGATTGAGAGTTTGGACTATGCTCAGAAAAATTTAAAGTGTTATGTAACTCGTTGCTATGTGTAATTTCTTTTAGAATTTTTGGATTGTTTGATCGCCATTTTCTTAAATTGAATTTTGCAGATGATAGAACAGAATGTACCTTTTTTGAAATATCTACCGTTTCAGCTATCGTATCCCCTCCACTAAGAAAGTCGTCGACGTAAAAATCTCGTCGTATAGCGCATTTGGCACGACTGTCCTCAATGTCATCAGCCAGACTTACAAGACACTTAGTGGCTAAATAGGGCGCAGAAGCGGTACCATAGGTAACCGTATTTAAAGTGTAGGTTCTAAGAGGTTCTGAAGGTTCAAATCTGTAAACTATTTTTTGAAGAGGTCGTTGGACTGGATTTAACTCTATGGCTCTGTACATTTTTTCCACGTCACCTGAGACCACGTACTTATGCTGACGAAAACGTGTTAAAATGGAAAACAGATCGTCTTGTACTACGGGACCGACCATCTGGATGTCGTTAAGCGACGCCCCCGAACTGGTAGGAGCTGATGCGTCGAATACTACGCGTAGCTGTGTAGTGGTGCTAGAACTGCGAATAACTCCATGATGTGGAATGTAATAATTTTTCATGGAGTTTTCTGGTGAAGGAGTACAATCTGAGTCTAACGTCATATGACCAAGGCGCTCATATTCTCTCATGAACTCATTGTATTTTTTATAAAATGATGGATCGCGTTTAAATCGCCGTTCAAGGGAAAGAAAACGATTTCTAGCATTGGTAAATGAATGACCTAATGTACTAGGATCCCCTCTTAAAGGCATTGATACTACGAATCCCCCACCATCATTACGGACGGTGGTTTGAGCAAAAGACTGCTCACACATTCTCTCCTCAAGCGAGAGTGAATGTTTTGAAGCAATATGGTCAAGCTCCCAAAATTGAGTTAGGTCGGGAGTGACATTGGAATGATGGCAAAAATGATTGACGGAAAAACATGAGTGGCGCGAAATACTACCTGAAACTAACCATCCTAACTTGGTCTCGCATAATTTAGGTAGGTTTTTCCCTAAGTCAATTGTTTTGCTGCCTAAGACATTCCAGAAAACTTCAGCCCCTACCAGGATGTCTACGACCGACGGAACATTAAAGTTCGGGTCTGCTAGTTTAATACCTGAAGGAATAGGGACGTGATTGATGTGTATGAATGAAGACGGTAGAAATTTTGTGATTTCAGGCAAAATGTGACACTCGATATCTACATTAAAGGCACAGCATAAAGACTCTATTGAGAGGTGACAAGACTGTGTACTGGTGGATATGTGGTTATTAATACCCGTTACCTTGGTGCTCGTACCGCGTCGTAACAAACCCAGCTTCTCTGATAAGCTCTGCGTAACAAAGTTCGCCGAACTGCCATTGTCCAGCAGTAGGCGCGCAGTGTACTTCTTACCCGTCACGCCAGTCACGTTCACCATAGCTGTGGACAGTAAAACATGCGCAGAAGTAGCAAGCTGCATGGAATTGGCTGAAAGCACAACATTTGAAGAAGGAGAAGCAGAAGACAGTGCAAAAGGCGTGATAGAAGGCATTGGATTGGAAGCAAGTTTGGGCTCGTTACTTTCCAAATGCAAAAGCGTATTGTGCTTTGTTTTGCAATATTTGCAATGTGAAAATCTACATTTTGTAGAATTATGTCCAAAGCGTAAGCAATTAATGCAAACATTAAATTGAGTTGCCTTTTGTATACGATTTTCTATTGACAAGTTTCTAAAAGATTCACATTTAAATAACGTATGTGCTTGGGAGCAAAGTGGACATTTACTGTTTTTATTTATATTTTCAATTTTTTTATTTGTTGTATGCTTAGAATCGGTTTTATTTGAATGACTATTATTTAAGGCAATTATAGCATTCGTTTCGGAAGAACTAAGATTTGTCTCCACTGATTCTAACCAGTCCGCTTTTCTGCTTAAAAAAGAACAAAATTGTGTTAAAGTAGGATCATCTTTAAAAGTATTGTTTCTATGCTCTTCCCAGTCTTGTCTTGTTGTTAAATCTAATTTTTTAATCATAAAATAAATAATAATATCATCCCAATATTGAGTGGGCCTTTTTAATGAAGTTAGTGCCCTAATATTTTTATTAATAACATCAACAAGGTTTCTAATGTAAACACTTGATTCTTTTGTAAGAGGTTCAACGTCAAATAAAGCTTGTAAATGATTTTTCACTAAAAGTCGGTTGTTATTGTAACGTTCGCACAACAGGTCCCACGCTAAATTATAATGGTCAGCTTTAAAGTCAATGTTTTTTATAATTAAAGCTGCATTCCCCTGGAGTGAAGCTCGCAAATAGTGAAACTTGTTGATATCACTTATGCTAGAATTGTCGTGAATCAATGACCCAAAAGTGTCCCTAAACTCAAGCCAGCATTGGTAGTTCCCATCGAAATGTGGCAAATCTATTTTAGGCAAACGAACAAAAGAATTCCTAAATGAAACATGTGCACCTGAGTCAGCATCTTTGAAGCCCGCCTCCGACGCAGCACCGTTGGTCGAGACACCGAGCAGGCTGCGCGTGAGTGCCACCAAGTTGAAAAACTGGCGGTCAAAGTCCTCACGTTCAGTCAATGCTGCCTCGTTGTCGTCGGATATCACTTCGATGTGTGTCTGTAAGGCGTCAAATTCGGTATGTAAGGTTTCAAATCTATTAAAACGCTCCTCTAAATCTAAACGTTGCAACTCTGATATTGCGGAACTACTTTTTACTAAATTTAAATAGTTACTGTAAATAGTAAGCTTTGATTTAATTGAACTACGTTTTTTTATCAATGTTTTTAAGTTATCTGCCATTGTAAAGTTAAATAACAGCTGGACGCACTGATGCTAATGTACTCAATAGATAAGACAACCACAAACAGCTGTGCGTTAGTGAAAGGGATCGAGAAAAAATTTCAAGGTCAACAACTCAACACGTGTTATCGCGGTGCGAAGTAGCTAATTACCGAGCGTTTTCGATACAAAATATGCGTAATTTTACAAGCAGTGCGTAGGAAACACTATGAAAGCACTAATGTTGAGACACTGTATGAACACTGTAAGATAGGAAGATGAACAACGTTTTTCGGCAAGAAGATGAAAGCAGAAAAATAACTAATTGGAACGGACTCACTCAAATACAGTATTATACTCCCAAAGAATGACGTCAGCTCCCACGTTGACTATGCAGGCTGCCTCGGGAACGACTTCTTTGTTCTTTTCTTCGTGGTCGTACCGCGTGGTGCTCGCGAACGGTCCAAGTCCGCACAGGTGAACACGACGACCGATGTTGTTGACGGCGTTAATTACAGCAAAACCGGTGTTTATTTTTGAGCAATCGAAGGACCAATGAATAGGCTCAATCGGGACTTTATAATAAAAGAGTGGACTGTATTAAAATAGGTATATTA
The DNA here is from genome assembly GCA_949775005.1 of Orthosia gothica. Lineage (NCBI taxonomy): Eukaryota > Metazoa > Arthropoda > Insecta > Lepidoptera > Noctuidae > Orthosia > Orthosia gothica. The sequence goes on from OX459036.1 coordinate 44,798,755, forward strand.
CTGTTATTACGCTATCAACTCAGATAGAAATAGGTACAAAGAAATGCCCGTAATGGCTGGTGTCTGTGAGCTGAGTGGAGCGGCGGGCGCGCAGCCGGCCGTCGCGTCGTGGGTTCGGTCCCCCGACACCCCGCGCCTGCCTCTCGGACGCCCGCGCATATGTGATGCGCCAACAATAACTATCTACAAACAAACCGGTAACAACACTATCGTTCGGTGACAGGCGACTACTCGGAAACAGACTCGGATCAGTTGCTCGACCGATCCGCATATTGTATGAGGGCGAGCGGCCTGTGTTGGTAAACAAATCCGAAACGTCACCGACCGATAATATTGTAATTTTTTAGTTTTATAGAAGTAAATAGTAATAATGTGATTAAAAATTGCTAACATAAGAAAGATAACGCCATCTTTTTGTAAATTTGACGTGACAGATCTCTTTTTGAAGCAATAAACAGAACAATTCGGCATTTTTTTAGGACGACGATTCAATCGCGCAACTAGATTTAGTCTAGTGAGCAGTGCGGCTGAAACTAGTTTTATTGTACGCATAGGACCGCGTGGACTTGTACTTTGACAGAGGGGAACGCCTGCATATGGCTACTCCCCTCCGGTCCGCCGGTGGTCCGTGTTGCTCTATGCAAAAAGCGAACATAACAATAGTCATTTTGAATCTGTTAAAAACAGGGAAAGAAAATTGTACTGAATTTCATTCATCCTCTAGGGAGCAAAGACCTTATACGTATTTCTTACTACTAGACTGTGTACCAAAAATTTTTGTATAGCTAAAATGAAATCTATTACCATACATCTAGGTTAGCTATTCCCTTATAAGCGGTAGCTAACCAAAAGCGGTCCTGAGCGAGACGGTGCCCGCTGGTAGTGTGTCCTTGTCTGACATCGTGCCAGCTCAACTAATCATTGGGTTTGGTAGAAATGGTAGAAAATTTTATATTTTCTTTTTTATGTAATACCAAAATGAACGAATAAAAAATATATTTAAATACGTTTCAAAGTCTATGAAACTTTGAAGCGTATTTAAATATTTTACAGTTCCTTTAATTCATCAATTCATTGTATTTAAAAAATAATTTATTAATACTGAGTAAGAGTAGTACTTTTAAATGTTTGGGCCTGGTAATACTAAATGTAGGACCACCAGGTTTGTGGAGTTTTTGGCGGGTTTTGTTCGAGTAAAATTCAGCGGCTGTTAATATTATTCGCAAATTGATTCCTAGTGGAATAAAATTGGTGAAGTTAAGTTTCTCAACTGTCTACGCAACTGGACATTAAGTGAAATAATTGAGATCCTTTGGGGTATATCAAAGCATCGACTGAAGACTGCAGGATCATCTCACGCCTCTCCTTCATGAGCTTGAGAGTAAGATCAGCTTTTTGTTCCTATCTATATGATGGGTCTTGAAGAACAAGACTTATCCAGACTTGGGATTTGAGGGTGGGTTATCGAGTCCCCCCCCCCTCTCTTCGAACTTCAGATAACCCTATAATACACCATCGTAAACTGCTCAATTCCTCTTCGAGTTCGGGGATCTTATCGTCGGTCCGGAGTCCGGAGTGTGCGCGTGTTGTACGTTGCCAGGTCCAGTCGTCGGTATTTGTTGGGGTAGCCGGATCTCGTCCGGGATTCTTTGCACCCCTTGCCATACCTTAACCTAGATCGCTACCGTAGTAGAGGGTAGGCAGGCTGCCGGGCACTAAGGGCTATGTTTTATTTGTGCTATTCATGGGGAGTGCTTTGCAGGCGGGTTGGCGATCCCAGTATGGTTGTTACAAATGCACAGAGAACGCTTCTGCCCATTCTCTGGTTTGTCCCTTAGTCGCCTCTTATGACACCAATGGAAAAACATGGGCTGTTGAAATTCTTTATGCCCGACACTATACGGTAAGTGATGTAGATTCCAAAAAATATACACTCGTTTCTTTTTTTTCCTTGAATTTGGTAGGTTTAGGTAGCGTAGTTAGGTAGGATATATACATATATCGGGATACTTACACTATTGTTTTTACAATCAATTTATCCCTTGTTATGTTTGGTCATGGTCACCTCATTAGAAAGTGACACACTACCAACGGGAGCCCTCTCGCTCGGACCGTTTTTTGCGCCCTAGTGCACAGTCTAGTAGTAAGAAGTATAAGGTCTTTGCTAGGGAGAGAATGTGATTTAAATTTGGAATACTTACCGAAATTTATACTGAACTACATCTGTGTTTACACCATTGAGTTTGTATATAAAGCATTATACATCTTTTTGAAAAAGGAATACGCATTTATTATGCAGTTATGATTATTAAATAATGTAACGGCTAGGTCTGCGCTAGGTAAGCTGTGCAGGCCGCTAACTGATAGTTAGGAGGTAGTCAGAAAAACAGCTTGTTAATTTAATACATAAATTTATGGTTATTTAAAACAGCTAGGTCGTGGGTTCTAGCGCCACTCAGTTCTGAACAAATTCCCTCACGCGGATAAAATAGTAAGAGGGTACCGTCCCTTGGCAGCACGTGGTAGACGCGGGGACCGGTCAGCACCGGCACAGCGATAGGGTCGCCGGAACTGTAGCAGCTAGGTTGCGCAGGGTAGGCTGCGCAGGGTAGGCTGCGCTGGCACCGGCTCGCGCGACGGCAGGCCGCAGGTAGGCAGGCAAGACCGGGCCACGTGCGTAGGCTGGCACGGCGGTAAGCCGCAGGTGTCAGATAAAAGGACCTGGCGGTGGGCGTAGGCAGCGTGCAGGTAGTTGGCAGCGTGCAAGTAGTAGGAGCACGTCAGGCCTCAGCCCGTACAATGAGCAGCAGCACGTGGCAGACGTGGGGCAGTAGACCGCGGCCGGCTTAGCGGTAGGCCGCAGGGACTGTAGCGGTTAGGGGTGCGCAGGGTAGGCTGCGCACGCCGCTACGTCCTTGGGTAGCGCATAGCCGGACGGTACGCCCGTACGTCGACCCCGTACGAAGAACCCTGAAAGCACCATAGGGTGCGCATGTTAGATGCGGTGCAAAAAAGCAGCAAGCCGCATGCGATGTACCAGCTTCGTCCCCATTTTAGGCCAAGGAACGGTATGGGAACATTATAGGTGAAAGCTCAGCACATCGCAGCGGCTTACAGGTAAGATACTTGCAAACATAGCAAGCACATTGACAGATGCAAAGTTAGGTTAAGTATGAACACGCTAGCATTTATTAACATAAGTAAACGTGATCACTTACAATAAAACACGGAGACACAATCCAATGCGGTAGAAACACATGCTCATAGCGAATTCCTTTGTCCCAGGCGACCCTTAGCCACGCGTCCAACATGACAGTGCAAAACTGATATTAATTAGGTGATGGAATCGGTATTGGTCGCCTGGCACAAAGAATAAGGTACAATAGTTAAACTAATGAGAAACTCACCCTAAATCGGGGCACACAGAATCGTGAGGATCGAAAGTATGTAGTCAGCTAAGCCACCGGAACAGAAATGAACGAGTGACAGTATTCCGGAAGGTTAGAGTTGTGCCGTGTTTTTAGAGATGTGACTATTAACCGACTAATTTTGATATTAGTATCATTCGACTATTTTCAGTTGAGATCTCACAACGCTACAGTACCCCGGCTGCAGAGAGAGGATTTTACCTGTATAAAATCCGCTAGAACTTACTATACTTTCCACTATCTAGTTCAGAAGCCAGCCAGTAACCCTTTGGCTGGTTTCCTACCCGTCATGAAAGTGTCTCATGTTAGTTCTGGTGACGTACCTCTATTGGTATGTTTACCCTTGGGGTCAGTGTAGTCTCGTGTGTAATTGTTAGAGTGTTAGTGGGAGTAGGTTTGGTTAGTTAAGCGGTAGTAGTTATTAGTTGGTTAGTGGGAGTAGGTTTGGTTAGTTAAGCGGTAGTAGTTATTAGTTGGTTAGTGGGAGTAGGTATGGTTAGGTTTAGTAGTGGTTATTTGTTGCCTATCTTCCTTAGGAATGACTTCTTTCCAATCGAACTCACATAGTATTGCGAATTTACTTTTTTCATAACGGTATAGTTTGTTATGTTTTACCGTGTAGTTTGGGAATGCTGAAGGGTCTCGTTGGCAACCATTGTAGATATTTTGGTACCAAGTGTCGTCTGTCTGTTTAGGCGGGCTTGTCTGTGTAGTGTTTTCTTGTGTGAGAGCTGCGACCGGACAAGCACGTGACAACGCGTCTGGTAAGGTGTTATCTGTACCACGTCTATGTTGTATGTCAAAGTTAAAAGCCGACAATCTTATACCCCAGCGCGCCAATCGTCCGGAAGGGTTTTGAAGTTTAAGAAACCACTTTAGTGCGGAATGGTCTGTGAACACTGTGAACTTGATGCCATTTTCTAGGTAACAGCGCCAATGTTCCAGTGCCAACAGTACAGCCAGTGCTTCCCTTTCCGTGATGCTGTAGTTCTGTTCTTGCTTAGACAAGGATTTACTCATGTATGCTATGGGATGTTCAACGCCGTCCCTAATTTGTGTTAGCAAACCGCCGATACCATAGTTACTGGCATCTGTGTGTACTTCGAATGTGCTTGCTATGTTTGCAAGTATCTTACCTGTAAGCCGCTGCGATGTGCTGAGCTTTCACCTATAATGTTCCCATACCGTTCCTTGGCCTAAAATGGGGACGAAGCTGGTACATCGCATGCGGCTTGCTGCTTTTTTGCACCGCATCTAACATGCGCACCCTATGGTGCTTTCAGGGTTCTTCGTACGGGGTCGACGTACGGGCGTACCGTCCGGCTATGCGCTACCCAAGGACGTAGCGGCGTGCGCAGCCTACCCTGCGCACCCCTAACCGCTACAGTCCCTGCGGCCTACCGCTAAGCCGGCCGCGGTCTACTGCCCCACGTCTGCCACGTGCTGCTGCTTCATTGTACGGGCTGAGGCCTGACGTGCTCCTACTACTTGCACGCTGCCAACTACCTGCACGCTGCCTACGCCCACCGCCAGGTCCTTTTATCTGACACCTGCGGCTTACCGCCGTGCCAGCCTACGCACGTGGCCCGGTCTTGCCTGCCTACCTGCGGCCTGCCGTCGCGCGAGCCGGTGCCAGCGCAGCCTACCCTGCGCAGCCTACCCTGCGCAACCTAGCTGCTACAGTTCCGGCGACCCTATCGCTGTGCCGGTGCTGACCGGTCCCCGCGTCTACCACGTGCTGCCAAGGGACGGTACCCTCTTACTATTTTATCCGCGTGAGGGAATTTGTTCAGAACTGAGTGGCGCTAGAACCCACGACCTAGCTGTTTTAAATAACCATAAATTTATGTATTAAATTAACAAGCTGTTTTTCTGACTACCTCCTAACTATCAGTTAGCGGCCTGCACAGCTTACCTAGCGCAGACCTAGCCGTTACAGTGCGAACTGTAACGGCTAGGTCTGCGCTAGGTAAGCACTTTAATTACTCTAGTGAATGAGATTAGTTTGATTACCAACTGACCAGTAGTTAGGTACCAAAGGAGCTTAGGACTCCTGCAGCCAAAGTTAAATAGATAAACCCCTATTGGTGAATGACCTCCCACGAGATGTGGTGGTAGTAGTCCCTTGGCATCGTTTGACCCAGTGTGAGTCAAACGCTAGCTAGCTAGGCCTACGGGACTACTGCGGATTCTTCCACTTTAGATCCTTGATATGCCAGGTACCCAGTGGTTTTCCCTGTATATCTACCAAGTCATACACCAATGGAGACAGTTTCTTTGATACCCTGCATTTTACAAACTTAGGTGCCAGTTTTTTGCTGAAATATTTGTCCTTATCGCTCTGGTAGTACGTACGTTTCCAGACTACATCTCCCACATTGAATTCCACGTCCTTCCTACGAAGGTTGTAGTTACTAGTGTTCCTAGAGAATGCTTTCAGTAAAGCTGTTTGTACCTTGTCGAAGATGCTAGATAGGACACCCAAGTTCTCTGCATAGTGGTCCCTTGGTTGGTATATTATTTCCTTTATATCAGTGTCCTGATAGTGAGAACCGTCAGCGATCAACTCCCTACCATAGACCAGAAACGCTGGTGTGTAGCCTGTGACCTCACTGGTTGAGCTGTTTAGTGCAAACTGAACCTTTGGGATGTGTAAGTCCCAGGAGCGCTGGTCATCATTGATAAATGTGGATAACGCCGAGATATACACCACAAGTGAATACTGTGGAACGCTACAATAAAACTATAATCACGGCGTTATCCACATTTATCAATGATGACCAGCGCTCCTGGGACTTACACATCCCAAAGGTTCAGTTTGCACTAAACAGCTCAACCAGTGAGGTCACAGGCTACACACCAGCGTTTCTGGTCTATGGTAGGGAGTTGATCGCTGACGGTTCTCACTATCAGGACACTGATATAAAGGAAATAATATACCAACCAAGGGACCACTATGCAGAGAACTTGGGTGTCCTATCTAGCATCTTCGACAAGGTACAAACAGCTTTACTGAAAGCATTCTCTAGGAACACTAGTAACTACAACCTTCGTAGGAAGGACGTGGAATTCAATGTGGGAGATGTAGTCTGGAAACGTACGTACTACCAGAGCGATAAGGACAAATATTTCAGCAAAAAACTGGCACCTAAGTTTGTAAAATGCAGGGTATCAAAGAAACTGTCTCCACTGGTGTATGACTTGGTAGATATACAGGGAAAACCACTGGGTACCTGGCATATCAAGGATCTAAAGTGGAAGAATCCGCAGTAGTCCCGTAGGCCTAGCTAGCTAGCGTTTGACTCACACTGGGTCAAACGATGCCAAGGGACTACTACCACCACATCTCGTGGGAGGTCATTCACCAACAGGGGTTTATCTATTTAACTTTGGCTGCAGGAGTCCTAAGCTCCTTTGGTACCTAACTACTGGTCAGTTGGTAATCAAACTAATCTCATTCACTAGAGTAATTAAAGTGCTTACCTAGCGCAGACCTAGCCGTTACAATAAAATAACGAAAACCGACGAGGCCGTATGAGCTTGATGCCTTTGCTTTTCCGACAAAAAAATATTAGTCTAGGAATTAGCCGCGTTTTTGTTTTCTTCAAATACATAAACGTTAAGTTTATTTTAATTTATTTTTATATGTCATTATTTTTAATAAATACTTATCTCATATTATTATTATTGTGTTAATTTTTCCGCAAATGGTACAAAAAGTAGAGTATTTTCCTCGGTGATAAAGCTGTCTTAGTCTTGGGTGAACTTAAATCCCTCGCTTCGCTTGTGATTTAAGTTTTTAACACCCTCGCTACGCTCGGGAGTAAACCTCGGGTCCTTCGTTACGCTCGCGATTTAAGACGGTACCCTGACCAAAAATCGGCATCAAATATGAGCATTCCTATTGGTCTAGCGGCACTGGTGGCGCATGAATTACAGTAGTTAATACGCCCAGATTTTAGAATAAAATCTTTATAAAATCGAATTTCAGTCTTTTGAAAAAAAAATACTACAAAAATGTTCGTTATTAAATTGCCTATCCATTAGTGTTAGTACAAAAAATAATTAATGAACACTTTACGAGGAGATGCATAATATCAATAATTATTTCTCATTTTTATGTTTTTTTGGAAGGAGATTAGTGAAATTTAAACAAAATTTAAAAAAAAACTAAATCTAACATTTTAGAATCAATATTAAGTAGAATTTTAATGTATTTTTTTTTAAATTGATATTTCTTTTTAAATAACGAGTAGATAGCTCCTAAAAACAGACAAAAAACGGCTTGCGCGGTGTTTTGCTCGGGGTACCGCCTTAAATCGTCACCTGCGACAGAAGACACTGCTTTATCCCCTTGGTTAATAATCTACTATTAAAATGTATGTATAACTCGACAGCGTAAAACACGCTACTGTTTTGTCAAAATGAAAGCGTGCGCGCATGCTTTGAGCTTTCAATAAAGACACGCAATTAGGGTGCTGGATATTCTAACTGCCCAAGTACCGTATGTCCCTACTCATGTTAGGAAAGAAGATCGTATCAAAATATTTAGATAAGCCAGATTGGAATAGAGATTGGGTACGTAAGTGGGCGGTATCTTATCTATCTCAGGGGTTTAATAACCTGGGTTCGAAAAAGGTAAGTAGATTAGGTTTAAGTCTTCTGGACTTTTATTACTTAATTATTAAACTTAATTATTTACTTGAATTAATTTTCTAGTTTCCTATTAATAATGACTGCCATAGGTATGTTTATTTTAGTGGTTTGATTTATTGTATTTTAATCTGTCAGATATTATTTATTTATCGTAGACTGATCAAAAAGAATCAAAGAGTCAAGGCCTTATCAGAAAGCTTAAAGTCACCCAAAGGGCAATGGAGAGGGCTATGCTCGGAATTTCCTTGCGTGATCACGTCAGAAATGATGATATCCGCAGAAGAACCAAAGTTACCGACATAGCCCGAAGAATTGCCAAACTTAAGTGGCAGTGGGCAGGGCACATTGCTCGCAGAACGGATGTCCGATGGGGCCGAAAAGTTCTGGAATGGCGACCGCGAACTGGAAGACGATACGTTGGAAGGCCTCCCACTAGGTGGACCGATGACCTGGTTAAGGTTGCGGGAAGGCGCTGGATGCGAGAGGCACGGGATCGGTCAATGTGGCGACGCCTGGGGGAGGCCTATATCCAGCAGTGGACGTCTTTCGGCTGAAATGATGATGATGATGATGATGATTTCTTTCAGGTAAATCAATTTCACAAAAAGAAAATAATCCATTTTTTTTACACGTGTTAACTATATATATGCGTATAAATACAAAAGATTTATGAGAGAGAATGTTATAAAAATTCGAATAAGTTTCGGCTTCGGTTTCGGCTGAAAATCCTGTTTCGGCCGGACACTAGTTTAAATCAGTATTCATTACATTGCCTGATTTGACTTGGCTAGATTCATAATGCCCGGGCATCATACATAGTGCCCTGATTAATCACTTAGTCCATGATATATACATTGGCTTAGTTTCTGACCGAAATCTAGACACGCGGCAGCGTGTCAAGCCAAGTTCAAGCAAAGGAAGCGACGCAGCAGACACGAACCATTTGGAGCCACTTTTGACCCCTGAATACGTCACTCAAAATATATTTAACATAGACTCATGAAATTTGGTTTATTTATTACCCGACTGCCGAAGGAGGGTAATGTGTTTATCAGTCTATGTAAGTATGTATGTATGTTTGTTCCTATGTGGCGTTCTAGAGACCAAACGCGTTGGCCGATTTAGATGATTCTTCTTCGTCGATTCATCTTAACCCTGCGAGTGTCACTGGCTACATAAAATTGAAAAATAAAAATATGGCGGATTTTGGGCGCCATAAGTGGGGTAACAAATATTTTTTCCTTCCAAACCCATCGTGGGGGTATCAAAATAAAGTGTTTTAAGAGGTGATTTCAAAAATATATAACACTTATTTGTTTAAATGTACCTAATTCTAAAAAAAGAGTAACCAAAAAGATATAAATATAAAAATAAAAAAAAGTTATAAAAAAAAAACCCGACTGCTTAAAAAGCGAACAAAAAGACGTAAACAAGAAGAAATCATGCTATGCAGTCGGAGGATACATCTGGTTTTGGTCAGCCAGCTCGCGAACATGTATCCTATTACTGCACAGCATGATTTTCTTCTTATTTACGTCTTTTAGTTCGCTTTTTAAGCAGTCGGGTTTTTTTAATTTTTTAAAATCTCATAGTTTAACTAGTAGGTACGGTACCCAAAATTTCATAAATATAGTACAAGGTCTAGCGCCTAATTGTGTCAGTTCCTGAGGTATGGGAGCGGTACGGGAGGGGTGTGTTTACGAAACGTCAAACGAGTAACGACGCGTAACTTCAGTTTGGCGTCAGGCTTGCTCCTTCCTTCCGCGCCTTTAGGGTATATATGTTCTGTGGGCTTGCTGTCGTCAAGACGTGTTAAGGCGGTACCCCGAGCAAAACGCCGCGCAAGCCGTTTTTTGTGCTGTTTTTAGGAGCTATCTACTCGTTATTTAAAAAGAAATATCAATTAATAAAAATACATTAAATTTCTACATAATATTGATTCTAAAATGGTAGATTTAGTTTTTTTTTAATGTTGTATATATTTCACTAATCTCCTTCCAAAAAAAACATAAAAATAAGAAATAATTATTGATATTATGCATCTCCTCGTAAAGTGTTCATTAATTATTTTTTGTACTAACACTAATGGATAGACAATATAAAAACGAACATTTTTGTAGAATTCTTTTTTTCAAAAGACCAAAATTCGATTTTTTAAAGATTTTATTCTAAAATCTGGGCGTATTCACTACTGTAATTCATGCGCCACCAGTGCCGCTAGACCAATAGGAATGCTCATATCTCATGCCGATTTTTTGGTCAGGGTACCGTCTTAATTGGACAGGTCGCTTCAAGTAAAACGCACACGGTATTGGCAACCAAAGATGAGTCCTCCAATAAGGTCTCAAACTAAACAAGTTGTTTATAAAGTGTACGAATATTTTAAAACAAAAAATTTGATCCTAATTCTGCTGAGTTTAAAGATGACATGATGACATCCGGATTTAAACTCTATTGAATTGGTATGGGGAGCTATCAAGGGTGTGCTGGCACGAAAATATATAAATTCAAATTTAACTGAGAAGAAACGAGCTCTTGCAGAGCTATTTTCTAAGTATTCTGTGCAGAAATGGCAAAATGAAAAATGAAAAAAAAAGTGTCAATCACACAAAGAAAGTGGAGGAAGAGTACTATAAAGATGACAATCTAAGTGACGAGATCATGGATCAAATTATTATAAATTTACGAGATGGGAAATCAGATAATGAAAGTGATTCGAGCCATACATATAGTTGTAACGATTATTTTTGTATCAAAGCGACATCTTGTGTTAAAGATGAGAACCAGCTTGGCATGGGTGTGTCACCAGTTGATCATTGCGTGATACTGGATGGCGTTGCTATCTGCAGTTATATAAAATGATATAATAAAATAACAATTTGTGTGTATCAATTTAATTCAACAAACACACAATTCAACACTAAAATAATAAATGATTAACTTCTTTAAAATATCTATATAAAGAAAAACCAGACATAGACCTAGACATGTCAAGTCTATTGGTTAATCTTCAATGTCTATGACTGACAAGAATGACAATTCTTTTTCATTGGAAGTATTGGGACAGGACAGTTGATAAAAACTTTGATCCCCAAAAGAGCAAAAAGAAACGAGCTGCATGTCTCGCAGGCGGCAGGGAACAAGCCCCAAATATAAATAATAAATGTGTCAGCAATAGCTGTGAGTATAATGTTGAATTAACCTAAATTTCCATACTTGTGAAAACATGTGCGTGTGTGATACTCATCATGCATTTCTTCTCCTTGGCAGGGCACTCTAGGATTAATTTTTATTAGTACATAAATAAATAAGAAAATGGTCAACTATATCTAACTACAACTACACATATGACTACAATTCCTGAAGAAAACAGCAGTTGAACTCCAGCATTTGGTACCGAACACAAATGGCATTTTAGCTTGCACGAGGCTTGATTATAGCTTCTCAGGTGAATGATACTGCTTGAGATATCATACCTCCGGTATTGGAAATAATGGGTAAATTGTATCCCAAATAAAAGTAAGTTTCATTGTACTTGTTTAACCTCAAGAAATTGTGATGACGGATTGTATGTTCAAGAATTAAATTAGTTAACCAAACTGTGTGACTTTTACTTCAGTCAACCTAATGCGAAACCATACCCTACACAGTCTCATGCTGATCACCTACCCTTGATCTAGTTGGTGAGTAAGGCAAGTAAAATACTTTCTTACATAGTGATTCGGGTACAGACGGCGATATGGATTTAGATTAATGTAATTTAGAATTTCTGTTAAAAATAATAGTATTAAAAAAATATCATTATATAGAAAAAAAAAAAAAAAAAACTATTCAATTTAAAATTTTTCATGCAATGTTATATAATGTGTTAATTATTGTATATTCAATGTAATTTGTAGTGCTTTTTATGGGAAAAACTGCCTGAAATAAATGATTTTTATTTATTTATTTATTTATAGCCACACTTTATTTATTTATTTACTTTTCATTTTTTTAGTACTTATGAATAAGCTTGGAGAAAACTGCGAGACTCGATTCCTGAACACCCATTTATAATATTTACCTACAAATTTGTACCCTTGGTAGGCGTGTCCGACTCGCACTTGTCCGGTTTTTTTGTTTTTATTGTCATACGCCGAAATATTAATCAATTTGACTTAGGTACACGCTTGTAAATATCATAAGCATATCGTAAGAGATATCTGCATTAAAATGTATCACGTGTATAGCGAGACAGTTAGGATACGTCATGTCACGTCACTTGTCACCCCTCCCGTACCGCTCCCATACCTCAGGAACTGACACAGTTAGGCGCTAGACCTAGTTACTATATCAATAAAGTCTAAAAATCGTAATTTTTATCAATGACTGATGGATAGATGAAAAAACCTATTTCCAGATGACCTAGAAAGTTGAAACTTGGCGTCCACCTGGGTAATTGTGCCTATAGACAAAGGAAAAGTAAAAACAAATAAACAGTGATTTTACGATTTGCTATATTTTCCAAGTGCCTTTCGAAATTATAATAGCAAAAACTTCACAGGCAAATAGATTCGATGCTTTTATCCGGCGACGGCGAAGCCAAAAGGAGAGTTATGATTGTTATCCGGATATGGCAAAGCCAAAAGGAGAGTTATGATTGTTATCCGGCTATGGCAAAGCCAAAAGGAGAGTTATGATTGTTATCCGGCTATGGAAAAGCCAAAAGGAGAGTTATGATTGTTACCCGGCTATGGCAGAGCCAAAAGGAGAGTTATGATTGTTATCCGGCTATGGCAAAGCCAAAAAGAGAGTTATGATTGTTATCCGGCTATGGCAAAGCCAAAAGGAGAGTTATGATTGTTATCCGGCTATGGCAAAGCCAAAAGGAGAGTTATGATTGTTATCCGGCTATGGCAAAGCCAAAAGGAGAGTTTAGATTATTATCCGGCTATGGCAAAGCCAAAAGGAGGGTTATGATTCTTACCCAACTACAATTCAACCGGTTTTTATGTATGTATCGTACCGTATGCAGCATTATCTGTGCATTTGGAACAACCATACTGCGATCGGTAATTGGCCTGCCAAGCGTGGCGATTATGGCGAAACCCCAAAAGAATAGCACGAATAAAAAATGGCCCAAGTGCCCGGCAGACTGTCCACCGTCAGTTACGGTCGCAGTCGAGGTTACTGCATGGCAAGGGGTGCTAAGAATCCCCGAAGTAGATCCGGCTACCCCACAACAAACACCGACGACTGGGACTAGCAACATATAACAGGCGCACACTCTGGATCGACCAGAAGATCACCGAACTCGAAGAGGAATTGAGCAGGTTACGATAGAGTCTTATAGGGTTATTAACATAAGACCGCAGAGTGAGAGAGACTCGATAATTCTCAAATCCGGTAGCTTGCTATATTTCCGAGAGGGTGACCGCCTGACCGGCAGTTTCACCCAGGGTGGTGTCGGGTTTATCGTCTGCAAGTCCCTTGTGAATTTAACGTGGTGATAATTAAGAGTATGTCGACCAGGGTCGCGTAAATAATACTCAGAATAGCCTCAAGATATTCCCTGAAGGTCGTGCATGTCTACGCTCAGACCTGGGCACACCCCGATGACGAGATAACGACGACGAGTATATCTCTAGAGCCAGGCATGGTATCAGAACTCACTTTAACGCTCTCGTAACTGGGCAAACAAGACGGTGATGAGCTGTGAGTGGGTCAATTTGGAATTGGACGTCGGAACCACCGGGGTCACCTACTGGCCAGTTTTATGGAGAAGGTTTTGTAATATATGATGAACTCCTACTTCAGAAAGCGTGAGCACAGGAAGTGGACCTGGCAGAGCCTCGATGGTGCAACTTATATCGACATCATCACGTCAACCAAAAAATGTTCAATGATGTCTCTGTGATCATTTCGGTGAAAACTGGAAGCGATCACCGCATGATAAAAGGCACATTGAATAACACGCTTGAAAGGTTTCTCACTGATGAAGTACACGCTCCGTCCAGCACAGATACAAATCCAAAACCCCAAGAACTTTCAGCTCAAACTCCAGAACAGTTTCGACTGCCTAGGTAGTTCCGTGGACGAATACAACGATAGGTTCGCTCTGCCCAATCGTCTCCTGCAAACTCCTTGGAGCCCTTATTCAGCTCAATCGCGTCTTTAATACGCCCGGTATTAAAGTGGCGGTGGTCTCTTTTCAAGGACTTAGAGATCCGTCTATTGAGCTGCCGGTATTTGCACGCCTCATCTGAAGATTGCAGGATCATCTCACGCCTACTCTTCATAAGCTTGAGACTTTGAGAGTATGATCAGAGAGCTTTACCACGAATCCATCGTTGTAATCGTCCATGGAGTTCCCTAGGCACTCGAAACGATTCTGAAGTTCGAGTTGAAAGCTCTCAGGATTGGATCTGGATTAGGGCATGCAATATCACAAGGTTCTCAATTCCGGAAGTCAGTTCCAATACTGGAGATCGGGTTCCGGAACTACGGAACTTGTTCCGGAACTGGTAAATTTTAAAGTTTGTTTCAAATCAAACAAAATTTATAATTAAATCAGACTTTTAATAATTTTTAGTAACTAATTAAACATGTTTGGTCATCTTTCTTCCTTATTTATTACTCTATATAAACATTTTAAACCTTAAATCAACAAAGCTTATCTTCTTCTTTTTCGTGTCGCTGGCGCGAGTCTTTCAAAATTTATTTGACCCAAAACTTAGCCACCTCCACGGCGTCATCTGTGGCAGCACATAGATCACCCTGGTTGCATGTTTTGGGCACAGAGGACAGGACAGTAGGTGGACCATGGTTTGCGACTCAGCTACACCTTCCTACCTGGGTTCTAAAGCGGTTCAGGGACTTCCATGTAGATCACGGAAGGTTAGATCCTGAGGGAAGATGCTCGCTTGGAAGTAAACAATATGTTGATGGGGGCAAATTTATTCTACCACAGTCTGCAGCGGGCGTCGGCTTGGTCTCTTGACAGGGAAACCACCGTTTTCAGGAAGTTTTGTCTGCTTTTCAGCCGTTGCGTCGGTAGTTGTGCAACGAATAGTGGGTGTCTGATGTCACGCGCCTGCTTTTGTTTCTCGACGTGTGAAGGTGCTATCCCGGCTGTGGGGCATAGTATACTGACCGGGGTTGGTTTGAGGTAGCCGGTAATTGTACAGCATGTGTCGTTAAGACCAACTTCCACTTCCTTGGCGTGGGCGGAACGGTGCCACACTGGACACGCATATTCGCCGGCCGAGAAGCAGGCCAGTAGTCCGAGGAACGTGAGGTGAAACCCTCCAGTTGGTTGATGTTAGGCGTCTGAGTAAATTGTTGTGGGACCCGATTTATCACACAATAAAATTAAACATTAATAATAATAATATGAATAAAAAACACACGATATTTGAATTGTAGTACGTATCACGTGTCACATACATTTCATACTGCATAGTCTCCTTCCAGTCTTAACATTAAGTCATAACATTTAGTCTTAATTCTAGAATTGAAAAATCAGAAAAAATATTACGGAATTCCGGAGTTACAAAATTCCGGAATTCATGCATGCATGTCTTAATCTAGATCTCTGCTGGACGGATCGTAGACTTCATCAGTCGAGACATTCCCAGCAAAATATTGAAGTTCAATGTGCCTCTTACCATACGGTAATCACTTCCGGTTTTTACCGCCTTGATCACAGAGACATGATTGACTTTAGTATGCTTCTTCGTCGACATGTGGGATGGGACCACCTGGGAAGTATATCCTTTCAAACAAAAGAAGAATTTTCCAAATCGGTTCAGGAATCTTTGAGTTATCGGGGAACATCGATAAAAAATAAGGTTTCGAAGAATTGAGAACCTCCTCCTTTTTTTGAAGTCGGTTAAAAAGATTTCTGAACGCAACGTTTTATGTCACTCAGTCACTCACACTCACTGTCACTGTCTGTCACATCTTAAACTTATTGATTTTCCGCACGGAGTGCGTTCCGATATTATGATTTCAGAATTTTAAGCAATATATTTATTTTATGTCGGTTCTTCACAAGAGTGCGACAAAGACAAAGAAGTTTCGTATGTTTTCATAACGTATTCTTGTCGGAGATAGATACATGAAACACAGCAAAATCAATGATTGATTGCAATGGTGAACATACCATAAACTTCGTGCCGTAAATAAATAAAAGAACTGTGTAAATACGTAATAATTACTGACAAAGTTGATTAAATAGTGTAGTGTTTTCATTTTAAACATGTTGGGGCAAAGACCGAGGTTCATCAAGCCAGGTAATTCAACTTTTCTAATAGGTTACTATACTACACCGCGTATAGATATATTTTTTTCAGTAATGGTGCCTGAAAACTTGCTGGAACACTCTAAGGGTGTGGTTTTAGGGTACAGAACTTCTGTCGTTAGTTTTAGATTTAGACCGACTGACCCCAAGCTGCTATAATATCAAAATATTCGAAAAGTAAACATTTTTCTACCGGTATTTTCATCTCCGCTCTTTTGCTCCCTTTTCAAAGACTAGTGCGATTTTTTCCATCTTCATAGATTGATTTGCTATGGATTTGAAAGATAGGACATACAGGCTCGTTCACCAAAATCCTTTGTTCTGGCTAAGTAAGATATAATTTATATACCAAAAAGATTAATCGGTACCAGTGTTGTTATTACAATAATGGGCATGGCTAGACAAAAGACAAAGACAAAAGATATTTATTTCAACTGGGCCACCAAGCGGCACTTTTGAATGTCACAATTTAAATTTAAATGGAATACAAGTTGATTCTACCGTGCATTCGGAAAGTAGCTAGTTATGGAGAAGAATGCACAAGAAACTCCATACTTTTTAAATTTACATGTAATAAAAGTTGATTCTACCGTGCATTCGGAAAGTAGCTTGTTATGGAGAAGAATGCACAAGAAACTCCATACTTACTCTTTTAAAAAAAAAAAAAAAAATGATTCTACCGTGCATTCGGAAAGTAGCTTGTTATGGAGAAGAATGCACAAGAAACTCCATACTTACTCTTTTAAAAAAAAAATGATTTTTACAATATTTAGGTACATGAGTACATACATTAATAAATTCACATATGTGAGGACAATGCACCCAGAATAGCACTACACACTATACTATGTAAAGGTATAAAGTATTAAAAGTACTCACACATGTACTGTGCAGTTATACAATAGGTACTAGAAAAACATCAACATCCGAAGCAGTTGAGTTATGACCAATCCCAACTGACGGCGCCCGTTCACGAACATGACGCATGAATCGGCACCACCCAGCTCAACCATCATGAAGGGAACCAAATGATCCAACACACGCGCCACCATCAGAGAGACATTTGAGAGAGCATGACACACTCAACTGCCAGGGCACACACAAGTCAACGAACGACACATAGGTATAGCAAATGGTAGATTTACAGTTGGGTACATAGTACCCACACACGTGCTGTGCAGCTATACAATACTAAAACGCTAGCCCACATGATTAAAATCCCTGTCCTTAAAACTAGAAATCCAATTGATACACATACAATATTTGTGATTTGTCGAGTTACCTACTCTAAACACCAACTAAGTCAGTCTATAGAGGCCTCTTCCAACATGCTTAATGTATAAAGGTATGTTTCCTGGGTAGAAAATGATAATTCAATTCAGTCTGTCAGTGAGATTATCCAATAAAGCGCATCAAAGTTGGAGTGGGGGCTTGTGACGTCTCTTTGTCAGTATAAAGCGTACTGACTAACAGCGTGACGTTACACAATATTTCAACACACTGTATCGTCGTAATTGATTGAATATGTGGCAAAAGAAATCTACGTGTCCAATATTTCCAGTTCATCTCACTGACGGACTAAATAGATATTTTTTGTAAACTCCCCCATTGAAAACAGTCTTAAGTAATTTCCTCATTAAATTCTACTATAGCACATACAAATCAATGATCTCACACAAAATCCAGCACTCTTTCTTTTTTTCATTCTTTCTCTGAGTCTTTGGCATGATTTGAACATATACCTACAACAGACCGACAACTACAAGTTGGGCAGTTACTTGGACGAGACACATCAATCAGCCCTCTTGTCAAAGGATCTCAATGATTCTCTCTTTTCAATGGAGGTTTGTTGGACTCTACACTGTATTCCGCATACCTATACACCACAAACTGGTTTTTTTTTTTTTTTTAAGGTTTGAATAAAAATTAAATAAAAATATCCTTTTATTTTAAATTTATCCTTAACTAACTTAGACTGTTTTTTAGTCAAGTTGTCCTTTGACATAGGCCTCCTCCAGGTCATGCCACTTTTTACGGTGCCTTGCTGATCTCCTCTCCTTCACCCCTGTGGGAGATCGTCCTCCCACCTGTTTTGTTGCCTGCCTCTGTGCCTTTTCCCGTCGCGTGGGTACCACTCAATTATGCTTCTCGTCCACTTTTCTATTCGATTTCGCATTGTGTGGCCCGTCCATCTCCACTTCAGTCTCTTGACTCTATTGGTTATGTCCGCCACCCCCGTTTGCTTTCGTATGTCTACACGTCGACACTTGTCTTTAATGCGGATGCCAAGCATGCTCTTCTCCATACCTTGTTGGCAGACTGTAAGTTTTTGTATGCTTGATTTCGTTAAGGACCATGTTTGGCATCCATATGTGAGTACTGGCAGAATGCAACTGTCATAGACCTTTTTCTTTTCACGTATTGGTATGGACTTGCTCTTCACGATTTCTTTGAGGGACCAGTAGCGGGACCAGGTGTTGTTTACCCTTCTTTGTATTTCTTTAGGCATTAGGTGTAGGGGAGAAATTAGGTGTCCCAGGTATATGTACTCTTCTACATATTCGATCTCTTGTTCTGCTATTGCTATTGTTTCTCGGGTGCTGTTGGTAATTGCTTTTGTTTTAGAGAAGTTGATAGTGAGACCCACCATGGCACTGGCATTGAATAGTTGTTTTAGCATTGCTTGTAATATTTGTGGTTCTTCTGCAAATATTACAATGTCATCAGCAAATCTGAGATGGTTTAGCATTTTGCTGTTGATGTTTAGTCCGAGGTTATCCCATTTTAATTCATAGAATAGCATTTATCAAAAGTTTCTTGAGGTCATATCTTTTTCATACATAAATACATACATAAAAACGCCACTGCCACCTACTACGATCCTTACATTCTTCTCTTTTCATATCTCTTTCATTATCTACTTAAACCATTCTGCTGCTGATAAAATGTGCTGGAATAAAATTCATTTCTTGACACAAACCCTTAAATCCTCCTGTAGACATTTCTATAGTGGCTGAGAAGTAAATTCAAAACACGGGCATGACTTGAGAATAACTGGACTTATCTGGTTTATCATTGTTTTAAAAAAAGATGAAAAATAAAAATAAACTGGGACATTGCTTTTTCTATGAGGTTTTTGTATGACAGGACAATTGTAGGCACAAAACATTTTTACTCTTAGCGAGATTGTGGACATGACAATATCTGTCAAGTCATTTAAGTCCTATTTGCCCATTTAAAAACTTTTTAATATTATTTTTTACAGGTGAAGAAGAACCCCTCTACCCAAACTGGTTTATCATTGTTTTAAAAAAAATTGGTAAAGATGAAAAATAATAAAATCTGGGACATTGCTTTTTCTATGAGGTTTTTGTATGACAGGACAATTGTAGGCACAGAACATTTTTACTCTTAGCGAGATTGTAGGACATGACAATGTCTGTCATGTCAGTTAAGTCCTATTTTCCCATTTCAAAACTTTTTAATTTTATTTTTAACAGGTGAAGAAGAACCCCTCTACCCAACGAGAAACAAGGATGGCGTGATTGAAACATTGGTAAACCCTAACGTGGACACCGCATTGGCCACGGACAATGACTCACGAACCTCATTCGTTTACAATCGTTACCACCATCTACCGATGAGTGCTCAACGGCAGAAGTTACCAGTGTTTCAGTACCGTAACCATATCTTGTACCTGTTGGAGCGGTATCAAACGTTGGTGCTGATTGGGGAGACTGGCTGCGGGAAGTCTACACAAGTGCCTCAGGTGAGTATTTTATAATTTTTTTATTAAGGCCCTACAACCGCTTTAGTGCCGTTAAATGGTAACTTTCTAAAGCAAACTCCTTAGTAACGGCTCGGTAATAAGTTTTCAATTTTTTTTTATTTATTATTGTTTCATGTACATTATTTGTGAAACACGGTTATTTCGTATAACAAATAGTGTTGATTAAAAAAAAAATTAACAACACAAGTTTTGGATGGTCCTCCAAAACGACTTAGGTAAATGTTTAAAAATATTTGTACACAGAAAATTTGATGGCTAGAATTTCATAATAACTGAAACAGCATAATTATGTAAATATAAGAATACTAGCTGTTGCCCGCGACTTCGTCTGCGAAGCATTAGTAATTCGAATAGCTTATTTTTTTATATCGCAGCATAATATTGTGGGTTTTCCATACAAACTTCTACCTCTCTTTCCACCCCCTTAAGTAAGATTTCCGGGATAAAAACTATGCTATGTCCTGCCCAGCGTCTCAAAATATCTCCGAACCAAATTGCATCTAAATCGGTTCAACGGTTTAAGCGTGAAAAGGTGGACAGAGAGACAGACAGAGTCGCTTTCACATTTATAATATTAACTCCGCCCGCGACTTCGTGTGATGGCAACCAAAAATAAGCTGCTATTAAACCTGAGACAAACGGTCCAGTTCGATAGTTCCAAATCGATGTAGAGGTCCCCATCCTAGTGCCATTTGATTCTTCAAAGAAACTTTGACACCCCTAAATCGTCTTCTGGGGGTAAAGCCGAAAAACTAATGATGCCATCCTTTATTATTTTGCCAAAGGAATAAGATTTTTATACAAATAAATGTCTCCCTTTTAACCATTAAAAAGTTGAATTTCGAAAAACCCCTCCTAAGTGCTCCCCAACGTCATAAAAAGAAGCTAAGTGCAGTAAAAGTAATCAAAAATCTTTACCACCCCGAAGTCGAATTAATAATAGTGTTACAAGATAGGGCAGCGCCATCTAGTGACGAGTAGAAGAACTAAGTAGTAACTAGTGGCGCCATCTAGTATCGAATAGCGGAACTAATGTTCTCGGAAGTTCGTTTCGAGTAGAATTTTCCAGAATGTTCGAACCGAACATTCTGGAAGTTTCTAGTCGCTTCGGGATCGATGAGTTCAAAAGTCGATTGTTCGGGAAGATTCTCGAAGTACCTAGAACAGTATGGAACGTTCTAGAAACATCTTCCGGGCTATACAAAGAGCGGTCGGGTTCGTCGTGAGTCAGTTTCGATTGAGAAGCGATACAGAGCGATCAAAGCGGAAAATAGTGCGAAGTCATAGAATTGTTTAAGAAGTGTTTTTGTAATAAACAGTGATTATTTGAAGTCTGCTGTTTAAATAATTTATCCCTGAACCCCAGCTCGTAACAAATTGGTGTCAGAAGTGGGATTCAGACTTCTTCGGGAACCATGAAGGTGTACATCTGAGAACAGCCACCGGTCAGCACGTAACCGTCCGAGGTGAGAAGGTGGTGGAAATGAAGTTAGGGAATAAAGTTTAACGCCACAATGTTATCGTGGCTGACATAGTTGACGACTGCATTCTGGGTCTAGACTTCATGAGGAAACATCAGTGTGAGATTGACGTTTATCAAGGAGTGTTGAAGTGTGGCTCAGAAGAAGTCTTCATGGAAGGTGCATCATCGGGGAAGGTGTACTGCCTGGAAAAGGTTACTCTTCAACCAAGGTCAGAAACAATCGTACCAGTTTGTCTACCAAGAAATTCTGGTCGGGAAAACCGATGTGTACTTATAGAAGGTTTGGATAACGATGCTTCATGGAAAATTGCACGCACATTGGTGAGGGGTACTAGTGTTTCATCGGTACGTGCACTCAACACAAGTGACCAGGACCTGGTGCTCAAGAAAGGAACAATTTTAGGCACTTGTGAAGGAGTGGTTTGGATGCGTAGATGCCACGAACAACCTACCAACGCCAAAGTTCAAAGTACAAGATTCGATGTGTCATCGCTTTTGAGGGACTGCCAGAATAATCTGTCGGAAGAAGAAGAGAACAAGGTTAAGAAGATGTTGAACAGGTTCGCCGACATTTTCTCAACAAATGATTCCGACATAGGGAAGACTGCGTTAGTTCAACACAGAATAAATACAGGAAATGAGGTACCAATCCGCCAGCGACCAAGACGTGTGCCAGTGACACGGGATCGTGAAGTTGACGACATGGTCAAGGGTATGGTGAAAGATGGCGTGATTGAACCTTCATCCAGCCCATGGTGTTCACCGGTAGTGCTGGTGAAGAAGAAGGACGGTAGCATGCGCTTCTGTGTGGACTATCGCCGTCTAAACGACATTACGAAGAAGGACAGTTATCCGTTGCCGAGGATCGACGACACGCTGGATACGCTAACAGGAATGAAATGGTTTTCCACCCTAGATCTGAAGAGTGGCTACTGGCAGGTCCAAATAGACCCTCGGGATAAAGAAAAGACAGCGTTCTCTACAGGCAAAGGATTGTGGCAATTCAATGTTATGCCATTTGGACTGTGTAATGCTCCTGCCACCTTTGAGAGATTGATGGAGCGGGTACTTACTGGGCTGATTGGTGACGCCTGCCTAGTTTACTTGGATGACATTATAATCGTGGGACGGACGTTTGAAGATCACCTCCGCAATTTGGAACGTGTGCTGTCAAAGATACGAGGAGCCAATCTAAAGCTAAGTCCAAAGAAGTGCGCGTTGTTCAGGCGGCAAGTGAACTTTTTAGGACATGTGGTTTCCGAAGAAGGTACAAACGGACCCGGATAAGCTCGTTGCCGTCAAGGATTGGCCAGTTCCGGAGAACAAAACGCAAGTGAGGGCATTTCTCGGTTTGTGCTCCTACTATCGGCGGTTTGTGAAGAGCTTTGCTGACATTGCCCGACCTCTTCATAAGCTAACTGAAGACAAGATACAGTTCTGCTGGAATGAGAGCTGTGACGTTGCATTTCAGAAGCTGAAGGAACGTCTGTGCAATGCACCCATCCTAGGCTATCCTGACAATGAAAATGAATTCATAGTTGACACAGATGCCAGCAATACTGAAATCGGTGGGGTATTGTCTCAACGAAAAGGAGATCATGAGGTTGTAATTGCGTACTTCATCAAAGCCTTATCCAAACCTGAGAGGAACTACTGTGTCACTCGAAGGGAGCTTCTAGCTGTAGCAAAAACATTGCAGCATTTCAATAAATATTTGTTGGGGCGGAAATTTCTCCTGCGAACGGACCACGCTGCTTTGAAATGGCTACTGCAATTTAAGAACCCGGAAGGGCAGGTAGCGAGATGGATTGAGCTACTGCAAGAGAGAGTTAAGAGGACTTTAATCAAGATCCGAGAACGATTTTACTGGATCCATTGTCGAGAGGACGTTGAGGAATGGTGCCGCAAATGTACAAGTTGTGCGGCTGTGAAAGGACCACAAACTCGTAGCAGAGGGGCACTAAAGGTTTACAATGTTGGTGCACCATGGGAACGTATAGCATTAGATGTTGCTGGGCCATTTCCGGAAAGCCAAAGCGGGAACAAGTACTTCTTGGTCGTCATGGACTACTTCACAAAATGGCCGGAAGTGTTTGCAATCCCCAATCAAGAAGCGGTTACGGTGGCTGATAAGTTAGTTCACGAAGTGTTTTGTCGGTTTGGGGTACCCTTGGAAATTCACAGTGATCAAGGCCGGAACTTCGAGTCAGAAGTGTTCAAGGAGACGTGTCGTGTGATGGGTGCTCACAAAACCAGAACTACTGCTTATCATCCGCAATCAGACGGGATGGTTGAACGATTCAACCAATCGCTGGAGAGGTATCTGGCAAAGGTTGTGGAAACCAGACAAAAGGATTGGGACAAACACATTCAACCATTTCTCCTGGCATATCGGAGTGCTGTTCATGAAAGTACAGCAGTAACACCAGCTTTTGCTAATTTCGGAAGAGAACTACGATTACCTGCAGAACTAATCACCGGTACCCCACCTGATTCGCCACGCAATGTAACAGATTACGCGAATGAACTACGGAATAGGATGAATGATGTATATGAGCACATCAGACAGACAGGTCAGCAGATGTCTGATAGGATGAAGACTCGCTACGATCGGAAGGCGAACAATAAGGGCTTCGATGAAGGATCTCTGGTATGGTTACATAACCCGGTACGCAGCAAAGGAAAATCACCTAAATTGCAAGCCAAATGGGATGGACCATATCGCGTAGTTACCAAGATCAATGACGTCACCTACCGAATTCAAAAGGGACCACGAGGTGCATCGAAGGTCATTCATGTGGATCGGTTGGCCCGTTATCATGGGTCTAACAATGCTCGGGACGAGCATGTCTAAGAAGGAAGCAATGTTACAAGATAGGGCAGCGCCATCTAGTGACGAGTAGAAGAACTAAGTAGTAACTAGTGGCGCCATCTAGTATCGAATAGCGGAACTAATGTTCTCGGAAGTTTCTAGTCGCTTCGGGATCGATGAGTTCAAAAGTCGATTGTTCGGGAAGATTCTCGAAGTACCTAGAACAGTATGGAACGTTCTAGAAACATCTTCCGGGCTATATAAAGAGCGGTCGGGTTCGTCGTGAGTCAGTTTCGATTGAGAAGCGATACAGAGCGATCAAAGCGGAAAATAGTGCGAAGTCATAGAATTGTTTAAGAAGTGTTTTTGTAATAAACAGTGATTAATTGAAGTCTGCTGTTTAAATAATTTATCCCTGAACCCCAGCTCGTAACAATAGCAACCTTTATTATTCATTTAGGATGGTATTTATGTCAAATTTATTGTTTATTCACCCAAGAAATCAGATTCTTCAAAAAAATTAACATCCCCTAAGTCGTCTTTTGCGGGTAGTTTCAAAAAATAATAAGAGCAACCTTTATTATTCATTTAGGTTAGTATATTAGTGGCAAGTTTATTGACCCAAGAAAAAAACAATTAAAAACACTGTAATACCTCCTAAATCGTCTTTTGGGGGTAGTTGCAAAAAACTAATAATGACAACCTTTATTGTTTATTTAGGATGGTATTTATGCCAAGTTTCAAGTTTATTCACCCAAGAAATCAGATTCTTCAAAAAAACTAACATCCCCTAAATCTTCTTTTGGGGGTAGTTTCAAAAACTAATAATAGCGACCTTTATTATTCATTTAGGTTAGTATTTGTGGCAAGTTTCAAGTCTATTGACCCAAGAAATCAGATTTTTCAAAAACACTGTAATACCTCCTAAATCGTCTTTTGGGGGTAGTTGCAAAAAACTAATAATGTCAATCTTTATCATTTACTTAGAATACTATTTGTGCTAAGTTTCAAGAATTTTGGTCGAAGGAATTAGATTTTTCATACAAACTTTCAACCCCCTTTTTACCCCCTAAGGGGTGAAATTTCCAAAAATCCTTTCTTAGTGCACACTTACGTCACTTGAGGAACCTTTCTGCCAAATTTCATGCTTCTAGGCTTAGCAGTTTTGCCTGTGCGTTGATTGATCAGTCAGTCAGTCACCTTTCGCTTTTATAGATATAGATAGATTTTGCAAACAAAACTGTCCAAAAGGAGGTTCAATATTGATATTCTGGTTCCGAGCGGGTGCACGGCCAGTACTGCGTTAACATTGGCGAATATATACGCCTTAAGTTGATTTAATGTGAGGCATTAATACTATTGTATTGTATTTCGCTTGGGGGTGGTCTATGTCCAGCAGTGGACATCTTTCGGCTGAATTGGTGATGGTGATTGCAATTCGGGCTGGTGTCTGCAACTCCCCATGCAAGCTTACTATCAGTTTGAGTATAGGTCGAATGAATTGGAAATTCCAACCACCATCAAAGAATATTCCCAAGGTAGGTTTGATTTACCTATTGTGCGAACCGTTTAGGATGACAACAACATTTTTGGTACAGTTCAGGTGTTTCACTGTATAAATATACCAGTTACCTAGACATGAATACCTAACCAAGGTTTTCGCGAGTAGTCCCGGTAATAATTTAATAGTTGAAACCTTTTACTTGAGTTTTGTATATTTAAAACTCCTACTACTTTACAATAAGCAATATTACACACGCCCGCGCTAAATATTGCTCTGATGGTATTTTAGGCGTCTTTTCTCTCTTCGCACGTCACCACGCGTCCTGACATAAATGAATAATTTTAACTTACCTATGCAGTGACAAACTCGATGGTCTAATTAGTTTTCATAAGGTAAACATTATTCTCAGGTCAGTGACTTTTGTGTCTTTTTGGAGAATTACTTCAATATTTTTAAACCTAGATGTTGATTATGTTGGCCAGTCAGTAAACGGAGTAGCTAGAGTGCTCTGGACGTAGGTACTTAAGGAAAATTACAATACTCATTTAAGGTTCCCCTAGTCGACGGCGCGAACTGTTTTCTGCGCTAGGTTAAAATGCATGCTATCTCATCCGACAACACGTGCGTAAGTGATAGATGCTGTGATGCTCAGTAAGAAGTTAGTTCGCGTACGAATTAGTGCTTTTGCAAATTTATATCGAAATGGGTGATGATTTAGGACGAAAACGAGCGCGCGATATTTTATAAACAGACCTTTGGGAGTCTAGATATCATGGAAAAACGACTAAATGTATATTTTCTAAATAAATTATTTGCATTGTTGAATTACTAATCTATCACTGTTTGGAGGCCGTTTTGCAATTTTCCTTCTTCATATGGTATTTATTTCCGCCCAAAGATGCGTTAAAATTAGCGTTGAAATATGGAACTTTCGACGCTCATAACTATAAAAAAACATATTTTTTTGCTTTTTTGTTTCCATACCGGGCTAGATAATGATGAGACATATTGATATATTTTTTTTGTTTTGAACCTACACCATCAAACAGTGGAGTAATCGCCAGACTACGTTTATATGGAAGAATGATCGACTAGTGTAACCTTAAGACACTCTCTGGCGCACTCAAAGAGCAAAAGATATTTTTTTATTAGACTGACGTCAACACTTAACTTAGGCATTGCTTGAAACGGTCATTAGTTTTAACTACCATTTTACTTCGCATTTTCGGAATCACTGGCTTAATTCTTTTTTCGAGGGGGTAAAAGTACGAGTGGCAGTCAGGGCAGGTATCTAAAATGGTTGAAGCTACAGGAAATAGGAGTGTTGTAGTCTTTTAACTACAATCTACTTAAACCTTCTGTTGGGTATTTCAGCGGGAATAACGATGTAAATAATAATGATTATAAAGGGTACTCACCTCGCGTGTATTTTCACACGGAGACAGTACTTAACTTATTGAACAGAGTTTACTAATTCGACCTGCCTGGACGTAAAAATTCCTACCTTAAATTTTCGACACTCGCAAGGGAATCAAAACCTACAGGGTAGGTACTTCCCGTGAACTCAGAATCTTGAAATTTGGTACGAAGCAACGTCTTATATATGTCAGATAAAATAATAATTGCGAAAACCGTAAATGTTTAGTTACATCAATCAATATAATAAAAATATTTTAAATAATTTTAAACTTACTACCCCTTTCCTCATGAACGCGTAGAGGTATTAAATTGAAATTCATATCAAATACTCAGCTCTATAATACCTTTAAGCTGAGGTTTGTACGGAACCCTCGGTGCGCGAGTCCGACTCGCACTTGGCCGAGGTACAGTCAGCAAGAAAATGGCCGCCATGTTTTGCGACGAATTCTGTAATTTGGTTACGACATGGACACCGTATTATTTTAATAACAATAAAGTGATTAAGGTAAGGCACGTGATTCCCAATTCGTTTATGATTAAGTAAACGTGATGTTTAATTAAGAAAAGTGTAATTATTTTCAAATAAAGTTTATCGTGATATCACGTTAATTGGGGTTACATGTTTTCCTCATAGAGAAGCGTTCTGTTTATTTTATTTTTATTTTTTACCAGCTTATGCCCGCGACTTCGTCCGCGTGAATATCGGTTATCGCGGCAAAAGTTATATACTTATATCTTTCGTTTTTTTTCTATAAAATGTATCCTATGTTACTTTTAATACCTCCAAAAATATGTGTACAAAGTTTCATGATGATCGGTTAAGTAGTTTCGCGTGAAAGCGTAACAAACAGACTCACATTCACATTTATAATATTAGTATGATTATTGACTAGCTTCTGCCAGCGGCTTCGCCCGCGTGAAATTTGAAAATTATCCCGAAAGGAAAATATTTCTGGGATAAAAAGTATGTAGTATGTGCTATTCCAGACTATAATCTATCTCTATGCCAAATTTCATCCAAATCCGTCCAGCCGTTTGAGCGTGATGAAATAACAAACATAGAAACACACACTCACAAACTTTCGCCTGCTTGACCACTGTCTCACCTGATGGTAAGCGATGTTGTGGTCGACGGTGAAGCACGCTTGCCTATAAAAAAAACTTTTTAGCAAAAAAATACTACCGACTTCCAAAAGTTCAAAATAAGAAAACTACAAAGTGAAAAATAACTTGATTTTTGGAAGTCGATGTCTTTGGTAGGTACCAATTTATGCGTTATGGACACCGACTTCCAAAAATCAAGTTATTTTTTAACTTTGTAGTTTTCTTATTTGGAACTTTTGGAAGTCGGTAGTATTTTTTTGTTATAAATTTTTTTTTATAGGCAAGCGTGCTTTTAAACTTTTGTAAAAAAGTTTTTTTATTTTTACTTTTTAATTGTGCCCACCTAATAGGCAAGTAGTTAAGTAAAGTACCTATAATGTCAGAATAGATTTTCCCAATAACATGAAACTGAACATAACCGATGAAATGAGCGTGTACCAAGGTGAACTGTACACATCTGCGTACCCCTTTAGAGCGTACTGGCGTGATGTTATGTTCTGAAATGGTATAAACAATAAGCAGACATGCGATTGTTGGTTATGTTTATCCCGAGAGATTTGCCGTTATTTATTGAAGAGTTCTGTTGTATGGATGTTATCCTTCACCGTTTTGAGAGCAGTGGAGATGAAATAAATTAAACAAAGTAAAGCGCCTGTCTGGGTTCAAACCAGCAATTTACTACACGTAAGTCGGGCCGTTACCGCTGGGCCATCACTGCGTCCATAGTTATATCATCCGTGTCATCATTCCGAGTTGAGCTGCAGGGTTATTGACAAATGCGTGCACTGACTGGACAGGTCCACTCAATCTGGCTGGTTCTTTCCTCAAAAGACTATTTCAGACATCAATCTAAATAGTCTTCACATGATCTAACCAAGATTTGAGAAACTGTGCCTCTGAGTTTGTTTCGGCCTTTCTTCTCAGAGTAGTCAGATAGGAAACGCCGACCTCATCTAGTTTTAAAATATGATCGACATGTAAAAGTGTTTGTACAAACCAACTTACAGAAATACAATCAGTTATCCCGGCAAAACAAATACATTTCCTGTGGGTGGATTTCCCCACGATTGCGATAAGGATATCGACATTATATTTCCTGATTTTATTCCCCAAAACTTTTTGATACCTAACTGTTGCTAGACTGCTAGAGTAGGATCAGGGGCTCTGACTTGTAAAAACTATCATGGTTATATAAAAGACCAAAAGCACTATCTCTCTTTACCTGATTGCCTTAGGAGGGTAATGTGTGTATGTAATCTACTATATAAAAATAAGTCGGGTTTCTTCCTGACGATATAACTCCAGAACGCACGAACCAATTTCGATGGTATAGCATTCGTTGGAAAGGTCTCGGGCTCCGTGAGGTTTATAGGTAGGGTAGGGCAGGGTAGTGTAGGGTCGGGTAGGGTAGGGCAGGGTAGTGTAGGGTAGGGTAGGGTCGGGTAGGGTAGGGTAGATAAATGTTTGGTCTTTTTATGGCAAAACAAAGTTTGCCGGGTCAGCTAGTACTTACATATATATTAATAATACAAATATACAAATAAAATAGACTAATAAATACCAATAAAAACGAGAAACCTATTAATAATTATTATGACTAGACTTCTGTCTCTAGATGAGAGCTATTTTGTCTGACACAAATAGTGGTTACGAACTTTTCTCTTAAAAGTGAATTTGCTTTCAGCCTTTTTAATACCAAAGGGTAGCGCGTTCTAGAGATTAATTGTTGAGACAGCGTATGAATTGGATATAAAACCGGTGCGGTGAGAAGGAATCTGGAGGAGTAGATTTTTGAAAGCTCGAAGGTTACGACTGTGAGAACTGCCCAACACTTTGAAATAAGTTTTTAGATAATCGGGAGCACAAGGATCGTTCATAATAGTGAAGAGCACGCAGCGAGATCTGAGGGACCTCCTGGGGCGGATAGGCAGCCATTTAAGCTGAGAACGGTAGGAAGAAATGTGATCGTATTTACGAAATCCAAAAACAAAGCGAATACAATTGTTGAGAAGTCGATCCAATTTGGTTAGAAGCTCTTGGGATAGATCAGGATAACAAACATCAGCATAGTCGATAATGGGAAGCACAAGTGACTGGACCAAAGTGATTTTGGTGCTGGTTGGGAGGAAATGCTTGAATCTATAGAGAGACCGCAGTGAGAACGCGACTTTCTGGCTCACCTGAGCCACGTGTTTATTCCAACTAAAACTGTCGTCAATGTACAGACCTAAATCTTTTACATGAGTTGAAAGAGAAATGACGGAGTTCTCGTACATCAGTGGCATAAGTTGGCCAGTGTTCACACTTCTCAAATAGTACGAACTACCAATGAGGATGGCCTGACATTAAAATATATAAAAAAATATCCCATAGACACTTCATAAGTCCCACAAAATTAGGACACTAAGTACCTATTCTTAGTAGACCCCACACAGCGTCAATCGTAACTAAAAATATTTTTATTACACGTACCAAATGGCGTTTTAAATTTGAATTATCCATGATGGAATTAGGTAGTAAATCTTTGACTATTTGCAAACATGTGTGACCTCTTAAAATACCATGAAGAACATACCATTAGGTATCGTTTATCCTACTAATAATAATTAAGTAATAAAAGTTTGGATGTTTGAATAATGCCACAACGATTTCGATGAAACTTTTTGGACAAAGGTTAATTAGGTACATTTTTATCCAAAGGCCAAGCTGCAGAAAGAACCTCCTAATAAATATTTCTGGCACAAAATAAAAAGAACACATTCAAAAATGTGACGTGACGATTCTACTTACAAAACTGTGCTAATTCAACGCCCATGCTTTTTATTACCAAAAATAAAATATTAGACCTTATTTAAGCAGTTTGTTGTTTTACTTAACAGTCAAGTGATAAAAAAAAACAACTTCATTTGAATGAACTCGCTAAATTACGTTCTTTTTGTCATTTGACATAACTTTTGGCGGGAAACGGCGTCACGGTCGTTTGGAAACATTGACCGTGCTTCTCCCGCATTAATTAAGTGTTGCTAGGCTTTAGAACTTTCCTATGGTCGCGGCAAAATAACCTACTTTGCGGCGTTTTATTATTATTTGAAACTAGCTGTGCGCCACGATTTGACAGATAAAAAATCTTTTATATTATTATAAGAAAATATTGATGATTACCATCATAGTTTCATAGTTTTCGTTTAGTAGTTTTTATGTATACTTAAGCATAGGAAACTCGTAATTTTCATAATGTCGTTAATCAAAAGAAAACCAATTAATTTCACGATTAAATTATAGGTATTACCTATTCTTACTTTCATAGTGCTCGGCAACATTCGATAAAAAACCATATCCCAATGTTATCCAAACACACACTAAATGCTCAAATAAAAATATCGAATTGCATCAGCCGTTTCCTCTCAGTTGCTTCTAAATTAATACCCCAACAAAAAAAACAATACAAAGGAATTTGTAAACTGGGTCTGGCTACCCCAAAGCCCGGTCGGCGGTCCCGCATTCGCTTTCTGTTTCTTTCAGTCGAACGCGGCATCTGGTCGTGTATGTACGCATGTCGCTTCTTTGTCCAACGGAACGCGAACCGTATTGTCGATCTACGAAAAATAAAAATACGATATGCATTGATGAAACAAACTGTTAAACAAAGCAAGTGTGCTCAAATACTGTTATGGTAATAAACCATCAAGTTGCTACTCCAAACGAGACTGTTTTGACAACATAAAACTGAGAACGGATTGTGTGTGCATCGATTTTACCGAGAAAAAAATATACTTTGGGATCAAAGTGTTTTCAAAAGTGTTGTGTGGTCTTTTTTAAAGACAGAATTACTATGACAGGTGTAAACAGTGAATTTACTACATAGTTCTACCGATTTCTGTGCGGAATTGTTGTTGTGTAAAAATCGTGAAGTTACTGCGATTATTTTTGGAATAACGTGCGTGGGCTCGCGTTACCCACGCTGCTTCTAAATACTGCATTTTGACTCAGTTCATGTAAACGTTCAAGAAGCCTAGCCCGTGTAACTCTTTTCCTCGATTAACAAAAACAATGATGTGGCCGTCCTCGCAAGCTAGTAAAATACTGACTTTCTTACTTCTTGTCATTGTTTTGTACTGTATTTGCATGGACACGTTCTTATTTCTGAGGATACAGAACTACAAAATAGACTTTTTCGATATCGAAAATAATGTCACGCAAGAAACTTCTACGTTGAAAGAAAGGACGAAGCTGCCGAATTATGAGGATGTAACATGGGTCCCTTGTACCATTAACCCGTTATGTCATCCAACGGTGAAAGCGCTAATGGTGGACCATATCAATCACTACATTTATGGGCCTTTGTGCGCGATCGTAGATGTGGGCTTGGGCATTTCTGAAAACATGCTGCTCATAACACCAAACATGATATCCGTCTTCCATGTTTTTATTGCACTTCTTGGCGCGAAACTGTTGACGTGCTCGAATTTGGCGGCGAGGAGAGTAGCCATAGTTCTGTTCCAAATTCGAATGTTCCTGGATGATTTGGATGGCCATGTAGCGAGAGAGAGAAAGCATATAAAAGGAGAGAGATCAGACGTTGGTACCTTGGGTTACTGGGTTGATGGTATCTGTGATTTGCTTGGCGTCATTGCAATGATGATTGGGATAACTTTATATTTACGCAACAATCCTCCGAGGCGTGGGTATAAAAACACGCCAGTAAGCACTCTTCCCTACCACCAGCTAAAGGAAATAAACTCCACTGAAGACATTGAAAAGGATCATACGACCGACAATGGAATTTCGTACAAAACTAAAGTGACGTTCCAGAAGATAGCCCAAGTCATAGGTTTGTTTTCGGGACAAATGTTGCTTTCGTCCCTATCATGGAACAGATACATCGATATTTACCAAGACTTGTTAGAAAATTACTATTGTACCCAATACGATGTTTTCCGACGAGAGATCATGTTTAAATCGGGTAAGTTCTTCTTTGCGTCCGCTATCTGGAGGATCATGAATCCTCATAGTTACCTTCATGTGCTGTCTTTGGCAGTATTTTGTGACAAAACCTGGTGGTTCTTAAAAACTGTACATTATACTGGATATTTAGGTTTAGTGGTGGCTGTAGGTACTTCAGAATACCTTATTGATAACATAAGAGATTTTGTTATTAATGGCCTCGATGGTCGATGATTATTTCCTTGAGATTTTAAATGGGTGTTCTGTTAAATCTCCGCATATTAAAAAAATAATCTAACAATAGTGTTGTTTCTTCCAAATTTTATTAGGTTAGTCTCCGCTTACGAGGTTCGTAAAAAATGGTTCAAGGAAGTAATTTGATCCTTCACAGTTATAAGAAAATATTTCGCTCCGAAATCTCCGAAAGTATATTTTGTAGGTAGAATCAGAACGGGCACAAAATACAACCTTTAATTAAATTCCATAATTCGAGATAATTTCAATCCATCGCCACCAACTCAATATCGTCTTTGTTTTTTAGATATTCTTTTTAAAAAGCTAAAAAGTATGAGTTGCAATGGAATTTAAACTGTCCTGGATGGCATAGTTTATTGTTCCAAAATTTGATATTTATGTCAAATTCTCACTTCAAATCTTAATTCAAATATAGGTAGTAGGTACCTAGATGTTTTGGTTCCGAACCAGACAACCAGTTGCGCTCCGACTTGTTTATGGCATGGCTGTTGCATTGTTTATAATCTGTCTATGGTTTTTTATAGAACCATCGAAGTGGGTTGGGAATTTCGAATCGTGAAAGTGGAACATTAAAACTGATTTGAATTTGGAACGATATATTCGTTCATTGTTTGGATGCGTTCAAAAGGCGTAGATTTTAATTTCTGAAATGATCAATTTTGTGATTCACATACAATACGAAAGAATTAGGTATTGTATTATTAATTAGGTATTATTTTTCTCCCTAATTGCTGGTATTGTCACGAACTCTCGATCTTCACTGTAAATCTGTCTTATGATTGTTCAGTAGAATAAATCGATTCCTGAAGATGCCAATAAAAAAAAAGCAATTAAATAAAGATCGCTAAAAACTTCAAAACAAAACAAACGTTATATATAAATTTAGGTGAACCCTGTTAAATACCGTCCAAATCGGAAAGTATTTTCTTTGATAAAATTAATAAGATGGGAGTAATACTTATTACCTTCGTTTAGTCTAGCCATCTTGAAGCAGACAAATTGAGCTATACAAATACCTATACAAAGGTCTAGGGAGTAGGGATATAATAAATACGTAAATTTTTGACATCAAGAGTAAATATGTTACTTCTAGTTCTAGCCAAGCGTATTTCACTGTCGACCACATCATCGCTTACCATCAGGTGAGATAGTGGTCAACGAAAGCTAACAATAATAAAAAAAAAACACAAGTTCGAGAAGCAGTAGGTCGACACCTGGCCGAGGGTTACACGAACCATTTCGGCCTACATCCGAAGCTTCCATAACTTCAAATAATGAACTTTATCCCAGCAAAGTTAGCTAATTAGGATAAGTTGGTTTATATTCCATAGTTTACCTGTTCTAATATGGGTTCCGTTCCCAAAGGGTATAAACAGGACTCTATTACTAAGACTCCACTGACCGTCTGTCTGTTTGTCTGTCATCAGGCTGTATCTCATGAACCGTGAAAAATAATAAATTAAATTCCTTCCAACGCAACGTCTTACGGTTCGCGGTCGCCACTCTAGAACTTTTCTGCCCCATCGGCCATCCGTTCTGCGAGCAATGTGCCCTGCCCACTGCCACTTAAGTTTGGAAATTATTCGGCCTATTTCGGTAACCCTGATTCTCTTTCGGATCTCTACAAGTGCCTATCTATCTAATAATTATACTTTCTTATAGTAGTCACAGCGGAATTTTGGGTTTCCGAAGTTGGTTCTGCGAGCCATGGCGCGACGGTTTGTCATCGAGTAAGCGAGATAGGACGATGCGACAAACGTACGCGAGTGAAAGAGGCAGTTATACAATGCTATGTTTTACTTCAACATTGACACAAAATAGCTACTGCGCAGGGTCTTGCAGCCAACTTCAGAGACACAAAGATCCACTTTGAGTATTAAACTCCTGGCTGTTAGAGAGCGTCAAATGTTTTTGAATGTAAGGTGAGGATAACCCAATTCAGCATTATTGACCTTATCCCAATTTATTAAGGGTCGGGTCGCGGCGCAACCCGACGGTGTCTTGTTTCATTTTAGATATGTACCTACTTTATTAACTACCCAACTTCATTTGGGTAAAGAGAATTTCTTGCAAGGGTCATAATACTAACGGACATCCTAAGCAGTAAAAAGCAGTCAAAATCTTAACTATCAGCGGATTTATCTTCGTAGACCTGCATACCGGCATGGTAGTTACGTAGATATTTTTTATGTCTAACCGTTGCGGTCCAGATATTCTTCTAATGCGCCGTCTCGAACTAGTCCTCAAGGTACGCGTCCAAATCATCTCATCACCTCTTTCTGGCAAATCGAGCCTGGCTGTCGAACCCAAAACTCCTTGCTCAGTAGCCATCTTTACGCCCACTTAACCATTCTGACAGTTACGTCATATTTAAATCTACCTACAAACTCACAATATGAAGTCAAAGTTCAACACGTGCATGTGAATACTAAAGATTTTCCCGCGCATTTATGTGAATCACTATTTTTGGATGATGCATTGAATAACAATCTATAATAAAAACCGGCCAAGTGCGTGTCGGACTTTGCACATTTAGGGTTCCGTACCAAACCGCAAAATTAAGTTGGTTGTAATAGGAAAAATAAAGGCATTGCCAAGAAAAAATCTGATTTATCAATATATTGTTATTTGTTAGAAAAATATACGTAAACATAAACATTATCACCAAATTTCAAGTTCATAGGTCAAAGGGAAGTTAAAAAAATCATCGGTACAAAAATTGCTAAAAAAGCTGACTTTGGTGGCTTCTCATTCCTTTATGTTTCCAATTTTTTTTAAACAAGGAGTGAAAAAAAATTTTTACTCCTTAATAATATATTTTTTTTAACATTTTTCTTTGCTTTGGGTCAACAAGATGCATATATCTACTGTGAAAATTTGAAGACTGTAGCTCCAACCGTTTGGCCGTAAAACCCGTGTGACAGACGACGGATAGTCGGACACGTGATTGCCAGCAATATGGATCCGTTTGGACCCTTCGGGTACGGAACCCTAAAAAGTAAACACATAGTATGGAAAATCCACCAATCACACAGATGGAAATCAACATCGCGTCTTACATCTCGCATTTGATTGCTTTGCCGAATTAATTACGCAATATGGCTGCTGATATCTTCTTCTGTCGCGATCTTATCCTATTTACTTGAGGTTCCTTAGATTCCTTATCCTTCTTCTCCATTGTGCACGCTTTTAAGTCGAGCTGGCGTTCAATTGTTCACGTCTTTTTCAACCGTCGTCAACCAACACAAGATAACTATAAAATAACAAATTTAAAATCTGATAATATTACTTTCTTGCTTTTGTAATGAAAATGCTCTTGAAAATTGAAGAGCTCCAAAAAAGATCCGTTCTATTCTGAAATCGGATAAATATGATCATGACCTCATTCAATCCTATTTGCCTGGTCTTGCATAGGAAGTCTTGAACACAACAATAGGGCTCTTGAGGTTTTTAGAGCGTAAACTTTGCACTTACAGAGAATCAATGGTGCATGACATGAACTGCCTACCGTTAAAGAGAATACTTAGTACCTACTTGTCCTTACGGAAAACGATACATTCTTTCAGAGTCCCCTACTCTTAAGCCTAATGAAATAATGGATGGTTTGGATGGAAAAATGATTAGGTAAAGGGTTGAATACTGAGAAGACGGTTAATAAAGCTGTTTGCGTGAAGAGCACATGCTGCACTAAACCCAAATAAGCTGTAAAGACAGGAGAATACTGATGGCAGACTGTCGATGCTTGCTCATACTTCAACTGTTGTGCCCGCACGAGGTAAACTAAAATTAGGTATCTCGTAAGAAGATTAACCAGAGAACAACGTCTGTAGTGACTTAGCGAGATTGACTGCTCATGTAGCGCCGAATTAATCTCTCGTCACTTGAAGACTGAAGTAACTTCTCGAACACTCCCCAAGATCTTCAGGCGCTATTTATTGTCACAAGTAACGTACCATCACGTCTTTTTTATTATTTTGATGTTGGGCATCATCCAATTGCTTCTCCCACTCTGGTTAGAGCGTGTCAGACTATTACTGAATAAAACCCACCCGTGTTCCTTCAGTTGCTTGTGCCAGGGCCGCGGTAACTCTCTTTCAAATTTATCCGCGACCCAGACTGGCAACGGCCTCAGCGGTTAGCGGGCACCGTCAGATTATGCTGACATCTCTTTGAGGCGCGCGTGGAATATTACGCGCCGTCGCCTCGGGCTTGGTGCCCCTATAACAGACATTTCTTTCATGTAACAGGGGCGAGCATATTGCCCTTGTCTTCCCAAAATACCTTCAATCTATTAGACCCTCATTAGTCAATACTCATCTAAGTACCTCACAAATGTGTTGACTTTAATGTGAATGTAATTGCGAGGGTAGTCTTCTTTTGTCACTGTTCACAGAATTGATGGTTTTAATCACCATGTTCTATCTATATCGACTGATCAATTAAAATCGTATTAGTTGTCGTATGTCTGTTGTGTTCGATTTGATTGCATTGTCTAGTCTGTTATTTAGAAAATTACTTTGAACCTAAAGCAAATAAACATATGTTTCTGAAAGTCTCCATTTATTGTGCTGTCCAATCCTATATGTCAACTTAGCGACCTTCATCATGACTACTGGATCGACCTGGTATGGTCATGTGATGAGGAAGGATGAAACGCATGTTACAAAAAGAATTATGAATATAAATGTGGATTGATGGAGAGGGAGAGGAAGGCCAAAGAAAAGATGGTTGGACTGTGCGATATGAAAGAAAGGACGACGGTATGGAAGAAGAAAAAGTGTTGCGCCGACCCCAAGTAACATGGTATAAGGGCAGGAAGATGATGATGATGATCATGACTCGTTCCGATTCGATTATGTCACACCGATAACCGATTTTACTTGCGAAATTGCGAGTGCACATGGACAATGCGATGCAATATATTTGCACTTAAAATTATCATAAAAAATACGTAGGTACGCGATATTGCCAATCAACGCAATTTAAATTGCGTCGCGCGATCAGGAAGGTCCATTAGATTGGTTAGTTGTGGGCAGGATTGGCACGATTAAATCACGATTTAAATCAAATGATTAAAAAAAAACATGATTTCATCAAATGTGTTTAATTTTTACTTTCTTTTATATACCTAAATCAACATAATAAACAGATTTAGAGATTGTATGTTAAAGACTGTGACAGTCTTTTACATCTGAGAAATCAATATCATTATTATAATGCTTGAACAAAAAAACTAATTTTCCAGCCTTTTGAATTCCCAATCGGTTTCTTAATTTATTATGAACAATACCAAAGGTGGAAAACATTCGTTCCACAGCAGCTGAAGAAGCTATCGCCCCAAAGAATTGCTTAACCAAATCTAAAAATAGAGTTAAACTGTATGATAAAATGAAAAAAAAACGATTATTTAGAATTTAAAAAAAAAATCGTGCATTACTCGATTTTTTTAAAACTTCGTGCTTTACTCGATTTTTTCAAAAAATCGAGCACAGTCGTGGTTTGTTGGTCAGACAATTTGTATCAAAATGTTATTCTAGTACCTGTCTATGTTAAAGATGGTCTTCTGGCAGTGTTCTTCTTCGTTAGTTTGTAAAAGATGGAAGAACCTTGAAAAATCGTCCAATGAGTTATTCAAAAATCTTTACGTTGTTTGGGTTTCGATACGCGTCCACAAACCAAAGATTCCGTTTAAGAATTCACAACAGCTAGTGTTTTTAAAACTTCTGAATGCCGAGTTGCATACAAAGTTTTTGGACGATTGTTCATTTTCTGTACAGCGTCTAATCTAGCTTCAGACAAAATACTGAGTCTATTTTGGGTGGCTAGCTCAATCTTTAAATGAACTGGATAAAATATGGTGCTTATAGTCTAGAAGAGTTACTGACTTCTTTCTGTTTGATGGAAAGCAGACATCGATCGATTTGAAAAGCCAGGTCATTACCTAACTTTGTAAAAGCGAATAGACTTTCTGTTCCGTCACAATCCCACCGCACTATTCCCAAACCACTGCAACTCCTGAAAGCCAGAATCAACAGTGAAAAGAAAAGCGCCGAGGCAATGAAGCTCTATGAAGTTCCGGAGAATGAATTTAACTGTCTTGGATCCCGCAACGAAATTAATCAGAAAAGAATAACGGAGTAGTAGGAAAAAAAACAAATTGCCACTTCCCTCCATATCAAGCAGGAGACAGAACAAACCAGGTCATTAGGCACAAATGGTCGTTTACAACTGGGATAAGCCCAGTTGCCTAGCATCACAGATAAAAATTATCATTAATATACATGGGTCCTAACATTGTGAACTGTTTTATT
Source organism: Orthosia gothica (assembly GCA_949775005.1). Lineage (NCBI taxonomy): Eukaryota > Metazoa > Arthropoda > Insecta > Lepidoptera > Noctuidae > Orthosia > Orthosia gothica. The sequence goes on from OX459036.1 coordinate 44,838,742, forward strand.
TGATTCCAATAAGGATTCTGTTCCGTTATTAAAATAATTTCAATTCCGAAAATATCATTTGTTTCGAAAGCCATTACTGTTGAGTCTTCAGCGCTTCGCTCCCGGGGGTCTATCCTACAGAAACTGTGCCTGTTTCCAGGATCATAATTGGCGTACAGCACTCAGAATTTTTTTTTGAAAAGATTGTCTGCTATAACTCTCGCCAAACTTCTTAAACGCCCAGAAGTTGGCTACAATAGCTGCGCAGTAGAAAATCTCATTTAAAAACAGCACCGTTTCGTGCCTTGAGCATCGGCAAGCCAACTTCAAGGCGGCCAGAAGTTTGGCGAGAACTATACAAACGAGTGTCGTCGTTCATATTGTATAATAATATTAGCTTAGTTTGGAATGTTAGTTCATCCTCTTACAATCTATAAAGATTTTCCTTAGCAACACGCTTGCTTTTCGTGGTCAAATCAGGTCTTATGCCAGTCTTATTTTCTTAGTTCTTTAATATAGTCTTGTCTGCAATGTTACGTGTTTCATTTGTGATTTGTTAAGATCGCCCACTGCTAAAATCTGCATGTATTTTTGTTTTTAATAAAACTAAATTTTCAGGAATGATACTTGATATGTAGTTAGTGTTACAATTAGTTCGGCTTTGTCTGGTATTTTCGCTTAGACAAAATTTTTTTTTCTTTCATACCACCACGGCTATCCTTTAAGAATATTTTCTTGTTTTATACTTTTCTTCAGATCGCGATTTTTTTTTAGTAACTGTAACTGAATTAGTAACTGAATTTTTTCCGAAAAAATTCAAAATGGTTACCATTATGATTGTAGTAGAATAGTTTGCTGCAGGGTTGCCTGCAAATATCTAGCTACAAATTATTATCTTAATTAAAGAAATAGTAATTTATATTTGGAATACAATATAACATCGTAGAAAATAAGAAATAATGGTTGATGTTGCATACATACTGTTGGTGGTTGATTTGATGTTGCGGTACAGGAGAAATTCCTAGTGTAGGGCAGGTTTAAAAAAACTAGATATTATTGCCAGTAAATCTTGCAGCAATCTTTTCTACTTTCAAATGAAAAATTAAGTTCTATTTTTCGTTTTATCAAAAAAAAAAAATCTGCAGATTTTAACGGTGGGATCTTAGGCTATTATATTAGTCTACAGCTTATGTCATGTATTAACATAAACGGCTTGATATTATTAGCTGTAGATTCAGATGGCATTCACCTAGGTCTGTTATGTTAATTAGGCCGTTTGTAAGCCTATGTCGTAATGTTTGGTTACACGATGGTGCTAAATATGCTTTTAGTTAGCATTAATAAGGTGTTGTTACAGTCCAATCGTGAAATTTTTGGTACTATTGCTTTTTAATCTTCGAAAGTTCCCTGCCTTATGCCTTTTTAGATCCTCCAAAATTTCAGTAAGTTTGCATAATAAGAATAACTTCTAATCTGGCAGGCCTAATTATTCTACGCCTATATTACTCTTTGTCATTCGGTATGGGCCCGCTCTTCGCTTCTTCTCTGTTATTTTGTGATTGTTGTTGTTCTGTTGATCCTGTCGAATAAATGTTTTCTATTCTGTTCTAAATGTATTGGTTTGCTTGCTAATGTTGCGATTCTACAGTTTTTAGATGTCGAGACTTTTTGTATGGTTGCCATTTATTACCATATTTCATCATCATCATCAGCCTTCTAATGTTCACTCTGCTGGGACACAGGGCTTCTCTCTGTGAGTGTGGGAATGGGCTTCAATCCACCATGCACACATACACATGTCTTTCGAATTATAGGTTCTTGGACATGCCGGTTTCCTCACGATGTTTTTCTTCATCGTTTTTAGAGCAGTGGTTGTGAAATATTTTTACACAAAGTAATGCGCCTGCCTGGGTTCGAACCCACGACCTAAGACACGTAAGTCGGGGCCGTTACCACTGGGCCACCACAGCTAACCGTTACCATATTTACTTTATTATAATTATTTGAAAATTCTGTTTAGATATTGCTACTTTGCAACTCCAGCTATGCTATTATTGCCATTAATTTAACAACAACTAAATCGTCCTCTAGATTTACTACCGTCGAGTCCACCACTACCGCAGAAGCACGTCAAGCTGTCTGTCCTCTAATTTCCTTAAAAGGGTTGTTAGTTAGTTTCTAGTTAATTTGTCCCTGAGTTAATGTTGCCCTGATGACCAGTTTGTTGTCTGTGAGCACCTACTTCAGATTACTCTCAACAGGCTTGATAAGCTGATGCTCTTGTGGTGCTAGGATAGCCTGCGTCATGGATGAACTTGAAGCTTGAAGTATTTGTTAAAACCACTCGTGGAAATGACATAAGTGGATGGTTAATGGCGGAGACTAATGACCAGCGACCTAATTTCGTGAACCAATAAAGCCCAGTTTAACCGAAATTCTTAATCCATTGCATCATAATAATGTCTAGAAATACGTCAGCTTTATAGCGTAAAACAAGCATTGAATACTGTTACATCGGAAAAATAAAAGGGATTGCGATCGATTGTTTTGATATAAAGAGTGACGTAAATGAATAGAATTCTCACAATTAGCAAAATTTTGATGGGTAAAAAAAATCGATAATTTAACAAAAATAATAATTTGGGTCCTAAGTTATCGGGCTCAGAATTGTTGCAAATGCGCTCTAATATAACCAAATTCAAGTAATAAGTACAGCAAACTACCAGTCAACTTGTATATTGGTTCTTCGAGACACCCTTTGCTCTGTTGAAAACCGGCCTCAATACGAGATAACGAGTTTACCAGGCTGAAAACTGAAAATCACTAAAACAGAAGCAGAATAATCCGTAACTGTTGATAAACACCAGATGACAAGTCAGAGACAAGTAATTACGTCAACCCCTTTGTCATCTACCACCAAGATCTCATCGTACTGAGAAAAAAACAGTGAAACAAAGCTAACAAAGAATATCAACAACATTCTTACAGTAACAGTTACTGTTCGCGTGCTTCAAAAGTCTGAAAACACAAACATTTGCGATCTAGCAACCAACAGTATTGAACTGAAAAATATTGTAGCCTAAGATCGCACAGCTAAAATCTGTAAGATAGAGGGTGTAGAAAATAAGAAAAATTGTTTTCCAGTTTACACCTGGCAACCCATAAATTGCTGCTAACAGAGAAGTTTCTGATGTTGCATACGTACCCGTGATAAAGGAGAAAATCTTAGTTTAGGGGTGTAGGACAAAGTTAAAAAAAAACATACCTACTATAAGTAATCAAAAACAATATGACTGTAGATTTTTGGGGTGGGATATCGTACTATTGGTTCAAACATTGGTCTGTACCTTAGGCTACGTTCATCTGCAATTCAATAACACAGTTCGGTCACGCAAAGGATACGAAAACGTAACGGGTTTTTGGGAGGAATATCAATGAAAATGCTCGTTTATTCGTTTATGATGGCTGTTCTATATTCGTACTTTTGGTTACGTCGACTATTCGTTTTATGATTGCGTAATGTCTGGGGCTGTTGACCTGGCGAAAAAAGACGGATTATTGGCCAAGGGAAGTTGGTATTAAATGATTTGGCTCCTTCGATATCCTTTTGTCATTGTGCGTAACGCTAAAGAGTGGACTGCACAGATTATTATTGTATGTGCTAAGGAGTAGAATTGCCTGTTGGAGTCTCTGTTTCCCGATGGTTATAATCTTGAGTGTATGCAAGTGTGGAGTGAATAGGTTACTTCTATGCAGCATCTTACCGTTAGGCGAAATAGTGATCAAACACGAGCCTATCAATAAAGAAACACAAAAAAACGTACCCATCGCTAAATTTCGAGATCAATTCCTTGACTACCTACTTCTTATCCGACTGCGTGAGAGCTAAGACAGGTTTGATATATAAAATATATCTGTTTTTCCTGAATCACCGCCCATACTAGACATAGCCACATCACGAAAAATCAAATCAAAATCCACCTTGACTCCGTGACCAAGGTCCTGAACTTGCTCCAATTTAATGACAGCATCATTGAGATTTATAATAAAAACTGGCGTGGGATGTCAGCCTTGTTCTGGTAATGAAGTAATAAGATGAAGATATCAATCAATGTTCATATTGAACAATTGAAAAGATGGATGGACTGTGTGAGGAGTGATATGAAAGAAAAGGGATTCAGTGATAGCGTGTCGGTGGACAGGACGGTGTGGATGAAGAAAACTTGTTACGCGGACCCCAAGTAGCATGGTACAAGGGCAGGAAGATGATGATGTTCATGTTGAACTAGCGACCCACCCTACACAAATATTATAAAGGCGAAAGTTTGTGAGTAGGTATGTATTTTTGTTACTTCTTCACGCCAGAACGGCTGGACGGACCTGGATGAAATTTGACACAGAGATTATAGTCAGGAATAACACATAGGATACTTTTTATCCCGGCTATATGTTCATGGGTAAATGTGGATGGATGGAGAGGGAGGGTACGGCGAAAGAAAATATGGATGGACTGTGTGAGGAGAGATGAAAGAAAAGGGAGTCGGTGATGGCGGGACTGGGGACAGGACGGTATTTCTATGGGATGAGGCATCTGTATGCTAGTATTATATTATCTGTGACCTATTATATTATAGGTATTCTAATTAGGTAATTTTATATAACAAACTTGTTAGATCGGAGATTGTATGTTTCGCTAGACAAAATAACAAACTGGAAAGCCGAACGGGCTGAATGTCAAGGCAACCTCAAAAAAAAAGCAGTCCAAAAGCAGATTCAACAAAAAAAACTCCTCTAACGACCATGAGGAACACGTGCTCATTCAACACACATTGATCGATATCTCGAATCCCTCGTATTTCTATCCTCTATTACTTCAATAAACGACCAAGACTGACATCCCACACCGGTTTCTCTTAATAGTATAAAACAAATTCGCTGTCCGCGTCTGCCGACGTCATTTGTTTCTCCGCTAATTTCTTCTAAACCGGTTTTCGCTAATAGAACGAGAGATAAACGCAGAAGATATAATCATCTGCATGCCCTTGTCCCATGTTACTTGGGGTCGGTGCAACACGTTTTCTACTTCCATACCGTCCTGTCCCCCGTCACGCCATCACTGACTTCCATCTCTTTCATATCGCTTCTCACACAGTCCATCCATCTTTTCTTTGGCCGTCCTCTCCCTCTACATCCATCCACATTTATATTCATAACTCTTCTAGTAACAAGCGTTTCATCCCTCCTCATCAAATTACCATACCAGGACAAAAGGTTCGAAATCAAAATAATTAACTAAAGTAAATGGACGGGCAATCACAAGGGATAATACTAACCAAAGATCGCTCAGATAAGATCCAAAATTCGTATTTGAAACCCCTTTGAACGCCAGCCTCGAACATTTTATCTTATAGACGCTATTTGAAAACATCTCATCACATTGACGCGTCTCGAAGTCTGTACGGCTTCTCCCAATATAAAGGTGTAAGGTTTCAAGATAAGCTCCTCGGATTAACCTTACTACACTCCTGTATGTAAGTGTTGGTAATATTCTCCGTTTTGAAATGAAATAAAGACATCAAACACTGGTCGTAAAATCGCTTTTATACGTTTTTCCATGTTTTGTTATTGAACAATAGGTTTATGCTTGAACTATAAAAAATATTATTGGATAAGAACAGTATACTGTTCTTACCCGATCATTTTTTTATAAGCCTGTCCTTGTCCATCTCGTAACAATAAAATGAGAGAGCACTATCCCCACTTTAGTTCAGGCTCAGACGTTTATTAAACTACAATACGCCTTTCTACTGCTGTATTTCCTTTCATGGGTAAGCAGTGCTTTACCATATCTGAATCAATGTGATTCGTCATGGGCACCCTAATAAGGGAAGTCCGCTTTTAGGTCTGTTCGTTTTGAGTCCTGTTTCTTAATATTTCAAAGAAAAATAACTACCTAGGTACTAAAGGATGGTAGGTTTTTAAAGGGGTGTTTTGTAATGAAATACCTATTCAGTTCCTTCCTTTTTTAGGATTTAGACTCCGCTGTCCGCCTGTCACCAGGCTGTATCTCATGAACGGTGATATCTAGACAGTTAACATTGACACAGATGATGTATTTCTGTTGCCGCTATAACAACAAATACTACTCGTAAAAACGGAATAAAATAAATATTTGAGTGGGGCATACAACAAACGTGATTTTTTGCCGTTTTTTTGCGATAATGGTACGGAACCCTTCGTGCGCGAGTCCGACACTTGGCAAGTTTTTTTAATCTAACCATTTCAATTCTTAGTTGACTAAATATCATCTGCCAAGCATTTTTTACCCGACTGCTGAAGGAGGGTAATATGTTCGTAATCAGGTAATCAGTCTATGATGTATGTTTGTTCCTATGTGGCGTTCTAGAGACCAAACGCGTTGGCCGATTTTGATGATTCTTACATCAATCGATTCGTCTTAACCTTGCGAGTGTCACTGGCTACAGTGCCTACATTAAAATTTTAAAATATAAAAATAGTGGCTTTTGGGCGCCATATATAAAAAGACGTAAAATCATGCTGTGCAGTCGGAAGATACATACGAGCTGGCTGGCCAAAACCAGATGTATCCTCCGACTGCACAGCATGCTTTTCTTCTTGTTTACGTCTTTTTAGTTCGCTTCTTAAGCAGTCGGGTTTTTTTTTTCCAACCATTTCAATTCTTAGGAGACTAAATATCATCTGCCAAGTATTTTTTCCAACTATGTTGGGATCGGCTGCACGGCACTGGTATTCAATTTTATCCGGTTAGAGTGTTACCGGATACAACTGAATACCAGTGCTTTATGTGAAACGAGTGTCTATGATATGACTAATGTGCATTAAAATTTTTCGGCAACCATATTTTTAACCAACTTCAAAAAGGAGGAAGTTCTCAATGCCACTGTATTTTGTCTTTGGTACAATTTTTTTTCGTTGTTGAGACCGACTTCCGAAAATAAAGTTATTTTTTGCTGTATAATGTTTTGTTTTGGAAGTCGGTTTAATTTTTTTGTTGAGAAGTTTGATATTTTTTTTGTTTTTACCTACTACAATGAAAATACGCATTGTTAAGGATAACTCAAAAACTACTTGTCAGATCTTGATCAATCGATCAATATCTTCAAAATAGGTTCACCTAGCAAAAACTTCTGAGGCAACACACATAATTTTTATGTGTTATTTTTATTTCACAAACTGGTTTCTGCCAGCGGCTTCGTCCGCTTGAAAGTCGAAAATTATACCGAGGGAACATAGTCCCGGGATAAAAACTCCTATGTGATATTCCTGACTATTATTTATCTCTGTGCCAAAGCCGTTTGAGCGTGCAGAAGTAACAAACATACAAACACACACACACCCTCACAAACTTTCGCCTTTATAATATTAGTGTGATTCTCTTAACAAATATGAACCCAGCTAACCGATTGAGCAACTTTCCTGTTACAATGCGCGCACAGTTCCAAGTATTATCGAGCATTGACACCACTTATAGCATAGTAATGTTTCCTTAAGATCTTCAGCAAAAAGTCCCCGTTGCAATCGCTGTATTTTCCTCGGTCTCAAATAAGGTCACTTTGTACTACTCACGGTCCCATTTCCACTAACTGCTGTGAGTGTTCACTAAAGTTGGCAGCTGCATCCATCTTCTTTTGCCGATAGTAAATGCACACAATAGATACCAATAGGTCGAAGTGTCCGAGTTATTTCTCGGCCCCACCATAAGATAAATGCACATTACATATTAAGTTGAGCACAGTGGTTGCATCGCAGCGCCAGTGGCGTTTTTTAAGTCATCAGAAGTGCTGATGTAAGAGCAATTATAGGTCCTTCAGAGACTCTTACAAATTGGACATGGTTGGACAAGCTGTATTCTATTTATTTTGTTCGACCAATATCGATGATAAATAAGTTTAGGTTAACACCAATCCGTTTGCCGTGCATGTTGATTATGCAATTTTCCTTCTTGACACAGGAAAGGTCTAGTTTTAAAATAATTCGCAAGGGTTTCTTTCCTTTTGTGAATTTGGTATGAGGGATGGCTAATCAAGGTGTACAGGATGTGATAAAGTTGTTGTCGCGGAGGTTCTTTTATAACACTCAACTAATTTGGTATGTCATGGTATTGCCATAAGTCAGTACTTACATCGACTAAGTTACATCCCTTTTATAACCAGCAGCGTGGGCAAAAGAAATTGAAGCCTTTTTAATGCTTGGTAACGATATAGCCCTAAAACTTATGTTAATTTTGTCATATTTATCTGTTTTGTTCCGGGTTCGCCATGTGTTTGTGTATTTCTTGATCATCTTCGTTAAAAGGAGGAACGGAATGTTGATCAGCTTTATAGTTTCTTTTGAATCTCGGGAATGTTTTACATCTGTATGTAAGCGTATATTGTATTAGTAATGTTCAATAAAATTATCTTTTGTCTCCAGGACAATAGCTATTGACAGCTTCAATAGATGGTATTGTAGGAGTATACGGGAACACAACAAATGTGTTTGGTTTAGTTATCTATCTCTTAAGACAAGTTTGCTCTTCTTGAGACAGAAATATCAAAATCTCGTTAATTTCAAACTGAATTAACATAAAAACTTTAAAAGCCACCAAACCACGAATTTGTTCAGCCATTCACAGGTTTTCCACAGGACATTGTCTTTAAATTTTCACGTTCTCAAGTGCCATTTAAAATAACAATGTCAAAATAACACTCAATTCCAACTGGGTTAACTTCTATGTGATACGATGGGCTCCTCAAACCGTGTTAAAATCGATCTACAGTTGTTATTCGAGCCTGGTTTCCAAATGCCGCGGATTGTCTCCTGCCAAAATGTCTTGGCTCGATGCCAGGATCCGTTACTTTTATCGTCCTATCGACCCTGACCAATGCTTCATAATTTTAAGACTTAATATGTTACGTCACTTTTATAACTTGGAAGGCATTAAGAATTCTCTCGAGATCTAATCAAAACATCAGATAGTTATGTTTCTTGTTTTGCATTGTCTAGTACACTAGCCCATACGCTCTCTCACTTTGCCTTTGACTCTCAATATTGATTTCTTCCTTTTTTCCAAAAACTACAGATTTCTTTAATGTTTCATCATCTTCCTGCCCTTACCCTATGTTACTTAGGGTCGGCACAACACGTTGTCTTCTTTCATTCTCTCATCATCACCCAGCATTATGCTGAGCGATGAGCCGTTTTGCGCGGTTGTGACACATACTTTCCCCATTTGTATTTATGTTTTTTATGGTATGCGTCATACCTGGCACCCGCACAAATACACTCTTTCTTTCATCTCAAAAGATTCTATTCGGAGATTATTGATCAATCTTGTGTTAGTCATCCTTATCTTATAATTGGTCTAATTGTCTGGATTGTGACCCCAGACCGTTTTAGTGACATATGTCATCGATTAAATGGTCAGGAGCATTTTTTAGACCTCTGGAATTTGGAGCAAATGGCCTCAATTTAGAAGCTGTGAGTAATAGACAGATATGCCCAGCCGAGTTATAAAAAGATAAGTGTAGAGATCTACTGTATATTATCAGTAAGTACAAAAAGTTCTAATCCAAGCAAACTTGAGGATTACGATGATTCATACTTTTTGTTTGAGATTTGTCATTGTTTTTGTCAAGAGGTTTTGTGAAGGTAATTAAAACTGAGTCATAGTTATGGACTCTGAAATTACCTAGATTAAATTGCACCATTTCTTTTTTCTTCATTATTGTATCTGCCAGCCTTTGTCCAACTATTTCAGTGGTATTTTTTTTATGGAGCGTCTGCCTATCTGACCTCCACAACCCAGTTACAGGATAACCCAAATATCCGTTGGTAAGATTGGTTTTCCGACTTTCAGGCTTCTGAGACTCCGTAACAACTGTCATAGATCCACGAATCATCTGACCATCGGTTTAATGTGCTTTCTGAGGCCCGGAACGGTCTTGGTGTTTAAAGGATGGTCACCCATCCACGTACCGACCTCAGCAAGCGTTGCTTAATCTTGAAGATCGTCCTGTGCGACTGTTACTACTTAACCGCGAGCTCCTAAGACATCATCAATCCAATATCTTCTCATCCTCAAGCAGTTTATTTCGCCATGACGCCATACACCTGCACAAATATCGTCTGGTTTGGATCAATAACTCGTTCCGGTATTTATATAATTCCCTGACCTTGGTCGAAGAAATTTTTTGTGCGCTCTTACTCTCACGTGATTGTAATCTTTAAAGCCTAGTTCTCGTGCTTGGATTTTATCGCCTAGCTTTTTACTTGTATGATGTAATTTAAAACTAGGAATTGGGTTGTTATTCTACAACTAAAAGGGCGACTAATAGAGAAGTATTGAAGAAGACATTGGTAGGCTCGCGCTTAACCACTATTTCACCTGATGGTGGATGGATGTGAAGCGAGAACACATGTTGCATTAACTCCAAATAAATTAATATACTTAAAAAGCAAGAGATTGATTTTGGCATGGTCATGTGATGAGGAGGGATGAAACGAATGTTACTAGAAGAGTTATGAATATAAATGTGGATGGATGGAGAGGGAGGGCGACGCCCAAAGAAAAGATGGATGGACTGTGTGAGGAGTGATAGGAAAGGAAAGGGAGTCAGTGATGGCGGGACGAGGAACAAGACGGTATGGAAGAAGAAAACGTGTTGCGCCGACCCCAAGTAACATGGCACAAGGGCAGGCAGATGATGATGAAAAGCAAGAGATTGGCAATAATATGATTTTGGATTATTAGGTATTCTCGTTAAGAAATTATTCGTAGTAGCTTGAAGTTGGGTATCCATATTTTCTTTCTTCCCATGTCAGCTCGCGCTTGATCACTGTCTAACCTGATGGTAAGCAACTATGTGGTCGACGGTGAAGCACGCTTGCCTAGAAGAAACATATTCAATCTTGACGTAAAAACCCCCAGATTGTAGCTCTCGGGAAACACACGACACCGGCAGGGATCTCCAGTCTGTAGCTGTACGCATACTAAAAGTATTTCCAAATCGTCATCATCATTTCAGCCGAAAGACTTGCACTGCTGGACATAGGCCTCCCCCAAGTGTCGCCACAAGTTGGGACTTGTGGCCTGTTAATGCATGCATGAGGCTCGTCCCCCGTCTCACAGGACTTAACATAACTGGTGATGAAGGTGTGCCAAAACACCCCTGCTTACTCCTTTGGGGAATACATGCGTCACCCAAGTTGTATTGGATTCCGTTACCTTTAAATACAATGGTTGAATCGTATTGACGTTTAAGCGTGGGTATGTATAACACGCAATGCAAGCACGCAACCATATCGAACTACAGTGCAGACCTTTTTAAAGTCGATATCAAATAAATGCCTGGTAGCCATATTTCAGTTAAATAAAAACATTGTAGTAATATTTGGTTGTGAGAAAACAGCCCTTCATAACCTTCAAGTTATGGCGTAAAAGAATAAGAAAACTTTTGAACGTTCACGACTTTGTGGGTTTCGAAATTGTCTCTTTGCAATTTTGTTTCAATTTTCTGTCTTCATTTATATTTCTGTTATTAAAGCTAACCTTTACGATCTCACTGCTGCAAAAGGCTCCCTTTATTATATGCAATGTTCCAGGTTCTGCGTCACGTCTCTCCAATTCTGGGTTCTGAAAATTAGATATAAAATAGTCGTTTCACACTTCAGTGGATGTAGCAAGAGAGTAGACTACTACTAGTTGCATGGATTGTGTGAGGAACAATATGAAAGAATAACGTAATAAGTGAACGCCAGCGTGACGGTTTCCAGGGGAGAATTGGCGGAGAAAACGTGTTGCACCGATCCCAAGCAACATGGGACAAAAGCAAGGAAGATGATGATTGCAAGAACTTAGAGGGTTCGGTAGACCGTGTTGTATCGTTTACCGCTGGTGCTGTATTTCTCAACAAACTAAGCTGTGGGCTTATAACAACACTGCTATTCTAAAGAATAACCGTTTAAAAGTTTTCAAAGTCAAATGCTTTATTTCAATCAGACCATTCAAAAGCAATTTTAAATTCAGAAGATATTTGCTTGTAGTCAGAATTTTAATAGCGTTATTTTATCAGTCAAACTGCCTCGTTGGTGTGGTGGTCGCAAGCGCTACTGCTAAGCATGAGGTCCTTTTTTTGAGATGGAAATCATCTAATGAAATCTCCCGCTCGTGTTAGACTTTTTCTGACTAAAACCCATCCCCCGTGCTCCTTCAGTTGTATGTGCCAGGGCCGCGGTAATTTTCTTTCGAATTTATCCGCGAACCAGACAGGCATCGGCCCAGCGGACCCCGTCAGTTTTTGCTGACAACTCTATCGCCTCGCCGTGCGCAAGCCCGCGCCTACGGTGGCCGGGAATCGACTTGAGGTCCTGGTTCGATGCCCGGGCTGGACAAAATGTTATGGGATTTTTCCATCTGTAATTTCTCAGTAGCATGGTATTTAAAAATATCTGACGAAATGTCCATTAAACCTTGGTACCTACGAAAAATCAATATAGCATACAAACTATATTTACTTCATTATCGTGTTTTACTGGAAGTGCTACAACATTGTAGGTACGACAACAGACTGACACCAAATCGATATGTGCCTCATTATAAGAATTGATCCAGCAATTTACACGGCAGTTGTGAGCATGGCAAATTATATGGTTCGTCGGGTTGAAACGAACCCAGTGGATCGAGTAGGTTTTGTTCACGATGTTTTCTTTTTTTAATTAATGGTGGATTAGACGGTAGACTGGGTTTAATGACAAGCAATGGTCTATCTTCAAGATTAAGCGACGTTTGCCGAGGTCTGTCTGTATATGGGTAACCATCTTTACATAGCGAGATTCTGCCGTGCCTCGGCAAGAACGTAAAACCGTTGGTCCCGACAAAAATACTTGATTTGTTTTTTTCGAGCTTTGACTTTCAAAAAGAATTCCGAAAATGTTTAACCTTTAAAACAACTGCCATTTTAAAGTATCTTGAACTTAAAATTTCTAGATTTAATATTCGAGCGCCCGTCTAGAACAAGTTTCAAGTTTATTGCACTAATGAGGTCACTTCTGACATTTTGGATAGTGACCTTGGAAATGTCACGATTAGACTCGTGACATTCAGTGTGTATTATTGAAGAACCTTCAGGTTAGGTGGACAGGTTTTGATAGCTTATAAAAATTGTACCTACTTGAAGTAGGTATGTATGTGATAATGGAATGCTCAAGTTATCTCTCCTGATGAGGCACGCTTGCCTAGAAAAAATCTTGACCTTCAGACTCCCAGGTTGTATGTAGCCATCGGGAAAGACAGTCTCCGGCAGGGAATTCCAGTCCGTAACTGTACGCATAATAAAAGTAAAAGGTTTTGTGCGCATGGGTGGGATGTCCACCATGCATGATACCATATTAAATATGTATTGAACAGAATCGACAATGATACCATTTACCTCGTAAAGGTCTTTAAGAGTACGGGTATTGTTGCACAGAGAGCACGACAAGAGGTGAGGCATTGTTTGTGACGTAGCTCTATCGCACTGTGGCCCATTGGAGTAATTCCATCTGACAGAGTTGTGCCTGATGTGGATCACCTGGCTTCATCTATACTAAAATTATAAAGAAAAAAGATTTGTGTTTTTGTATGTAAAGAATAAACTTAAAAACTACTGGAGCGATTTCAAAAAATCTTTTACCGTTAGGAAGCTACACTATCCCCGGGTGACATCCCTGTATTCCCACGATAGCGGGAACTACGAAACGGTGAAAACGCGAGACGTCCGCCAATAGCTTAACTAAAAAACCTTTGAGGGGTAGTTCTGTTTTAAGTTGGTTCAGCTTATCCAGATGTCAAAACATATTGATAACTGTATGACTTAAAAACTGCCCCAAAAGTCCTTCACTATTCATCCATCCAGTCATAGTTACGTTATTTCGTATCAAAATAACAGGGACCACGACACAACAGACTAACAACCTTCGTGTACCCTCAAAAACAACGTGAATAATAAAGTTACTACATCCTTACTACAACATTCCTTTCGATCTTCGAAGTCTCTAGAGAGGAACCCTCACTTAGAGCTACGGTAATCTTACGCATACCGTAGGAGATGAGGTAATGTTTTTTTGTTGTTTGTACTTATGAGATTAGCTTTGAGTGGTTCTGTGTGAGTTGTGTGACTGACTCTACTAGACGTAACCAAGTATTGAGCAAGTACTATAGAAGTTGATAAAAAGTAAATGTTTTTGTTATAGTGAGATTATGGTGTCGAAAACATCTAAATGAAGTATCTCTGTCGTCGCGTCGGCTTTAATGTGTTTCATTTTAGGGCAAAGCTCGTCTTGTAATTTTTCTGTTCGTTTTTGTTTTGATATTTTGTGGAACACTCCTGATTCTAGTATGGATCTGGATCACTGTATCTTACTAATAATATAAATGTGAAAGTTTGGATGGATGTGTGTGGATGTATGTTTGTTACTCAATCACGCCAGAACGGCCGAACGAATTTGGCACAGATATAGATTATAATCTAGAATAGCACAAAGGCTACTTTTTTTCGGTATAGGTCATGTTCCCATGGGATGTTAAACACTTTTCACGCGGGCGAAGCCGCTGGCAGAAGCTAGTCTGAAATAAATAATTCGGATACAGAAGTTACCTGCAATAAAAAAAATTAAAGTTAATTTTGCTACCGCTACAGTCACGTACCCGACCGAACAACATTGACCAAAAACCTACCTACCTAAGCAAGCGTATAGTAAGTTCTAATGATGAAAAATATTGCCAATTTGATAAGTTCATGACATCTGTCCTTCATCAGATATTATGTTGTTTTTATGTAAAAACTTCAAAGGCAAAAACTAGTAGCAAGAAAAACAAGACATCAGTATTCAACATAAATAACATTTCTGTCAAAATAACTAATAACATGTCTGGTAGGCGGTAGCCCTCCGGTAGTCTATGATGTCATAAGTCTAACTAAATTATTGCCTAGTCTGAAACGAAAATATTTACATACAAATTCTTACTTCACCATTCCTGTTACCAAGTTATTTTTTGCTTGTATTCAAAGATTTCTCTGGCTATGGTATTTCTCAGCATTTTTCGCAGAAAGACATCCTGGCATTATTGCATGTTTCATAGTATTTGTAGATACGATTCTTACAGTGTTAGATCGTAGTATCGTATAGTATAGTCGAGGAGCTCGTGGCTAAATAATAACAACCGCACGGGTCGATCTTCAAGGTTAAGCAACGCTTGCCGAGGTCTGTCCGTGGATGGGTAACCATTTCAACATACCGAGTTTCCTCCGTGCCTCGGAAAGCACGTTAAGCCGTTGGTCCCGGCTGTCTTTTGAAGATCTTTGACAGTAACGGGTAGTCAGAAGCTTGAGATTTGACACCAGTCTTGCCAAGGGGTATGGTGTTACCCAGTTACTTGGTTGTGGAGGGCAGATAGGCAGTCGCTCCATGTAAAACACTGGTACTAAGCTGAATCCGGTAAGACTGGGAGCCGACCCCAACAACAATTGGGAAAAGGCTAGGCAGATGATGATGATTCTTATAGTATTGTTCTTCGTAGCGACCG